>CM077081.1:167237939-167787884 GCA_039513925.1 Platanthera zijinensis | reverse complement strand
TTAAACTGTGACATATGAAATGAAATGGAAATATTATTAATCCTTAAATTTACATTGGACAGCACGAATCTTGCCGCAAGATGGATGACATCTGTAATCATCCCCCAGCGCACCAATGGTTCTGATTGCCTTGTCCTAGGCCTTCTTTACCCGTGATTCCCCGGCCACCCGGAAACCTCCCTGGCCGGCCACCGCCACCACCACCTCCGTTGGGGTGGTGACTATCGCTGGGCGGTGACACGAACGTCGAAGGGGCTGCTTCTAGCGAACCCGCTACTTCAAACTTTCATGGAATTTCTTCAAATATCCTCCCTAGATCGGGCCCAATTGATCCGATTTTTCATCCTATTTGATCTAAATACTAGCACAAGGGGAGAGGAGGAGAAGTGGACCTTCTAGAGTGGCTGAAGTTGGGCTGAGTGTCGTGTTTCGATTACTAGTGGTGGCGAATTCGGGTGCTCTGCCACCTCCTATCCAGTGAGCTCGAAATCTTCAGGAGAATGTTGGAACCGATGGCTATGGGTCTAAGGAAGCTTTTAAAAAAAATCCAAATGGTGGAGAGGAGGGGTATAAGCATCAATGGCCATTAATGGTCATGGGCGAGAGATTTCGGCCATGGTGGTTTAGTGAATCCAGCACTAAATGGCCTAGAAAACCGTGGATCTTCTCCTAGCAAATCAGAGATGATGAATCCATCCTTTTAGAGTGAATGGGGAGGCCATTGGCCACCCTTGGCAATGAATGACCCTTACTTCCTCATATTCTCTCTCGTCCATTAAAGGGGAAACTTAGTTTCTCTCTCCTAGTCACCATTTCTGGAATTTAGATGGCATTTTAGGTAATTTTCAGCCTCCTAAAGCTAAAGAGCCATTCCAATTAGTCTTAGCCCAAGTGGATTGGGCTAGGTTATGTCAACTTGAGTTAGTTTGACACATTTTAAAGTTGAGTTGACATTGGTCAATTTGACCTTTTGAGTTGACCCAAAGGGTCCTTAGTGACCCATTGGACTCCCATAAGGTTTAGGGAGACTTGGGTAGGGTTAGTTTTACACTTTGGTGGTAACTTGACCCTTATTAGGGTACATTGACCATTTTAGGGTTTAGGTTGACTTTAGTCAACTTGACCTATTTGGTTGAGACCAATTGGCACTTAGATGCCTAATGAACCTCCTAAAGGGTTAGGAAGGTTCAGGCGGGGTCAAGGAGTCAAGGTTAAGCCCTAAAGTAAACCCTAGGTTTGGTGGTTGGGTTGTGCTATTTGCAAACCACGGTGATTTCTACCTTCATGCCCTAGTTCACATGTTCTCCTTAAGCTTCCTAGGGTTTTGTCATGCCTAGTCATGACAAAACCATCATAGGGGTCTAATTGCTTGAGGGATGTTATAAATCCCAATAAACAAGAATAATAATTTCATCCTTGAAATTCAGGTTAGGCTTGCACAGTTTCTACTAAAATAACTTAATATAACATCCTTTAGGAAGTGAAGGTATACCTTATACGAAGAGATCAGGGTACCTCTACTGCATCAACTCCAATAGCTCCCAGGTATGCTCCTCCTGTCCATGATTTGACCACATGATCTTGACGAACTGACACTTCTCTAGCCGCAAGACTCGCAATGTTGTATTATTTATCATGATCGACTCCAAGAGGACAGATCGATCAGAAGCTGATGGGTCATCTATAGTAAGAACTTGCTGCTCTGGCCTTAGTGGAGCCTTTCTAAGAGTGGAGACATGGAAGATGTCATGCAAAACACGCTAACTTCAATGATAGCTCAAGTCATTAAGCCAATTGGTTAATCTGCTCCAGGATCCCATATGGCACCCTATATCTCGGACTGAGCATCTTCTGCCCACGTACCCGCGTGACTCCATACATTGGATGTAACTTAAGGAACCCCTGTTCTCCATCCTTAAACTCTACTTGATAATGTTGCGCATTATAATACTTGGTCGGTTTGATCTGGGCCTCCAGCATCCTATCTCGAATCAGTCATACCTGGGTATCTGTGTCCTCCACAAATTACGAGCCGAGTGCTTTTGGATTGAAAGTGAGGGTAAGATCTATCTTAACTCTAGAGGGGGGGGGTGAATAGAGTATTTTAAAGTAAATTTACAAATTTAAAATGCACAGTAGTAAAGGCTTTATTGATGTATAGGTGTAAGGTGTTTTGATGTAGAAAATAAAACTAAAGCAGTAAGAATAAAAATCACAGCACACAGCAAAGAATATCCACAAGAAACCAGAAGACACAAGGAACTATAGTGGTTCCCCAAAAACCTGGGTACATCCACTCTTCTACAACCCTTGGTAGGAATCCACTGCAGGATGGGTTGATCAGGTGTCCTGGGCACCAATGAGCTTTTGATAAGGTGCTCAAAAACCACACTAGATTTTTTGATCAGGTGTCTTGCCACCACTAAGTTTTGACAAGGCTCTCAGAACCAGAATCAAGACTTTTGAAGGGAGTTTTGATAACCCTTTTACAGTAGGAAAAGAAAAAGAAAGAGTTGAAGTTGTCTTCTCTGTCTCAATCACTGAGAAAAGACTTAGTGGATTGTTTGTGTTGTCGAAGCTCCCCCTGAGAATGATGAGAGCTTTGCTAGGGTGATAGGTCTTCAGAAGCTTCAGATCTCCAGCAGAAGATGGTTTCAGCAGAGGCTGAAATATGAATTATCTGGAGTTCTTGATGTTGATGCTATGATCACTTTTCAGTATTCCAACTAATTCTCCAGAATTGATCACTTGATTTTTTGAATTGATCTCACTATCCTGTGAATCTGTACTGAGAATTTCTTGTTGTAGACTGTCTATTCTTGTATAGTCCCTTGTTGTTGTCTCTCTGTCAGACTAGAAAAGATGATTTATTCTCTGAAGATCCTCTATCCAAGATAGCAGTTAGCAGTCAATAAATGTCTTCCATTAATGTTTTGTCTTCTAGAGGAAAGTCCAATAAACATTCTCTGATAAATCCCTTGAAACTTGCTCCAGAATAAATGAAAACGGCTAGCAGATCTCTTGAAATAAATGCTGAGAGAATTTGAAAATTATTATTCCAAAAGATGACTGAATTTGAATCCTCAAAGTCGTCGATCTCTCAGGAAAAACGTCGATCTGAGCTCTACGATCGTCGACCTGAGCTCAGAGATTGAAATGAACATCAGACAGAAAATGTCAACCTGAGCTCGAAGATCGTCGACCGGAGCTCAGCGACCTGAAGAATAAGCTGAAGATAGATCGTCGATCTGAGCTCGAAGATCGTCGACCGGAGTTCAACGATTTAGCGGAGATGAGCTCAGAGAGCGTTGAATGGAGTTCGACGTTTCGTCGACCTAAGCTCGATGATAATTGTCTTTGCCTCAGGTCTAAGTCTAAATCCTTGAATGGTCCTGGGGGCAGCTTCAAACCTAAGTTCTAAGCCCTAGACTCATTCTAACTTGACCATTTCAACTATACATCTAGGTCAAACTGATTTCCTAAAAACATAGTGATCCTTGCCCAAATTAGTAATAGGGTGTTCCAACAATCTCCCCCTATTTGGGTTAGGATTACTATTTACAGAACTCAGTAATAAATACAAAATCATCATACATAGAAACAAAAATCTAACACAAAAGAGCAGATCTTGCAACATTGCAGCAAATAGATGGAATATCAGCAAATATTCAAGATGAGTATACTGTCTGCTTACAAATGTCAATTCCTTTCACTTCCCTTCTTAAATAAGATTTCCCTATTGGGATTTAGAGCTTCTTTCTTTGATCTTCTATCATCCTCTGCACCTACGGATGTTTGAGATTTTGTCCTGGGAACCACAACCTCAGGATGCACTTTCATGTAGTCCACTGGGTCAAAGAATTTCCTTGATGTATACCTTTCCAGTTCTTCCTTTCTTTGATCTGACAAAGTAGTAATGTTGGAAGTGTCTTTCCCTTGTTCTCTGGCCTTCTTCAGTTGATCTAAGGTAGCAAGTTCTTTCATCCTAGCAGTCCATGATAATGGATTGTTCTCTAGATCTTCAAAAGGAACTGCAGGCTCATATCTATTGACAGTTTCTGAAGAAGTAGGAGTTCTTGTATCAACCATTTCTCTGAGTTCATAGGGGAAAGGACCTTGAGTTGAGTCCATGTGACTTTGTCCTTCCCTTGCTTGAAATCTGTGTCCTCTTTGATTTCCTCTATATTGTCCCCATCTGGACTGATAACCCTTTTGATACTGCCCCCTGGGATGATATCTTTGAGAGGATTGGGAGGAACTTTGCTTTGGAGCTTAGGTTAGAGAAGCTGAGCCTCCACCTGATCCTGAATCTGGAGGAGGTGGAGGAGGCAGAAATTGGGATGAACCTTTCTCATACTTATCAAACTTTCTTTTCTTATTCATGGCCTTTAGTTGATTTTTAGAATATTGCATCCATGGTTCAGTAATTTGGCAATCATGCATAATATAGTAGGGTATATCATTAGCATCATTGGCCTTAGCAGGAGGGACTTTCATCATGGCCTTGCTTCTAGACTTCCTTTTCTTTGCAATAGTACCGAAGAGTCATCAGATTCAGTGTGAAACTGATCACTTTCTGAGCTCTGGGGTCTATCATACAGATCATCAATGCTTTTGATGTATTTTTCTTGTTGTTTCAGTTGTTCAGAAGTCAGAGCAGGAGCAGCAGCAGCAGAAGTAGAACTTATGGAAGCAGCAATAGGAGCAGAAGTAATTTGAGCAGCAGGTTCAGGTTCTTCCAGATAAGCAGCAGCATCAGCAATAACAGACAGCATTTCAATATCAGAAAATCCAATAGGTGTAACAGCAGTAGCAGCAGCAGCAGTAAAAATTGAAGCAACAACATCCTCAGCCTTGAAAGAGTTTATATAAGATGCAATCAGGCTGGGATCACATTCTAAAACAGGCACAATGGCCTTAGTAAGGTCTTCAACTTGTAGAACTGGTAGAGAATTGAAGTACACAGAATCAAAAATAGACAGCAGGCTCTGAAGATCTACTGCAAATACTGGAGCAGGTTCTGAAATTTCAGCAGCCTCAGGCAAAACCAGAGCTTCATTAGGCATCTCCCCCTTCCTGGATTTAGTGAAAACTGGATCAAGGCACCCAGAAGAAGGGATTGCCTGAGAGGAGAGAAAGGTAGATAGCCTGGTAGACAGCTCCTGAACATTTTTCAGAAGTGGAGCCAATGTGGTCTCTAGCAATGAGGTTAGCCTGGGGGGTAGCAGCTCATACAGCCTGTCTGCCAAAGCTGAAAGATCTACATGCTCAAGAGGGGCTTGAGTAGAGGTAGGAGTTGATATAGCTAGAATGATGTTGGCTGGGACTGATGGAATGGATGGTGTGGAGGTAAGAGATATAGGGATGGATGGCTCAGTAGAAGGAATTGTTTAGATTGATGTTACTGAAGAAGAGATGGATGATATGGGAGAGGTAAAGGATGGGGTGAAGGATGATTGAGAAAGTATGTCCTGAAGAAGTTGTTGGTAGGAAGATGTAGATGGAATTTCAAGAGGAGTAGGACGAGAATCATCCATGAAGGAGTCATCTAGAAGATTAAATGATGGAGTGGTGATAGGTGGATAGTAGTGCAAGGGATGAAATGATTCTGAGGTAGAGGCTAGAGGAGGTGAAATGGGTGATGAGATTGTAATGGGGGAAGATATGGCTATGGTTGAGATGAGTGGTGAGGTTGAGATGACTGGGGCAGAGACAGCTGGAGGAGGAGGAGAAGCAAGAAAATCATCTGCTGGGGCAGAGACCTGAGGAGGAGTGACTGAGGCAGTCCTTGTGCCTGAAGCAGGTGTTACTACAGCAGCCCTGTTGGGGTTTATGATCTGCCTGTCCCACCTTCTGAAAAGGGCACAGGTGAGTCTTTTTGATGCATTGATGTGCATCCCAATTGAAACCAGCAGATCAGGGCACCTGTGATGTAGGTAAACTCCTATAATCCTACTAAAACTGACACAGCTTTTGCTAACTTTCTTTTTGATCAAATTAAAGAAAATCGATCCCCAATCAAGATGTTTCTTATCAACTAAGGCTCCCATTAGGCATAACTGATACCTTGAGATTGTATCATGGGAGGAGTGCTTTGCCAGAAGCACTTTTCCAACAACATCAGCCAAGAATTGAAATTCAATAGATAAATTCTTTTTCAACAGTTTATTAGGGTTCACAGCAGAGTGACACATTCGATCTAACAAGGAATCATATTCCTCTCCAGACAAATCAATGGAATCATTCCAGTACTTAATGCGAATACTTCTGTCAAAAGAGCTGGAGACATTGGTACCTTAGTTCCATTGATGGTGCCGACTATAGAATTTTCACTTTCGCTGGTGGCAGTATAAACCCATTCTTTTACTTCATCTGCTGTAATCTTTATTCTTGTTGTCATCAACTAAACTAACTGCTGTTCGCGGAACAAATTCAGAATGTCTTTGAATCGCTGATCGCTCCCATCGAAGGAGTTCATATTGTAACACCCCAAAAAGACCCCAAAGGACTCAAAATGATTTTTGAGGTACCGAAAATTTTACACGGCCTGGGACACGGGCGTGTCCCAGGGCGTGTCGGGGGTACACGGCCTGGGACACGGGCGTGTCCCAGGTCGTGTTCAGGATAGTCGACGATTGAGAGTCGACGATCGTCGAGCCTGGGACACGGCCTTCGACACGGGCGTGTCCCAGGGCGTGTTCGAATTAAATTTCGAGTTTGGCCTGTTCGAGTCAGAATAGTACACGGCCTTGAACATGGCCGTGAACACGGGTGTGTCAGGTAGGACACGGGCGTGTCCGATGCCGTGTTCCGACCTGTGTACTGGTTGCAGCTCGATGAAGCAGGTTTGACACGGGCGTGTCGCAGGATGACACGGGCGTGTCAGATTCGACACGGGCGTGTCGATGCCCGTGTTGTTCAGTCGGTTCAAACTGCCTGTGCTGCTTAAGGGTACACGGCCTGTGACACGGGCGTGTCACAGGCCGTGTCAGCCAAAAATTGGGTTTTTTGGGCAGATCGTGGCTGTTCAGATTCTCTCTTTAGATCCAAGGGCTCAGGTGATTCCTGGCTGGATTAAATTCGTCAAGGGGTGATGAAGAAGGCATTCTTCATTTTACTTAAGAAAGAGAGAAAGAGAGAGGAGGAAGAAGAAGGAGGAGGAGAGCAAGCCACCGGCGGAGTTCCTGTGGTCCGATTCGTGATCCGAAGCCGGCATTGTGAAGGCAAGGCTGCTACGGTTCTTTCTCACCGGCTAGTTTTTCGATGTCTCCGAAGAGATCGACAAGGGTAACGATCTCCCTACTTGGACATGTGAAGTCCTTCTTTTCTGCATTGCATAGGGAAAAGCCTTCCCCGCGAGTGTGCGGTGGGTTGTGGTGTCCCTTGGGGTAGATATGTGAAGTCCCCCTTGTTAGAGGCCGGAATTGGAGTACGGCTCTAGGCATGCTGTGTGAAGCCCATCTGGATGTAGTCTGGATTGGTGATGCTTGTTTGCATATCGGAGAAGGCTCCGTAGTTATGGCTTGTGATGCCTTGTACCTACCTGTTGCTTGGTACGGCAGGAAGTACTGGACGATGTCCAGGAAATGAAGAGGGTTGGATGCAACTCTTGTGGCCGTGTGTTGCCACTTTGTGAGTGGTTGAGCCGTTGGGCTGCAACTCGATGAAAAGGCAGATTGCCGAACAGGAAAGGTGAAACCGACACGCGCCTATAAATAGCCATGGATACTTCCGTATTCGAGATGGCACGGCGACTTGAGCAACGGGGGGTGGCTGATCCGTACCTGCATTAGGTCCGTCCGACTTGGAAGCCTGGTTATAGGTTTTGTTGGAGCGCCTAATGAGAGTCTTAGGCCCGCGCGCCGGAAAGACTAGAATGCTCAAATACCGTGTAGACGGTGGTGTTGACCCTGGTATTCCGGTACACCAAGAATGTGCCTTGAGTGCACGGACTGTCGGGCCGTGTGGCCGATAGTTGTGATGGCTTGAATGTGCCTGCGCGCACATAGTTGCTATTTGATGATGCCATGCTTGCAGGGAAAGATTGCTCATGCCCCGAGAAAGGGGTAGGATTGTTATAATTGGGTCAGCTGAATGCTGACCGTTGCATTGTTTGCCACCGGTTGGGTGGATTGTTCCCGTACAGGTGCTGGAGAGCCAAGTGGTAAGTGATGGGCTGAAGCCCTACTGCTGTTGCTGCTGCTGCTGCGGCTAACCCTTGAAGGCTAAGCGAATATTTTGTTTGTTCTCTTTTACTCATGTATGGCCGGCCTGCGCGCCGAGGTTTGTAAAGCATGTTGTATGGAAGAGGAACTGTAAGGCCTTAAGGCCAAAACCTTTGTTGTACATTCCATGGATTTATATATATAAAGTGGTTTAATATATTGGACATTCCTGTTTAGAGTTCAAAGTTGTAACTTAAAGCTTCCGCTAGAATGCTCTAAGTTAGGATTCGTATTGTTTGGTATTATCCTGTGACCTCACCGTCTGTTTGTGGCATATAGTGTGGGGCCCTGGCCGGACCTTCTACTATACGTCATTTAACGGATGGGGTCGTTACATTTTGGTATCAGCTTTTGTCGGTCTTCCTCTTTCGAATTCGTGGTCGAATTCTTTTGTGGGGTGGCGAGCACGTGTTTGTGCGACCTGCTGTACCGCTAATGAACTCTGGAATGTCCATTAAGGAATGTACAAAATCTTGTTTGAGGAATCTGCGCGTTCCTTTTTGTGTTATTTTGCTTGCATACGTTCGTTAATGTGTGTCTTGTCCACCTATAGGTGACACGTAGTGGTGCTAGGCAGTCTGAGCCCCAGCGCTCTGATGAGAGTGCGGCACCAGCTGAGGTGCCAACACCTCCTCCATCTGCGGAAACTGTTCGCTTAGTTGCTGAGGCGCTATTTGCCATGATTCAGCCGACCGGGCAAGCGCAGCCGGCAGTAGTGCCAGTTCGTGTTGATGTAAGATCCAAGCCGGTTGAGGCTGTAGATCCACGAGCAGCTGACCGACAGTTGAAGCAATTCATGAGCTTCAGTCCTCCTATGTTTGCTGGAATGGGATCCCCAACGCAGGCGGAAGATTGGTTATCGCGTGTCAAGCGGATAATGACAGCGATCAGGGCGGAGGAAACTCTTAAGGGCACCTTGGCCACCTTCATGCTTGAAGGAGAGGCGCGGTTGTGGTGGGACGAGGTTGAGGTACACCATTTGGCGGGCAGGCAATTAACACAAGTGTCGATTGAGGAGTTCTCTCGAATATTTCTGGCGAAACATGTCCCAGCGGCGCAACGCATTGCTATGGAAAATGAGTTCCAACGGTTAAAGCAAGGGGAAGATAGTGTGGATATCTACTTGCATGAGTTTACCAGGTTGGGACGATATGCGTGTACAATCTTCGCGGATGACCAAAGGAAAACGAATCGGTTCTATGAAGGATTGCGGGATGAGTTGCGATTCCTGCTTTCGAGTTCAGTGAGCCAAGGGTTTCAGGCGTTGGTTGATACTGCGTGCGCGTTGGAGAAGGACATGAGGCGAGTGCAAGGGAATAAGGGCTTGGTTGTGTCAAAGCCAGAGTTTCAAGCACCTCGCCCGAGCAAGTCGTTTTACCAGAAGAAAGGGGGCAAGAGGTCCAAGCCATCTGGGCAAGTGACTACGACCGTTGTGTCGGGAGCGATATCAAGGCCGGATTCTCGTACATGCTATAACTGTGGCCGGGTGGGGCACATAGCCCATGACTGTCGGGTTGTGCAGCCCAAAGGGGAAAAGAAGACGGGTGCGTCGTATGCTGAGAAGGGCAAAGCGGTGGTTGATTCCTCTGCGTCTCAGGCGCAGCACCGAATCTATCAACTTGGCCAACAGGAAGCGATTAAGCAAAGTGACGTCGTCACAGGTACGAGTTGAGTTAGTTTACTTACTGGTGCTATTGTTTTTGGTTATGTTTAGCCTGTGCATGTGTGTGTGCTGCAGGCTTTGTCCTGATTCGGAATAATTTGGCGAGAGCCCTGTTTGATACGTGTGCTTCGCATTCTTTTCTGTCTGAGGATTTCGTATCTCGCATTGGGGTACCAAGTCATGTGACGGTAGATAGTACAAGGGTGCTATTGCCGAATGGCTGTGTGATGCTTGCGAATCGGGCTTGCGATGTGGATGTTCACATAGGAAGTCGGGAATTCGGTTTGAGTGCAGCTGTGCTACCGTTATCGGAGTTTGATGTGATCTTTGGTATGGACTGGCTCTCGGAGCAGCGTGCCTTTATTGATTGCAACTCCAAAGAGATTACACTGGGCCAGAATACCGGACTTGTGACGAAGTTCGCTGGTATGCGAGGAGTGGGCGGGACTCTGTTGTCTGCACTCCAAGTCGTCAATGCTGTTCGGAAGGGCGCGGAGTTATTCTTCACGCTAATTCAGGCTGTTGAGCCAAAGGCCAGTGTTGGTGAAGTGCCAGTTGTGTCAGAGTTTGCCGACGTGTTTCCTAAAGATCTTCCGGGTTACCACCCCAGCGGGAGATTGACTTCTCTATTGAGTTGGTGCCAGGTGCGAAACCTGTGGCCCGCTCTCCATATCGCATTGCGCCAAAAGAGATGGCTGAGTTGAAAGTCCAATTGCAAGAGTTGTTGGAGCAGGGATATATACGCCCAAGTATGTCACCTTGGAGCGCGCCTGTTCTCTTTGTGAAAAAGAAAGACGGTAGCTTACGGTTGTGTATTGACTACCGCGAGTTGAATAAGCTGACGGAGAAAAACAAATATCCGATTCCGCGGATTGATGACCTCTTTGATCAGCTGGCGGGATCAACGGTCTATTCCAAATTGGATTTGAAATCGGGATATTATCAGCTAAGGATTCGGGAAGGTTACATTCCCAAGACGGCGTTTGGAACACGCTACGGTCATTATGAGTTCACGGTAATGTCGTTTGGCCTGTGCAACGCGCCTTCTGTATTTATGGACCTAATGCATCGAACGTTCCGAGAGTACTTGGATTTGTTTGTTATTGTGTTTATCGATGACATCTTAGTATACTCTCAGTCGGAAGAGGATCACGCAAACCATTTGCGGTTGGTTTTGCATACCCTGCGGAGGAATAAGCTTTATGCCAAGTTCTCAAAGTGTGAGTTCTGGCTCTCTTCAGTAGCCTTTTTAGGCCATGTGGTAAGCGGAGAAGGTATCGCGGTGGATCCGTTGAAGATAAGTGCCATCCGAGATTGGCCAGTGATGTCTTCAGTGGCCGAGGTCAGGAGCTTCCTTGGACTTGCGGGCTACTATAGACGGTTTGTGGAAAACTTCTCACGGATTGCTTTACCTCTGACCACGCTGACGAGAAAAGATCAAAAGTTCATTTGGACGCCGGAGTGCGCGCGAGCTTTTGAAGACTTGAAGAGTCGTTTGACCACGGCGCCTGTGTTGACATCGCCATGTGGTACCGATGGGTATGAGATCTATAGTGATGCTTCTGGGAGCGGCTTAGGCTGCGTTCTTCTGCAGTTTGGTAAAGTGATTGCTTATGGCTCGCGTCAGTTGAAAGTGCATGAGCGGAATTACCCCGTCCATGATTTGGAGTTGGCGGCGGTAATCTTTGCGCTCAAGTTGTGGCGGCACTATCTATATGGCATTAAAGTGGATATCTATACGGATGACAAGAGCCTAAAGTATTTGTTGGATCAGAAGGATTTGAATATGCGACAACGAAGATGGATGGAGTTCCTCGGGGACTACACCTTCGAGATTCACTATACTCCCGGGAAGGGAAATGTGGTCGCTGATGCTTTGAGTCGGAAGACTCCGGTACGGGCAAGCTGGTTGCAGAGGCATGATCAGCGTTTGATCCAGGAATTGGAAGCATTGGAGATATCTTGCGTTGACAAGGGTTCGTCAACCGATGCATGCTTGAACTGGACGGAGGTGCAATATGACCTTACGGACAGAGTTCGGCGAGCAACGGAGCTTGATGAAAGTCTCCAGCGCTATGCAAAAGATGGGCCGGAGGACCAATTTTCTTGGGATAACGGTTTGTTACGAAGAAATGGTCGAGTGTGCGTCCCAAGTGTGGGTAAATTGAGGGGAAGAGTTGATGTACGAAGCTCACTTTGCAAAGTACTCAGTTCACCCAGGGAGCACAAAGATGTACAGAGATATGAAAAAGCTGTTCTGGTGGCCCGGACTAAAGAAAGATGTCGCACGTTATGTGGCTGAATGCAATACTTGTGCGTTAGTGAAAGCAGAATGCCAGAAGCCTGGCGGTTTCCTGAAGTCGTTAACTATTCCGGAGTGGAAGTTCGATGATATTTCGATGGATTTCGTGCACGGGTTGCCGAGATCTCAACGCGGTCATGATTCAATCTGGGTGATTGTGGACCGGTTGACAAAAGTGGCGCACTTCCTTCCAAACAGAAGAGACGATTCAGTGGAAACCTTGGCCAAGCTTTATGTGGAGCAGGTTGTTCGACTGCACGGTGTTCCTCGGAGCATCGTTAGTGACCGTGATGGGCGGTTCACATCGAATGATTGGCGGCTCGTTCATCAAATGTTGGGTACAAAGTTAGCGTTTAGTACGGCCTTTCATCCCCAAAAGGATGGCCAGACTGAACGGACCAACAGAACGATGGAGGATATGCTCCGCATGTGCGCCCTAGACTCGGTAAGAGATGGGAAGATTATATATTTCTTGTCGAATTTGCCTATAATAATAGCTACCAAGCGAGTATTGGTATGGAACCATTTGAAGCTTTATATGGTCGGAAATACCGTACACCGTTAGCTTGGGCAGAAGCAGGCGAATCTAAGCTGAGGGGGAAAAAGGAAGTCGAAGAAGCTACCTCGCTCATACGCTCTATTCGGGAGAGGCTATTGATAGCCCAAGATCGTCAAGCAAAGTACTACAATGCCAAACATCGGAACGTGGAGTTCGCGGTGGGTGATTGGGTATATTTGAAGATCAAACCCTTCAAAGGTGTGTCCAGGATTCGGCATTTGAAAAAGCTAAGTCCGAGGTATCTTGGTCCGTTTGAGGTGGTGGAGCGAGTTGGGGAAGCTGCTTATCGACTAGCACTTTCAGCAGACTTGGGTGGATTATATGATGTATTTCACATCTCAGACCTTCGTAAGGCGGTGAAGGATCCAGCTCAAGTAGTGGAGAATGATCGGGTACCAGTCGAGTATGGGCTAACGACGAGGGTTAGACCCATTCGGATCGAGGATCGAGCCGAGAAACAGTTGCGGAACAAAGTGATCGGGATGGTCAAGGTCCGATGGGACAATTGTGGCCGTGAAGAGCTAACATGGGAGCGAGAGCAGACCATGCGAGCTGAGTTTCCCGAGTTATTTGTATAAACTGTAGACCGTGTACTTTTTGTTATAACATAGTTATAGCATTGCTGGTTCTTGTTTCCTTACCGTGCAAATTTCGGGACGAAATTTTGTTAAGGGGGGAGGGTTGTAACACCCCAAAAAGACCCCAAAGGACTCAAAATGATTTTTGAGGTACAGAAAATTTTACACGGCCTGGGACACGGGCGTGTCCCAGGGCGTGTCGGCGGTACACGGCCTGGGACACGGGCGTGTCCCAGGGCGTGTTCAGGTTAGTTGACGATTGATAGTCGACGATCGTCGAGCCTGGGACACGGCCTTCGACACGGGCGTGTCCCAGGGCATGTTCGAATTAAATTTCGAGTTTGGCCTGTTCGAGTCAGAATAGTACACGACCTTGAACACGGCCGTGAACACGGGCGTGTCAGGTAGGACACGGGCGTGTCCGATGCCGTGTTCCGACCCGTGTACTGGTTGCAGCTCGATGAAGCAGGTTTGACACGGGCGTGTCACAGGATGACACGGGCGTGTCAGATTCGACACGGGCGTGTCGATGCCCGTGTTGTTCAGTCGGTTCAAACTGCGTGTGCCGCTTAAGGGTACACGGCCTGTGACACGGGCGTGTCACAGGCCGTGTCAGCCAAAAATTGGGTTTTTTGGGCAGATCGTGGCCGTTCAGATTCTCTCTTTAGATCCAAGGGCTCAGATGATTCCTGGCTGGATTAAATTAGTCAAGGGGTGATGAAGAAGGCATTCTTCATTTTACTTAAGAAAAAGAGAAAGAGAGAGGAGGAAGAAGAAGGAGGAGGAGAGCAAGCCACCGGCGGAGTTCCCGTGGTCCGATTCGTGATCCGAAACCGGCGTTGTGAAGGCAAGGCTACTACGGTTCTTTCTCATCGGCTAGTTTTCGATGGCTCCGAAGAGATCGACAAGGGTAACGATCTCCCTCCTTGGACATGTGAAGTCCTTCTTTTCTGCATTGCATAGGGAAAACCCTTCCCCGCGAGTGTGCGGTGGGTTGTGGTGTCCCTTGGGGTAGATATGTGAAGTCCCCCTTGTTAGAGGCCGGAATTGGAGTACGGCTCTAGGCATGCTGTGTGAAGCCCATCTGGATGTAGTCTGGATTGGTGAAGCTTGTTTGCATATCGGAGAAGGCTCCGTGATTATGGCTTGTGATGCCTTGTACCTACCTGTTGCTTGGTGCGGCAGGAAGTACTGGACGATGTCCAGGAAATGAAGAGGGTTGGATGCAACTCTTGTGGCCGTGTGTTGCCACTTTGTGAGTGGTTGAGCCATTGGGCTGCAACTCGATGAAAAGGCAGATTGCCGAAAAGGAAAGGTGAAACCGACCCGCGCCTATAAATAGCCATGGATACTTCCGTATTCGAGGTGGCACGGCAACTTGAGCAACGGGGGGTGGCTGATCCGTACCTGCGTTAGGTCCGTCCGACTTGGAAGCCTGGTTATAGGTTTTGTTGGAGCGCCTAATGAGAGTCTTAGGCCCGCGCGCCGGAAAGACTAGAATGCTCAAATACCGTGTAGACGGTGGTGTTGACCCTGGTATTCCGGTACACCAAGAATGTGCCATGAGTGCACGGACTGTCGGGCCGTGTGGCCGATAGTTGTGATGGCTTGAATATGCCTGCGCGCACATAGTTGCTATTTGATGATGCCATGCTTGCAGGGAAAGAATGCTCATGCCCCGAGAAAGGGGTAGGATTGTTATAATTGGGTCAGCTGAATGCTGACCGTTGCATTGTTTGCCACCGGTTGGGTGGATTGTTCCCGTGCAGGTGCTGGAGAGCCAAGTGGTAAGTGATGGGCTGAAGCCCTACTGGTGTTGCTGCTGCTGCTGCGGCTAGCCCTTGAAGGCTAAGCGAATATTTTGTTTGTTCTCTTTTACTCATGTATGGCCGGCCTGCGCGCCGAGGTTTGTAAAGCATGTTGTATGGAAGAGGAACAGTAAGGCCTTAAGGCCAAAACCTTTGTTGTACATTCCTTGGATTTATATATATAAAGTGGTTTTATATATTGGACATTCCTGTTTAGAGTTCAAAGTTGTAACTTAAAGCTTCCGCTAGAATGCTCTGAGTTAGGATTCGTATGGTTTGGTATTATCCTGTGACCTCACCGTCTGTTTGTGGCATATAGTGTGGGGCCCTGGCCGGACCTTCTACTATACGTCATTTAACGGATGGGGTCGTTACACATATCAATGTCAAAGCCTGTATCAAATTTCATTTTGGAGAGGGCGGAGACCGACATTGCCATCTGTACCTGCAAAGATTCAACAAACACGACCAAGTCCAGAGAGTTTGGTGGAAGGAGAAAAATTTGTAGAGAGTATGAAAGCGTAAACGACGAGCGGCGGCCGAAAAAATGATTTTATATTAGGGTTCGACACGAAAAAGGAAGGATTGTCGATCTCCGTTCGACGATCAGGACTCCTGATGGAAGCTGAAAGGTATTTAATATCGTAGATCTCAGTTCGACGATCTAGAGAAAACGTCGAGCTCAGTTCGACGATCGAAGGCCTGAAAGAGATAGTATGCAACTATCTGACACGCTCTGAACTCAGGTCGACGTTTTTGTAAAACGTCGATCTCCGTTCAATGTTTCTCGGGTAAACGTCGATCTCCGTTCGACGCTTTCTGGGGAAAATGTCGAGCGCAGTTCAGAGACAGAAACTATCCTACAGACACAAAAAGAGATGAGTTTTTAGCCTAATCTTGGTCTGTTTTTAGCTTTTTAAAATCTTGTAATTTACTTTAGGCTTCCTCCATCTAACATGCCTAACTGATTGAGGAATAAGTTGTGTTTCTTTTCATCCAAAGGCTTGGTGAAAATATCTCCCCTTTGCAAATCAGTTGGGATAGATTGAAGTTCAATTTTATTTTTCTCAACATAATCCCTTAGAAAATGATGCCTAATTTCTATGTGTTTTGTCCTACTATGGAGGACTGGATTTTGTGCAATGGAAATAGCACTGGTGTTGTCACAAAATATTTTAGACTTCTCTAAGTTATAACCATAGTCTAGGAGTTGGTTTTGTATCCACAATATTTGTGAACAACAACTGCCTGCAGCCATATATTCAGCTTCAGCAATTGAGGTTGACACAGATGTTTGTTTCTTACAATGCCATGAGACAAGTCTATCACCAAGAAACTGACAAGTTCCACTAGTGCTTTTCCTGTCTATTCTGCATCCAGCATAATCAGCATCTGAAAATCCAGTTAAGTCAAATGCTGAATCTTTTGGATACCAGAGATCTAGATTTGGACAGCTTTTAACATACCTAAGAATCCTTTTTACTAAAGTTAAGTGTGACTCTCTAGGGCTAACTTGGAATCTAGCATATATACATGTAGCAAACATTATATCAGGCCTACTGGCTATAAGGTACAATAAAGAGCCAATCATTGCTCTATATGTTGTTTGATCAACTGGTTTTCCATGTTCATCAGCATCCAGTACAGCATTGGTAGGCATGGGTGTTTTCATACATGATGCATCAGACATACCAAATTTCTTAACCAGTTCTTTTGCACACTTGGTTTGAGAAATAAATATGCCTTCAGCATGTTGTTTGACTTGCAATCCTAAGAAAAAGGATAGCTCACCCATGCTACTCAGTTCAAATTTAGAGTGCATAAGCTTGGAAAACTTTTTGCACAAGTTTGAATCAGTAGAACCAAATATAATATCATCTACATAAATTTGTACTAGTAGGGTATGGGACTTATGGGTTCTAATAAAAAGAGTTTGGTCTACTCTCCCCCTAATAAAATCATTTTCCATAAGAAAGCATGCTAGGGTCTTATACCATGCTCTAGGAGCTTGCTTTAGACCATATAATGCTTTATGCAGTTTGAAAACATAATCAGGATGAGTTGGAGAGACAAAACCTGGGGGTTGTCTGACATAGACTTCTTCTTTGATCTCCCCATTGAGAAAAGCACTCTTCCCATGCATTTGGTAGACTTTGAATGCCTTGTGAGCAGCATAAGCCAGGAAAATTCTTATGGCCTCTAACCTTGCAACAGGTGCAAAGGTCTGGTCATAGTCTATCCCCTCTTCTTGAGAGTATCCTTGAGCAACTAGCCTTGCCTTGTTCCTTACAATAATTCCTTGAACATCCAATTTGTTTTTGAACACCCATTTTGTTCCAACAATGGAATGATCCTTTGGCTTAGGCACTAGTTCCCAGACTTTGTTTCTTTCAAATTGATGCAACTCCTCTTGCATTGCAATGATCCAATGTGGATCTTGCTCTGCATCTTGAATGGATTGAGGTTCAATTTGAGATAGAAAGCAAGTGTGCATCAGGTTTTGGTTGACCTGATTTCTGGTTTGCACAGCAGCTAAGATGTTTCCAATCACTTGGGAGATTGGATGATCTCTTGAGGTTACTAAACGAACAGGTGGTGTTGATTGTTCACCAACCTGTATTGTTGTTTCCTCTTGTGGAACATCAACTGGCTTTTCAAGAAGATTAGCAGCTTCTTCATCTTCACTACTTTAATCCTTTTGAGTAACTTGTAATCTGTCTAAGTCTTCAGCTAGAGAATGTACCTGCAATATTTCTATGGTAGAAGCATTCTTCTCCTTGAAAGACATATTAGTTTCATCAAAAGAAATATGAATAGATTCTTCTGTTTTTAGAGTAGTTTTATTGTAAACCCTATAAGCTTTACTGATCATGGAGTATCCCAGAAACACTCCTTCATCAGCTTTTGCTTGAAATTTTGCTATATATCTCTTATCATTGTTGTGAATATAACAAATGCAACCAAAGATTTTAAAATAGTCTACTTAAGGTTTCTTCCCTTTGAGCAATTCATAGGGAGTCTTGCCCTTCAGTTTATGTATTAGACTTCTATTCAACACATAATTGGAGGTGTTCACTGCCTCAGCCCAAAAGGATAGAGTAAGGTGAGCATCTGACAACAATGTAGTTGCAGATTCAATTCGGGTTCTATTTTTCCTTTCTGCTACCCCATTTTGTTGAGGAGTTCTAGGAGCTGAGAATGTATGCCTGATCCCTTCACTCTGACAGAACTCTTGCATATGAAGAGAATCAAACTCTGTCCCATGATCACCTCTGATCAGGGCAATGTGAGTGTTGAACTCAATCTGTATGCATTTGAGAAACTCTGTCAAACACTTGAAGTTATCAGACTTCTTCCTCAGAAAGATGTGAATCTTGAGAAGTCATCTACAACCACTAAAGTGTAGGATTTCCCTCCTAGGCTTTGTACTTTAATGGGTCCAAAAAGATCCATGTGTAACAGATACAAAATCCTAGGTGAATCACTCTTGTTAAGTGATTTAAAACTATTTTTAGTTTGCTTGCCTAATTGACAGGCCTTGCAAAGTCCTTCCTTCTTGTAGGGGCCAGAAGGTAGTCCTCTAACATGGTTGTCCTTGCATAGCCTAGCAATGGTTCTAAGGTTATTATGTCCTAGTCTCTTATGCCATAGAATATTAGGTCTAGATATGGAATTGAACAGACAAATATCTACTTTAGATGAATGAAAATCAACTAAGTAAATGTTACCTCTTCTGTTACCTGTCAACACAGTTGTGTTGTCCTTTGACTTGACCTTGCATATAGCTTTGTTGAAAGTCACTTGATATCCTTCATCACAAAGTTGACTGATACTTATCAAGTTATGCTTGAGTCCTTCAACATAAGCTACTTTCTTGAAGGTGACTGTTCCAATTTGGACTGCACCATATCCTTTTGTTGTTCCAAAGTTTGAATCACCAAAGATTACTTTGGCTCCAAGCTTGGTTTTAAAGGATGTGAAGTTGTCCTTGTTCCCTGTCATGTGCTTTGAGCACCCACTATCCAGATACCATGGTTGGTTTGATGTTGGATAGGTCTTCTCCTGCACATAAACAGCTTATATGTTTTTGACCCAGTTTACCTTGGGCCTAGGTTGATATCCCTTAAATTCAGAAATAAAAGACATCCTAGGTTGACTCTTATAACCTTCATGATGGTATCTCCTAGGAGGTACTATCCATTGAGTATAGGGGTTGAAACCTTGGGATGTAGGACTTCTAGGATTGAATCCAGATGTACCTTTGAAGGATTGTTCAAAGTCCTGATCTCTGTTCGACGATCGTCGAGCTGAGGTCGACGATCTTGGGTCAGATCGTCGATCTCTGTTAGAAGATCGACTATCCTGGAGTTCAGAGTTCAGGTGTCATCGAGCTGAGGTCGACGATCGTTTCTTGGATCGTCGAGCGCCGTTCGACGATCGTCGAGCTCTGTTCGACGCATTCTATTGAACTATATTTTTCTTTGGCAAATCTGCATTCTTCCTAGCTACCTCTACAACTTCCTTCCCTTTATTAGAGATAAATTTGATTGGAGTTGTAATAACTATAGGCTGGCTGGATGAAGCTCCCAAGCCCAGTGTACTATTAAGTCTAGAGTTCACTGTGCTTGTGATATCCATTAGTTTGATACTCCTCCCATTAAGAGATTCTTCAAACTGCTTGGCCTTGGATAGTTCACTCTTCAGAGAAGCTATCTCCTCCCTATAGCATTCTAACTCTTCAGAGAGTTTGAGGTTCTTTGATTTTAAAGTGCTATACTCAGAAAGTTATTTTCTGAGGGAAGTGATTTTCTTCTCAGACTCCAACGGATCTAGGTATAGTACTTTAAACTCATGTTTAAAGTCCTCTGAACTGATATCAAATGACTTTATTACCTGATCTTCTTCTAGTTGAGCTTCTGATTCTGATTCTGACTATTCTGCTTCTGAATCTGTTTGAGAGACATTGATAGCCATCATGCAAAATTCTTTTTCATCAGCATCATCCTCATCATCACTGGAGCTGGATGAGGCTTTAGAGTCCTCTTCAGTTTCACTCCATGTCTCAGCAACAAATCCCTTCCTTGTATGTGTGTTCTTGTTGTAGGAGGGTTTGTCTGAGGTGTTCTTCTTGAAGTCTTTCTCCTTTCTTCTTTCCCTTCTATCTTTCTTGTCCTTGTTTTTATTTTCTGGACAGTCAGGCACAATATGCCCTGGTTTCCTGCAACCAAAACATATAATTTCTTTATTGTTATTTGATTTATCATATCTATGCTTATCATGTCCCTTGTATGATCTCTTTCTGAAGTCTTTTCTGGCCATTTTGTAGAATCTTTTGGCTAGTAGACTTAGGAGCTCATCATTTCCTGTAGCTTTATCTTCATGCTCCTCTTCTGTAGCTTTGAAGACTATGGTATTCTCTTTTCTGATGACTGGAGAAGTAGCCTTTTGTTCTTCTTCTCTATTTTTAATGAGCAGCTCATAAGATTTGAGCTTGCCCAGGAGAGCTTCAGTGGTAATCCCATTTAGACTTCTGGAATCTTTGATTGGCCAGATTCTTGAATCCCAAGTGCTGGGGAAGCACATTAGGATTTTGTCATTTAGCTCAGTCATTGAGATTTCTTTATCCAGAGTCTTTAACTCATTGACAATCAGACTTAGTCTATTGTACATGTCAGCCACTGATTCAGATTCTCCCTTTTTGAAATTCTCATATTGGCTTATAAGATGGGATCTCCTGTCTTTCCTTTCATCAGCAGATCCTGAGACAATTTAAGAGAGTTTGTCCCAAATTCCTTTGGCTGAGTTGTATTCATCTACCTTCTGAAATATCTCATCACACATTGTCTGAGCTAAGATGTTCATGGCCTTGGCATCTGCAGTCTTCCACTTCTTTATTTCAGCATCTATTCTTGAAGGAGGTGGAATAGCATTTGTACTTGAGCATGTTGGTGGACTTGGACACACTGTCAAAACAGAATTAAATATGTCTTCATCAATAGAATTCATATATAGTCTAATCCTTGCTTTCCAAAGTGCAAACTTGGATAGATTTCACACTGTAGGCCTGGTGCTTGCATAATCTTTGTTCTGTGCCATGTCTTTATATAAAATTAAATATAATGAAAATAACCCTCTTGAAAGATTGATCTTATCAAGGATCTTTGGGTTCAGGTGTTAGCCTGTATGAACAACCAACCTCCCTCAGATACCAATTGAAAGTGAGGGTAAGATCTATCTTAACTCTAGAGGGGGGGGGTGTGGGGGGGGGGGGGGTGAATAGAGTATTTTAAAGTAAATTTACAATTTTAAAATGCACAGCAGTAAAGGCTTAATTTATGTATAGGTGTAAGGTGCTTTGATGTAGAAAATAAAACTAAAGAAGTAAGAATAAAAACCACAGCACACAGCAAAGAATATCCACAAGAAACCAGAAGACACAAGGAACTATATTGGTTCCCCAAAAACCTGGGTACATCCACTCTTCTACCACCCTTGGTAGGAATCCACTACAGGATGGGTTGATCAGGTGTCCTGGGCACCAATGAGCTTTTGATAAGGTGCTCAAAAACCACACTAGATTTTTTGATCAGGTGTCTTGCAACCACTGAGTTTTGACAAGGCTCTTAGAACCAGAATCAAGACATTTGAAGGTAGTTTTGATAACCCTTTTACAGCAGGAAAAGAAAAAGAAAGAGGTGAAGTTGTCTTCTCTGTCTCAATCACTGAGAAAAGACTTAGTGGATTGATTGTGTTGTCAAAGCTCCCCCTGAGAAAGATGAGAGCTTTGCTAGGGTGATAGGTCTTCAGAAGCTTCAGATCTCCAGCAGAAGATGGTTTCAGCAGAGGCTGATATATGAATTGTCTGGAGTCCTTGATGTTGAAGCTATGATCACTTTTCAGTATGCCAACTAATTCTCCAGGATTGATCACTTGATTTTTTGAATTGATCTCACTATCCTGTGAATCTGTACTGAGAATTTCTTGTTGTAGATTTTTTATTCTTGTGTAGTCTCTTGTTGTTGTCTCTCTGTCAGACTAGAAAAGATGATTTATTCTCTGAAGATACTCTATCCAAGATAGCCGTTAGCAGTTAATAAATGTCTTCCATTAATGTTTTGTCTTCTAGACGAAAGTCCAATAAACATTCTCTGATAAATCCCTTGAAACTTGCTCCAGAATAAATGAAAACGGCTAGCAGATCTCTTGAAATAAATGCTGAGAGAACTTGAAAATCATTCCAAAAGATGACTGAATTTGAATCCTCAAAGTCGTCGATCTCTCAGGAAAAACGTCGATCTGAGCTCTACGATCGTCGACCTGAGCTCAGAGATTGAAATGAACATCAGACAGAAAATGTCAACCTGAGCTCGAAGATCGTCGACCGGAGCTCAGCGACCTGAAGAATAAGCTGAAGACAGATCGTCGATCTGAGCTCGAAGATCGTCGACCGGAGCTCGACGATTTAGTAGAGATGCGCTCATAGAGCGTCGAACGGAGTTCGACGTTTCGTCGACCTAAGCTCGACAATAATTCTCTTTGCCTCAGCTCTAAGTCTGAATCCTTGAATGGTCCTGGGGGCAGCTTCAAACCTATGTTCTAAGCCCTAGACTCATTCTAACTTGACCTTTTCAACTATACATCTAGGTCAAACTGATTTCCTAAAAACATAGTGATCCTTGCCCAAATTATTAATAGGGTGTTCCAACATGGATCCTCATCCAAGATCAAAGGCAACGGAGTCCTTCACCTCTGTCTGTATAATGCCTCATAAGGGTCATGCCTATGCTGGACTGGTTCCTATTGTTATAGGAGATCTCGATCAGCAGCAACAGTCTCTCCCTTGGATCTCTACAATCCAGAATGCATAAGTATAAAAGATCCTTTAGTGTTAGGATGGTACGCTTCGTGTTCCCATCCATCTGAGGGTGGGGAGTTATGTTGAATTTCGACCGATAGACCAGATTATCCTGGACTGATCTTCTTTCCTTGTTCGTACATGGTTTATCACGATCCCATACGATCGTCATGGGCACACCTTGATAACAGATAAGCAGCTAACAAATCTTATCAAACTCCAACGAGATCTTCCTTCCAGATCAAGGTGAACCTAGTTACCTCGATCAATCAATCCTCGATGTTCCAAATAGAATTGTTCCTTGAGTGGGGATGTGGTAACCTGCGTATGAAATCCATACTTATTTCCTCAAACTTCCACTCTAACTCGGGTAGTGACTGTAGTATTTCCCCAAAAAAAACACTTTCACTTGACCTTCACCAGCCAACAAACCTCACTGTGCATCATAAAATCCATAGCATCTTTCTTTATTCTCGGGAAATACAAGTTCTGGTAAGCAAAATTTTCATCCGGTAATTTGAGTTCTCGTTTATGAGTGTAGACAACGATTCTATAAACTTCCTCTACACAATCAGGTTCTTATTCCTTCTAGTGCGCCCGAGTATTCAATCAACTCAACTTTATGATTTATCAAATCTAATCGATTAACAGGAATGATCACATCGTCAAGCGACCCATCATCCTCATAATTTAAGAGGGTGTACTTGTAAATCTTTGAAGTTTATCACTAATACCCATTAATATTAGTCGAATATGATCAACTTCAACATCACTATGTTTGTGACATCACATTTTCTAAATTATGTCTAAGGAAACCCAAGTAAGTAACTAATTTGCCCAATAAACAAAACATAAGCCCCCCAATAAAAAAAAGATAAGCCCATACCTATCTTGGGCTAAGTATCTTAGATATCATTATGTTATATTCAGGCTAGATGTAACGCCCCAAAACTTTAAAGTGAAACGGGCGGTGTTCGAACCAAGTTCGTGTGTTGGAAGGGTGAACACGACCTGCGACACGGGCGTGTCACATGGCCGTGTTGTGCATGGGTCGTCGAGTTGAGGTCGACGAGCATTGAATGCTCGAACATGGCCTGGGACACGGGCGTGTCCCAGGGAGTGTCAGGCACACGGCATGTGATACTGGCGTGTCATATGGCCTTGTACTCCTCTGGAAGTTTTGTCCTGTGTCAACTTTGGACATGGCCTGGAGCACGGGTGTGTACTATATGATACGGGCATGTCGGATTCGGCACGAGCGTGTGGCCACCAGTGTCAACCAAGGGCCATGACGGTTGGCGTGGCGGTTATTCGTGACACGCCACTGGTCATGGGTGTGTCGATTACCCGACACGGGCGTGTCAGGTTAGGACCCGAGTGTGTCCTAACTCGTGTGTTTTTCTATACTCGACAATCATGTTTGGATCGAGGCATATGGCCTGGGACACGGCCGTGTTCAAAGCCGTGTTCGGCCTAGGATTAAGAGATTTTAGGCAAATCTGAGTCGTTCGTTTTCCTAAAACAAGATCTGACGGCCCAGATGAGTTCCTGCTTTCTAAATCTGGGAATAGAGGATTAATTCCTCATTTCCTTTTAAGTTTTCTCTTTCTAAGGAGTTAGAGAGAGGAGAGAGCAAGAGGGAAGGGGAGGAATCATGCCGCCGGTTGAGCATCGGAGCATGAAATTGAGAACTGAGACAAGATCCTTGGAGAGAATTCCCTTGTGAAGCCCTTCATCCGGCTAGTTCTTCATGGCGCCAAACCAGACATCACGAGTAATGATTCTTAACTTAAGAATGTGAAGCTCTTCTTCCTTTGTATAGGAAAACCCTCTCAAGCGAGTGTGCGGTGAGTTTGCGGTGTTCCTTCGGGTAGATATGTAAAGTACCCCTTATTTAGAGTCCGGAATCGTAGTACAAACAAAGAAATTGTCTGTGAAGCCTACCAAGACGTGTTTTCTGGATCTGTGATGTTGCATTGTATGAGTAGCCGGAGAAGACTCCTTGCCGTTGATTGTTTTCGGGTTTTTACGCGGTAGATTGTAGCAGGGATCCTTGGGGATAAATTTAAAGGCGCACTCAGAAAACTGGGAGGAAATGTAATTTTTCTACCTTGGCGGCCGGGGAGCCAGCCTTGAACATAACTGGGTTATGTGTTTTTTGGGAATGAATTAGGATCCGAGTGAATCTTGGCCCGCGCGTACGTCTTAAAGTGACTAGGCGAGTAAGTAACGGGCGAGTGTAAACGGACCTGGGCTTTGCGGTTCGGTGCTAGAGGCCCTAAAGTGGAATTGGTCGTTGGCATAGTCGGGAGTCTTGGACTACGGTCGGAAAGACTCAAAAATTTTTACAATGTTTATCGTCCCGAGGATGGTGGTGAAGCCACGGAATTGACCGGAATCACCGATAATTTGCCCTGAGTGCACAGGGTGTATGGCCGAGCGAGCCTACACCTGTGGCGAATTGTACTTATGCACTTAATGGTTTAACTTGGGTAATGAATTGCAGGGAAGGAGCACCGTCATCCCAAGTATGGGGCGGGGTCGTTATAATTTGGTCAGCCTTAGCTGACCGTTGCTTTGTTTGCCACCGTGCGGTAGAATGTTGCTGCAGGTGCTGCGGAACCAATCGCCAAATAGCTGGCTGAAGCCCAAGTTGCTGAGCTTGCCCTCGAAGGCCGAAGCGAACTATTGTTTTACTTTTGTCATGTGTGGCCGGCTTGTGAGCCGATGTATGTAAAACATTATATTGTCAAGTGAACATTTGTAAGGCCATAAGGCCAAGTACTCATTTGTGTATTTGTTGTATTTCATTCATGTGGTGTATAGTGGACATTCATGCCATTGTTGTGCAAATTTTGGGTTCTCTTAAACTGTTTAAAAGCTTCTACTAGAATGCTCTATTTTAGGACGAGTTGTTGAGTTTTTTGTATTATTCTATAACCCTTCTGACTGTCCGTTGTATATGGCGTCGGGTTCCAGCTGGACCTTCTATTATATGCCATACGACGGATGGGGGTGTTACAATTTGGTATCAAACTAGGGTATCGGTCATCTATATTTGAATTCGTGGGAGAATTATTTTAAGGGGTGGTGAGCACATGTATGCGCATCATCGTTATAATATAATAAACTCATGAATGTCCACTTAGGAATGGAAAAATACAATTGTTTTGAGGAACCTGAGTGTTCTAGTGATTGCTTTTAGCAATTTATGTGTCACATAATAAAGCGTTTATGCTATTATAGATAACTAGGAGCGGTGTTGGGCAATCTGAGCGTCCGCAATCGGCGGAAAGTAGTTCACCAAGTGATGTGCCTACAACACCTCCTTCAGTAGAAACCATCAAATTGGTGGCTGAAGAAGGACCGATTAGAGTGGCAGAGCCGGGAGTGGTAGAGCGTGGTGTAGTTGATCCGGTAGCACAAGGAGAGCCACGGAGAAGCAGCTCAAGTATGTGATGAGCTTTAATCCTTCGGTGTTCGACGTGATGGGAACGCCAACTCAAGATGAGGATTGGCTCTCTATGATTAAGAGGGTCATGAACGCCATAAAAACTTCGGAGTGGCAGAATACCACAATAGCGACCTTCCTATTGGCTGGTGAGGCAAGGATGTGGTGGGACGAGTTGGAGGTTCATCTCTTAGTGGGAAGGCAACTTGTCGAAGTACCGATGGAGGAATTCTCAAGGTTGTTCTTGGCCAGATACCTACCTTCTGCCTAGAAGCTTGAGATGGAGAATAAGTACCTCGGTTTGACTCAAGAAGAGAGAAGCGTGGATGAGTATCTCCACGAATTTACTCGGTTTGGTAATTATGCTGGTGCTATGTTTACTGTAGAGGAGAGGATGACCAACCGATTTTATGAGGGCCTACGAGGCTACCTATAGCTACTCCTCCCTGGGCCTAAGGTGCAGGGCTTCCTAGCCTTGGTAAATACGGCTCGGTCATTGTAAAAGGTTGCGAAGAAAGTTAAATAGAAGAAGGACCAAGGGGATAAGAGGTCAGAGTTCAAAGTGCCGAGTTCAAAGTCGGGTTTTCGCAGATGGAATAAGAAGTAGAAGACTTCAAGTTCAGCCCCTTCATCTGGTGCGATGGGGGCAAAATCAAGTCGAGTCCCAGGATCATGCTACAACTGTGGAAAGGTGGGGAATTTTGCAAGTGAGTGTTGGAGCGGACGTACAAAGTCCGAGAAGAGGCATGAAGCAACATTTGAAGAAAAGGGAAGGTGGTGGAGTCGATCGCATCCCACCATGCTCCAGCCCAGCCTAGATTTTATAAACTTGATCTGCAAGAGGCCATTAAGCAAGATGACATGGTGACAGGTATGAGTTAAATTTTAACAGTTTAGATTTTTAAAGTTGTTACCTTTTTGCATGTTAACTTATGAATGTTGGTACTAGGCTTTGTGTAAATTTTTAACTATCCGGCGAGAGCCCTGTTTGATACAGGAGCTTCACATTCCTTCTCTTCCGAAAGATTTGTATTGCTCATCGGATTTCCTTGCTCGATGGCAAAGGACAAGTTGGATGTGTTGCTGCCCAATGGGTGCTTAATGCACGCGGATAGAGTCTGTGTGGTAAAGATACAGATCGGGGATTAGGAGTTCATTTTCCAAGCGTTGGTACTGCCGTTAATGGAGTTCGACGTAATTTTTGGTATATACTAGCTCTCGAAGCAGCGAGAATGCATTGATTGCAACAGAAAGAAGGTTAAGTTAGGACTGAATACTGATATGGAGACTACATTTGCGGGCATTAAAGGGTCAAGTAAGATTTTGATGTCGGCTCTTCAGGTGATTAAGGCAGTTCAGTCTGGGTCAGAAATGTTTGTCGCATTAGTGCAGGCTTCAACGCCTAAACCTAGTCTAGACAGTATTGCAGCTGTGTCCGAGTATCCTGATGTCTTTCCAGACGATCTGCCGGGATCCCCTCCTCACCGAGAGATTGAAATTACAATTGAGCTAGTGTCGGGTGCAAAACCGTTGTCATGCTTTCCGTATCGGATAGCGCCTAAGGAGATGGAGGAGTTGAAGGTTCAACTACAAGAATTATTAGAGCAAGGGTATGTGCGTCCATGTTCGTCGCCTTGGAGCGCACCGGTCCTCTTTGTTAAGAAGAAAGATGGGAGCTTGCGACTCTGTATCGACTATCGGGATTTAAACAAGCTTGCGGAAAAGAATAAGTATCTGATCCCTAGGATTGACGATCTATTTGATCAGTTGGTTGGGTCAACGGTATATTCGAAGCTAGATCTGAAATCCGGATACTACCAGCTAAGGATAAGGGAAAGTGACATCCCAAAGACAACATTTAGCACACGGTTTGGGCATTACGAGTTTATGTTCATGCCGTTTGGGTTGACCAATGCACCATCTGTGTTTATAGATTTGAAGAAAAGGACGTTCAGAGAGTACCATGACCATTTCGTGATAGTATTTTTCGATGACATCTTGGTGTACTCGCGGTATGAGGATGATCACTACAAACATCTTCATATGGTATTTGAGACGTTGAGGAAGAATCAGCTGTATGCTTAGTTCTCCAAGTGTGAGTTCTGGTTATCCTCAATCGCATTCCTTGGTCTTATTGTTAGTGGTGAAGGCATAATGGTGGATCCGGCGAAGATATCGGCGATTCAGGAGTGGCCAGTGTTGACTATAGTGGCGGAACTCTGGGGCTTTCTAGGGCTTGCTGACTACTATAGGCGCTTCGTACAGAACTTCTCGCGGATAGCGCTGCCAATCACGATGCTGACAAGGATGGATCAAAAGTTTTTGTGGAAGCTGGAGTGCGCGCAAGCTTTCGAAGAATTGAAGAGGTCGTTGGTCACGACGCCTATTTTGCGTTCGCCGAGTGGGTCCGAAGGGTTTGAAATTTATAGTGATGCTTTGGGCAGTTGTTTGGGCTGTGTTCTGCTACAGCATGGGAGTGTAATAGCCTATGGATCACGACAGTTGAAGGTTCATGAAAGAAGTTATCTTGTCCATGACTTGGAGTTAACGACTGTGATATTTTCTCTAAAGCTGTGGAGGCACTATCTGTACGGTGTGAAGATCAAAATATACACCGATCATAAGAGTCTGAAATATTTTCTAGATCAAAAGGACCTTAACATAAGGCAGTGGAGGTGGATGGAGTTCCTGGGGGACTACACTTTCAAAATTCATTATGTACCCGGGAAAGGAAATGCAGTGGCAGATGCGTTGAGTTGTAGGGCAACGACGCAAGCCAACTGGTTTGCGGTGCATGATGAGAATTTTGTCCGTGATTTGGAGGAATTGGAGATCTCCTATGTTAACAAGCAGGCTAGTGTCGAGGCAATATTGTGTTGGACGGAGGTGCAGTATGACCTAGCTGATAGGATTCAGCGGGCTTTGATTCAGGATAGCAGTATGAAGCAGATTTTGGATGGATCGTTGGATGGGTCAAATTCCCAATTTTTAGTTGCAGATGGACTGCTAAGGAAGGATGGTCGCCTATGCATCCCTAGTGCAGATAATTTTTGGGAGGATTTAATTTACGAGGCTCATCATACCAAGTACTCAATCCACCCAGGGAGCACGAAGATGTATAGGGACATGAAGAAGATGTTTTGGTGGCCAGGGTTGAAGAAGGATATAACACTTTATGTGGCGAAGTGCCAAACTTGTGCCCTGGTGAAGGCGGAGTGCCAGAAGCCCGGAGGTTTCTTGAAGTCCTTACCTATCCTAAAATGGAAGTTCGACGACATTTCCATGGATTTTGTGCACGGTTTGCCAAGGTTGCAGAGGAGAAACGACGTTGTCTGGGTGGTCGTAGATAGATTGACAAAGGTGTCGCACTTCATCCCGAATAGGAAGGAAGATCCGGTGGAAAAGTTAGCCAAGCTCTATGTGGATAATATTATACGGTTGTATGGTGTGCCACGCAGTATTGTTAGTGACCGAGATGGACGCTTCACGTCAAATGACCGGAGGCTGGTGCATAAGTTGCTGGGAACTAAGCTGAGTTTCAGCACAACCTTTCATCCGCAGATGGATGGTCAGACTGAAAGGGTCAACAGGACGATGGAGGAAATGCTTTGCATGTGCGTCTTGGATTTCAAAAAACAGTGGGAAGATCACCTGTACATGGTAGAGTTTGCATATAATAACAGTTTTCAAGCGAGTATTGGAAGGGCGCCTTTCGAGGCCCTGTATGGGAGAAACTATCGCACGCCATTGTCTTGTTTGGAGACAGGCTAGTTAAAGTTATAGAAACGTCAGGCAGTGGAAGACGTCACTTCAATGGTACGTACGATTCAGGAATGGTTAAAGATCGCACAGGACAGGCAGGAAAATACTATAATGCCAAGCATAGGAATGTGGAGTTCAGTGTTAGCGAATGGGTGTATTTGAAAATCAAGCCATTCAAGGGTGCCTCACAGATTCGATGCTTGAAGAAGCTGAGTCCGAGATACCTTGGAACGTTTGAAATCCTAGAGCGGATTGGCGAAGAAGCGTATCGATTGAAATTTTTGGTGGAATTGAGTGGGCTACACGATGTATTCCACGTTTCGGTATTGTGAAAGGTGGTACAAGAGCCTTCTCAAGTTGTTGCGGTTGATCAAGTGCCGATTGATAATGGGTTGAATACCAAGGTCAAGCAAGTTCGCATTGAAGACTTTGAAGTCAAATGGCTCCGCAACAAGGAAATTCGAATGGTTAAAGTCCGATGGGAAAACTGCGGTCGTGAGGAGCTTTCTTGTGAGCGAGAGCAGACTATATTGGAAGCATAACCAGAATTATTCCACGGAGGTAATATTTAAATTGTTTTGTGTACCTTTACATAATTTCGTGGACGAAATTCTTTAAGGGGGGAGATTTGTAACGCCCCAAAACTTAAAAGTGAAACGGGCAGTGTTCGAACCAAGTTCGAGTCTTGGTAGGGTGAACACGGTCGGTGACACGGGCATGTAACATGGTCGTATCGTGCTTAGGTTATCAAGTTGAGTTCGACGAGCATTGAGTGCTCGAACACGGCCTGGGACACGGCCATGTCCCAGGGCGTGTCAGGCACACGGCATGTGACACGGTCGTTTCACATGACCGTATACTCCTCTGTAAGTTTGGTCATGTGTCGACTTCGGACAAAGCCCAGAGCATGGGCATGTACTGTATGACACGGGCGTGTCAGATTTGACACGGGCATGTGGCCACCCGTGTCCACCAAGGGCCATGACGGTTGTCATTGCGGTTATTCGTGACACGCCACTGATCACGGGTGTGTCGATGACCCGACACGGGCGTGTCAGGTTGGGATACGGGTGTGTCCTAACCCTTGTACTTTTTTGTACTCGACAATTGTGTCTGGATCGAGGCATATGGCCTACTACACGTTCGTGTGCAAAGCCGTGTTCGACACAGGATTAAGAGATTTTTGGCAAATCTTAGCCGTTCGTTTTCTTAAAACAAGATCTGACGGACCAGATGAGTTCCTGCTTTCTTAAGTCCGGGATATGAGGATTAATTCCTCATTTCCTTTTAAGTTTTCTCTTTCTAAGGAGTTAGAGAGAGGAGAGAGCAAGGAATATGGAAGAGGAGGAATCCGGCCGCCGGCGGAGCATCGGAGCACGAAATTGAGAACCAAGACAAGATCCTTGGAGAGAATTCCCTTGCGAAGCCCTTCATCTGGCTAGTTCTTCATGGCGCCATAGCAGACTTAAAGGGTAATGATTCTCAACTTGAGCATGTGAAGCTCTTCTTCCTTTGCATAGGAAAACCCTCTCACGCGAGAGTGCGGTGAGTTTGCGGTGTTCCTTGGGGTAGATATGTAAAGTCCCCCTTGTTTAGATTCCAGAATCGTAGTACGGAGATAGGAATTATGTGTGAAGCCTACCTGTTTGTATTTGTCTGGATCAGTGATGTTGCATTGCATGAGTAGCCGGAGAAGACTCTGTGCCATTGACTGTTTTCGGGTTTCTACGCGGTAGATTGCAGCAGGGATCATTGGGGATTAACTCAAAGACGCACCAAAAAAACTTGGCGGAAACGTAATTCTGCTAACTTGGAGGCTGAGGAGATAGCCTGGAACATAACTGGGTTATGTGTTGTTTGGGAATGAATTAGGATCCGGGTGATGCTTAGTCCGCGCGTACGTATTAAAGTGACTAGGCGGAGTGAGCAACGGGCTGGTGTAAATGTACCTAGGCTTTGCGGTTCGGTGCTAGAGGTCCTCAAGTGGAACTGGCCGTTGGCATAGTCGGGATTCTTGGACTACGGTCGGAAAGACTAAAAAATGCTCACAATTTTTGCCATCCTGAGGATGGTGGTGAAACCGCGGAATTGACCGGATTCACCGAGAATGTGCCCTGAGTGTACGGGGTGTTTGTCCGAGCGAGCCTACACCTGTGGCGAATTATACTTATGCAATTAATTGTTTATCTGGGCTAATGAAATGCAAGGAAGGAGCACCGCCATCCCATGTAAGGGACGGGGTCGTTATAATTTGGTCGTCCTTAGCTGACCGTTGCTTTGTTTGCCACCGTGCGGTGGAATGTTTCTTGCAGGTGCTGCGGAACCAAGTGCCAAATAGTGGGCTAAAGCCCAAGTTACTGAGCTTGCCCTCTAAGGCCGAAGCGAACTATAAGAATGCCCATATAAATTCATAAGTTAAGGAGTCGTTTTGTAAGGCCTATCATATAACATGTTTCATTCCAAATATACGATAGCGTTATGTGTTTAAATGCAACAATGACATGATATGCTATGTTATGCTGGTTTATTTCTATGTTCATACAAGTGCAACACACTCACATGACTCTATGTGCATAGACTTTAAGTTCCCCAGTTTTTGAAGCTAGCTTTGCTCCTAGGAGCATCCGTAGTGGCCAACGGATACAGTGGGTTAGGCCACCCAACTACTAGGCGGGTAATTGCACTACCAGGCCTAGCCCTTGCGTACACCTCTGAAGGACACACCAGAGTCACCACGTACTAATGCTGATAAACCCGCCAGTATTTCATTGTCAAGTGTAGGTTCACTAGGTAAGCATCTCCCCAGACACTAGCAAGCCAGTCCCAACCACTATACCCTCAAGAGTCATCATTTCTTTGTCAGTGCTATGACTAGAGTGAACTGAAGACCTGATACTTTTATGCACATGTAATTATGATAATTATGAATCTCTGAGAAATCGGATCCCCGGACTAACCCGTCCGTCACATCAACCTTCTGAACCACTAAATCCTCGGACTAACCCGTTCGTACCTACCACTGCCGAGACTACCACTCGTGATTCTAAAACACAGTAGACTCCCGTGACTACGGGGTGAGTGAAAGTTAAGTACATAGAATTAATATTGCACTAACTGTTTGACCTTATAGTTTAGGGTTAACCTTGGACTGCCCAGGGCATTCGTTGTGAAGGGCTCTCGAGGGCACTAGGAACAACGATGGGTTAAAGCTCAAAGCTCCTTTTCGCAAGGTACTTATTATTGTTGGTATCTACCCTTGTCTTGAAATTTCATAGCCTTACACATGTACAAACCCTATGTGTATTTAGAATTTCTCCAAGGGAAAGATGATCCATCGTCGATCCCGAGCACAACCTTGCCCCTAGTCAACCCGTCTCTCATAGCTAGACTTCTATTAGTGACCTAATTCAAACTCAACCAGATTAGGTACACCAACTACCCCTTTATCCTATACCAAGGTTCATATGATTACTTAATTCTACAATTTTTTTTACTATGTGCAGACTGAAAGTAAGGATAGATCTTATTTTTACTCAGAGATAAATATATATGTTATATAAAAGAGCAGGAACATCACAATAATAAAGAAAGAAAGCAAGCAATCCAAATGATACAAGGATTATAGTGGTTCCCCAATAAACTTAGGTATATCCAATCTTATACCACCCTGGTAGGAATCCACTACAGGTTTTTGGTCAGGTGCCCTTCCACCACAAGATCTCTTTCAGGTAGATCTAAAGACCCTTTGAGCTTTTGATTAGGAGCCCAAAATCCAATAGGTTATTGATCAGGTGCCCTATCACAAAGAGTTCACTTTTGAAGGGAGAGATAACCCTGTACACAGATGGGAAATAGAAAGATGATGGTGTTCTTCTCTGTCAATGATCTGAGAGAAGACGAGTGGATTTGATGTTATCAAACATCCCCCTGAGAGGAAGAATGGTTCAAGAGTGGAAGGTTTGCTTCAAGGTGTATGCCTTCAAACTTGATGTTGCTCTCAAGCAAGCTTCTAGAATGATATTGTATTTGTTGTCTCTTGGAAGCCTAAAGCAGCTGATGAAGAACACGGAATGATAGAAAGTTGTGTTGTGTACTTCAAAATTTCTATTCTGATTACTGCTTGGTCTTGTTGTTAGTAGATTCTCTGTTCTTGTTATATTTCCTGCAAACTTCCAAAACAGTATATATTCCCCCAAGCCGTAATTCAAATGTTTGAATTAATTCTATATGGAAATGGCTGAGGCATTCCTGAGAGAGAAAGATGCCTAGGAAATTAATCACATTAACTGGTTCTATTGAACGGCTAATAGCATTAAGTCTGAGAGATATTAAATGCCTTAATTAAATTTGCCAACTATAAATAACTCTGTTTGAATACTGCTCAGACTTTGCCAACCTCAGCTCAGAGATCGTCGACCTGAATAATCTTTGCGTCGAGCTGAGATTTTGTCTTAAGATCAGCGATCGTCGACCGGTTCTCAGAAATCGTCGAGCTCAACTCAGAGATAGAACTCTGAGTTTCGTCTACCTGAGTTCGACTATCGTAGAGCTGAGTTCGACTATCGTCGAACTGATTTTCTTCTCTTTACAAAACTGATTTCTGCATGATTTCTCTGGAGTTCTTTTGAGGCAGACCTAGAAATAATCCTATGACCCATGACTATATATTTTGGGTCAATCTAATATTCCTAATAGTGATCATTGCCCAAATCAGAACTAGGGTTCATACAATCTCCCCCTATTTAGGTGAGGACACTATTCACATAAAAATATAAAGTAAGTTTAAAATGAGTTCTTAAAAAAAAGAGCAACAATGGTTCGAAATAAAAATGAGAACAAAAACTTCTAAAGATCTATGCAGCTGTTATGTTGCTTGTCTTTAACTGAGTTCATTTAGGCATATCTGAAACATGGTTCCAACAAACTCCTTGATATCATCCCCCAGATTTCTGAATAAGTGAAACTGTTGCTTTTGTAACCTCTTAAATAGTCTCCCCCAATATAGCTACCCCATCTCTGAAGGGTCTTTTCCTGAAATAAGAGGTTAGAAGTTCTGGACCCAAATTACCTTGGGTCCTGGCACTTTTTCATAATAATCAGAAATAAATGAATATTCAGGGTTATCTTTGTAACCTAATGGATGAAATTTCCTAGGAGAGATGAACCATGGGGTAAAAGGATTGACAAAATTTTGAGTTTGATTATAATTTTCAAAAGGATAAAAATTTCTATTTTTAAATTCTGAGTTCGATGATTTATGTTGAGATCGTCGATCGACGTTCGACGACAAGTATTGATCTCGTCGATCTCGGTTCATAGAGTAATAAAGACTACTATCTGTGTTCCATGATCGTCGATCTCTGCTCGACAAAAAGTGTTGATATTGTCGATCCCCTTTTGCTGAGTAGTTAAACCCAACCTTTGGGTTCAGAGATCGTCGATCGCCGTTCGACGAGTAATACTGAGATAGTCGATCTTGGTTCGAAGACTTATTTTGAACAAAACTTTTCTGAATATTTTTAGTTTGTTTTGGTTAAAATTCAGTTATTTTGTCTATATCTATTATTTTTTCATTGCCTTTAACTGATTCTAATGAAGCTAATTTTTTTGAAGTAATTGTTAAGTCTTCTTTGAGTTGAATGTTTTCAGAAGATAAATTAATTACTTTTTCTCTGAGAAGTTTTATTTCCTTCTAAGATTGAATTTAATCATAACATAAGATTTTAAAATCTTCTTTAAAATATTCTAAAGAGAAATTAAAGGAAGAAATAACCTTATCCTCTTCTTATTTTACTACCGATTCTTCATCAGATTCAGATTCTTCATCATTGCTGCTGCAAGATGCATTGATTGTCATCAAGCAGAATTCTCTTGCTCTTATCTTTTCTTCATCCTCAGTTGTATAGGATGAAGCTTCAGAATCACTCCAAGATCTAGCTTTACATGTTCTTTCTTTTGTTGATCCAGCAGCTATTGCTGTGAGGGAGTCCCAGATGTCCTTTGCTGGGGTGCATTCAGCAATTTCCTCAAAAATGTCATCAGACATTGATTGAGCAAGAATGTTCATTGCTCTTGCATCAGCAATCTTTAGCCTTTTCTTAGATTTTGTCCATTGAGATGATCGAACAACATTCATTCTTGTTGTTTCCAATGGTTGATAAGGACCTGTCAAGATATAATTGAATATTTCATCATTAATAGAGTTCATAAAAAGCCTAATCTTTACTTCCATTGTGAAGGCATATATAGATTGCACAGAGGAGGTCTGGTGCTTTAAAACTCTTCATTTGATGCCATGATAGACTCTTAAGAAAAATAAGATCTATCAAATCATTTTGGTTCAAGTGTTAGCCTGTACGACCAAAAGAAAACTCACCCACTGATACCAATTGAAAGTAAGGATAGATCTTATGTTTACTCAGAGATAAATATATATGTTATATAAAAGAGCAGGCACAACACAAAAATAATGAAAGAAAGCAAGCAATCCAGATGACACAAGGATTATAGTGGTTCTCCAATAAACCTGGGTACATCCACTCTTCTACCACCCTTGTAGGAATCCACTACTAGTTTTTGATCAGGTGCCCTACCACCACAAGATCTCTTTCAGGTTGATCTAGAGACCCTTTGAGCTTTTGATCAGGAGCCAAAAATCCAATAGATTTTTGATCAGGTGCCCTATCACCAAGGGTTAACTTTTGAAGGGAGAGATAACCATGTACACAGATGGGAAATAGAAAGATGATGGTGTTCTTCTCTATCAATGATCATAGAGAAGACTAGTGGATTTGATGATGTCAAAGCTCCCACTGGGATGAAGAATCGTTCAGGAGTGGAAGCTTTGCTTCAGGGTGTAGGCCTTCAAACTTGATGTTGCTCTCCAGCAAGATTCTAGACTGATATTATATTAGTTGTCTCTTGGAAGCCTGAAGGAGATGATGAAGAACACGGTATGATAGAAAGTTGTGTTGTGTTCTTCAGAATCTCTATTCTAATTACTGCTTGGTATTGTTGTCAGTAGATTCTCTATTCTTGTTATATTTCATGCAAACTTCCAAAATAGTATATATTCCCCCTTGCCGTAATTCAAATATTTGAATTAATTCTATCTTGAAACGACTGAGGCATTCCCGAGAGAGAAAGATGCCTGGGGAATTAATCACATTAACTACTGCTGTTATACGGCTAAAAGCATTAAGTCTGAGAGATATTAAATGCCTTAATTAAATCTGCCAACTGTAAATTACTCTACTTGAATACTGCATAGATTTGGTCGACCTCAGCTCAGAGATCGTCGACCTGAATAATCTTTGCGTCGAGCTGAGATTCTATCATAAGATCAGCGATCGTCGACAAGAGCTCAGAGAACGTCGAGCTCAACTCAGAGATAGAACTCTGAGTTTCGTTGACCGGAGTTCGACTATCGTCGAGCTGAGTTCGACTATGGTCGAGCTTAGTTCAGCTATCGTCGACCTGGTGTTATGCTCTTGACAAAACTGATTTTTGCATGATTTCTCTGGAGTTCTTTTGAGAAAGACCTAGAAATAATCCTATGACCCATGACTATACATTATGGGTCAATCTAAAATTCCTAATAGTACTCCTTGCCTAAATCAGAACTAGGGTTCCAACACAGACTTAATGAGCCACATTGTGTGCATGTATGGTGACACACCAAATAATTATCCAAATGTCCTAAGATTTTTATTGTCGGTCTATCATGATACTTTATAAATAAATCCAGAATATTATAATTTTCCTATTTTATTTGGCATTTATTATATTTCTCCAAAATCAAGCCACCTAGGATTTTGAATACTAAGTATAATTTCCTGACAAGATATGGCCTCAACAAAATTATGACAAGTGTAAATCATCAAAATTACAATAAATACTAAAATTCACATTTTTCCAAAAAATTTTTGACCTCCAAACAAATTATTGATTAATTAACCACAAGCATTGGGTAAATTGGGAAATTTTAGAATTAATCATCCAAAAATGTTAGGCAAAATTATCAGATGTTAGAAATTACAAGAATAGCCCCCTGACCAAAAATAATAATTTTCTAAATCCATTTGTTCACATAAATAACTTATTTAAAGATATTCATCATTGGGTACTTTGTGAAGCATCCTATATGAAAAGCTTCCAATAATTTTATAAAAATTCACAGTATATAATGATACCCTAAAGTGTCCTCAAACCAAATTTCATAATTTTTCAGTGAATAATTTACCCATAAATAATTATCTTATGATCAAGGTAAACTTAGGATTTTTGAATGAAGTACTATAAATGTTAATCCAAAATTCATAGCTAAATTTTCAGAGAACAATAACATCATTAAAAGATCACTACCTAAATTTCAAGAACATCCAAGATAATATAATCATGAAATAAAATTATGAGTAAAATTACCACAATTGGTCCTAAATTATTTTAGCGTGGTTAAATGCTCCTAAAAATTCTAATAACATTTTCTAGGTCTTATTTCCACCCTATAAACTCATCTACCAATTTCTAAGACATTCTAAGGACATATGGTCTCATGTCCTTCATTAAGCTCAAAACTCAACCGTAGGTTTAACACTAGGGTTCTAGGGCACACCAACCCTAAACCACCCAAAATCTCTTATAAGGGTATTTTGTATGACAATAAATCAGTGGTAAAAGATCCATCCCTTTTCGGTGAGGATTGGCCACACAACCCATTAAACACCTTTTGCCCTAATTTGCCCCCCTTAGGGACCAAACTTTGGTAACACCAATATCTACTCAAATCATACCCAAATGGGCTGAGATCTTTACGAGTGACCTATAATGACTTGAGGGTCATGCACCAAAATATAAGGGAATTGTGTGGTCATTAGACCCTTTAATTTACCCATACATAGATAATTAAATATTTACAAAAACTACAGAAAAATGTTCTCCAAAAATTTCCATTTTTTGATATGTCGAAGGTATAGGTAATAGTGACCCCCAGTCTAAATCTAAAGGAATGGGGATGGCTGGAATGATGGAGGAACTCAATTTAGTCTCTTGTTAACCCTACCTATAAACTGCACCATTTGGAGGGCTGTGGTCAAACCACTGACCCAAATGGGTTGAAATTAATTTTAAACTAAACTAAACTTCAAGGGATATAACTTTTATGTTGGCCACTTTCCCAGTATAGATCCCTAAGTGTTTTTAATATTAAAATTAAAAACTACATAAGCTTTGACAAAATGTAATGAAATGAAATATTTATTAATCCCTAACTATACATCCGGTAGCACGAATCTTGGTGCAAGATGGACGACAAATCTTCATTATCCCAAGAGCACCAAAGGTTCAGATTGCCCCATCTTGGGCCTTCTTTGCCCGTGATTTCCTGGACACCCGACCACACCCCTAGCCTGCCACCGCTACCTCCGTTTAGGGGGAATCTATTACTGGGCGGCAGCACAGCCGTCGGAGGGGTTGTTTCTGGTGAACCCGCTACTTCAAACTTTCATGGAATTTCTTCAAATCTCCTCACTGGATCTGACCCAATTGAGCCTGATTTCTCATCCAAATTTTATCTAGATACTAGCACAAGAGGATAGGAGGAGAAGTGGACCTTCTAGATTGGCTGAAGTCGGACTGAGCATCGGGGGTACATTGCCAGTGGTGGAGATTTATGGTACTGTGCCTCCTCCTATCCAGAGAGCTCATAATATTTAGGAGAATGTTGGAACTTATTGCTGAGGTTCTAGGGATGCTTTAACAAGAATAAATGGTGGAGAGGAGGGGTCTAAGCATTAATGGCCATTAATGGCCATGGGGGAGAGTTTTCGGCCATGGTGGTTCAGTGAATCCAGCCACTGAATGGCCTAGAAAAACCCTTGATATTCTCCTAACTGATCAGAGAAGATGAATCCATCTTTTTCGATTGAATGGGTAGGCCCTTGGCCTCCCTTGTCCATGAATGGCCCTTACTTCCTCGCTTTCTCTCTCCTCCATTAGAGGGGAAACGTGGTTTCTCTCTCCTAGTCACCATTTCCAGAATTTAGATGGAGTTTTAGGTAATTGTCAGCATCATAAAGCTAATGAGCAATTCCAAATAGGCTTAGCCCAAGTGGATTGGGCTAGGTTAGGTCAACTTGAGTTAGTTTGACAAATTTTAGGGTTGAGTTGGCTTTGGTCAATTTGACCTTTTGAATAGACCTCAATGGGTCATTAATGACTAATTGGCCTCCCCTAAGGCCTAGGGAGACTAGGGTAGGGTTGGTTTGACGCCATGGTGGTCACTTTACCCTTATTAGGGTACTTTGACAATTTTAGGGTTTATGTTGACATTGGTCAACTTGACCTCTTGGGTTGACCCCAATGGGCCCTTAGTGGCCCAATAAACCTCCTAAAGGGTTAGGAAGGTTCAGGTGGGGTCAAGGAGTCAAGGTTTAGACCTAAAGTCAAACCTGAGTTTTGTTGGTTGGGTTGTTCTATTTGCAGACGAGGGTGATTTCTATCTTCATGCCCTAGTTCACCTGGTTTCTTTGAGCTCCCAAGAATTTTATCATGAACTAGTCATGACAAAACCATCTTAGGGGTCTAGTTGCTTGAGAGATGTTACATTGAGTGAAGGAAGATCACTCAACGCCTAGAAGCAAAAGCATCAACAAACACCCAACAATCAAAGTCCCAGTGTTGCTTTCAAGAAATCTATCTGAGGATAGAAGCGTTGAGTGAAGGCAGTTCACTCAACGCCTACTCAACATACAATTCAACTAAGTACATAAGCATTGAGTGAATACATGCCACTCAATGCCTCATCAAGAAGCTAGACAAAGGAAGAAAGCGTTGAGTGATGAAGATACACTCAATGCCTTCATTCAGAGAAATCAAACTAAGTCCAGAAGCGTCGAGTGATGAAGGCTCACTCAACACCTAAGCTGTTAGACAATAAAAGTCTATATATATTGAGTGATGAAGGCTCACTCAACGCACCCAACACTTGAAGATGTAGAATTCTGTTAAGTACTTTTTCGTTGAGTGATAAGGCTTCACTCAACACCTGAGAAGTCTGTCTGGATTTTTCTAAGTCTAGAAGCGTTGACACATACTGACGTCAGCAGAAATTCAAAATCGCGTGGATTTGCTTGCTAGAAGACAAAAGGATTTGTATGCCTTTTGTACAGCTATAAATGAAAAGTGTTGGAGCAATTGCCATTTCCAGCCAGCCCAGACTGAGCAAGAGCCGTTGAGCGGTGGGATACAAAACGATAGTTTCGTGAAATTAAAAAGAAGTTTTTTGGAGAAAAAGCAACCGGTCGTCTTCGACCTCTGGACTGAGTTGAATCTTTCAAGGAACTTACTACAACATTAGTCTGTGAATCGAAGACAGAGTTTGTTATTGAAGGAATTTCTATCTAAAGATCAAATCAACTCTCAACAACAAGGCTTGGAAGATTTCCTTCTGAGTAAGAAGAAGTAACCTCTATGGTTACTTCTCAGCACAAGACGAACCAACCTCAAAGATCTACTCTTGGTGCTGTGAAGAATATAGGACTGATTATTCTCAGTTCATGAAGAGGTTGACTCAGAGATAACTTCTCTAGAGTCATTCATTACCAACAAAATTATTCTCACTGTAAGATCATTCCTGATTTGAGTTGTAAGCCTGAACTATAAAGGCTGAGGTAGGATCCTTTTGGGGATCTGAGCGTAGGATCCTTTTGTGGATCTGAGTGTAGAATCCTTATGTAGATCTAAGTGTAGGATCCATCAGTGGATCTGAGGTAGGGAATGTGTGTCTTAGCTGTAGGAGATTCATTCTCTGAGGTAGGATCCTTTGGTGGATCTGAGTGTAGGGCAATCCTCCTAGCCAGAGTTATTGAACTTTGATTAAAGTTTGAGGAAGATGATATGTAGATCAATGAGCTATTGGACCATCATTTGTTTTGAGTGGTAGGGCCATGGTCCTGAGGTAGGACTTGGAGGAGTCTGAGAGATCTTGAGGGATTTGTGTTGTAAGCTCTTGGAGCCGAGATTGGAGAAGTTAGCCTTATCTTACACTCTATTAGAAAGGGTTGAGGGATAGTGGATGTACCCATAACTTGGGGAACCACTATAAATGCTTGTGTGTTGTTTTGTATTGTATAAAGCAAACTAAAAACTAACTCACAACTCACCAAAGTTAAAAGATAGTCATAAAAGACATAAAAACCTATTCACCCCTCCCCCTCTTGGTGTTTCGCTACTCTTGAAAATAAATACTTTCAGATTCTTCTAGTGCAATTTCTATTACTAAGATTCCAGTGTCTCATAGCAGGACAAAGCATATTGAGATTAGGTATCACTTTATTATGGAGCTTGTAGAAAAAGAAGACATTTGTCTTTAGTTTGTCCCCACAGACAAATAGGAGGCTGATATTAGAACTAAGTCACTAGATGAAGCCAAGTTCAACACCTTCAAAATTAAGTTGGGTATGTTGAACTTAGCATAATTTCAGTATTTTCATGCATAGTGTTGCATGGAAAAATTGACCCATGTAGGATATCAAGAAAGACATGGACTCATCCAAGGTTCAAATTTGCTGAGCCTAAGTGTTCAAGCACCGAGTGCACTGAGACAGCATCATGCATCGATTGTGCCTAGTCCAAGAATCTAAGAATCGAGAGCATTGAGACAATCTCATGCATCGAGAGCATCAAGATAACTTGACAAATTCTCATAGGAACTTCAATTTATAACTATCTCATGAGATCAATCCCTATCGTTGATCTTCTCATGATTATCTCAACTAGTATGTTCCTCTCCACATTCACAAATAGGAAGTTAGTATAAATAGAGGTGTGTGTGCTTAGAACAAAATACACTATTCCTAGCCCCTTTGTATTTTTGCCTCCCTGCGATGAAAGGTCGACAAAATTTCAAAAACTCAAAGAATTCATAGCTCCAAAAGGAATGGATTTCCTGTTTGAAGGATTAGAACTCGTGTGAAATGGTTTCAAAGATGCTCCATAGGAAGTTCAGTTAGTGCTACACTTTCTGCAGGGTGCTGACCTAGGTTTCGTCCTACCAGAGCCTGTCTTGAATGAAAGTGAGAAGTCCTTGAATTATACTTTAAAGCCACTGTCAACTCATCCTCAAAAAAACATCAAATCCTCCATTTGTGGACAAAACATTAAAATCACTCCGAAAAGATTGTGCAAAGAACTACAACTACCCAAGGTCAAATAGTCTAGTGAAGAAGACGAATTATATCAGAATGATGTGAAGTAAGCTATAAAGTGGTGTGGGCTTTCAAAGCATACCATTGGATCAGTATTGAGGAAGGAACTGCATCTAAGAGGAAAGTTTCTAGTTGATATAGTTGGGAAAGATCTGCTCTACGAGAAAGGATCTCATGATAAGATATCCAAAAAGATGTTTGAACTCATGACTAGGATAATTTTATCTAAGAAAACAGACTGGGGAAAGGTGCTGTTTGAAAGAGTTGTAGATTGCATCCCAGAACCAAACTTGGGAAGGATACTGTCCTTGTACCTCTCCAACACAGTTCCAGGGATACTAAACATGAGGCTAGGAACAAATATCCAACCCATGCGAAGGGTGGACTCAAAGATGTTTGACAGATGGGACAGAGTACTGTTGTCACATCAATAGACAAGTGATATGAAGAAAAAGAAGGTTGTACTCATCACTAAAGAAAGCACTAGAAGCAGCTCATCTGATAATAGTGAGGAAAATCCACGTGATCCTTAGTTGACTTATTTTTCTGAGGAAGCAAGAAGGGATATGAGTGCTTAGGTGTAAATATCTTCTGAACCTACAGTAAAAATCATCCAATCTAGTGGCTCCCAATTAGAGAACATTCGAGCAAAGGTAGATGAAATGGTAACTGATGATATTGTTGATAGGATCAATGTATAAATTGAGGGGGAGACTTCCCTGATGCTTGCACTAAGTGCCTAGATGACTACATCCTAGAAGTCAAGAACCATGTCACTTAAGGAGTCAACATTTTTGATCAAAGACTTTCTATTGCTAAGGACTCCTTGACTAAAACTATTGGTGAAGAAGTAATAAAAGGGGAGAAGGCAATGATCAAGGCCAACACTGAAATGATGTTTTGGTGAACAATGTAATCAGAGGTTCATTGGGAATTGAACATCATACATATGACAATATTCCTGTTGTTCCTGCCCAAATTCAAGAAGGATTGTATGATAAGCAATATGGTGATGATCAGTATGGTCAAATTTATGCTCTGTGGGCTGAACCTTCTACTACTACTGAAATTCCTATCTTCCACCAGACTACTGATCAGTTACCTAGAGCCAGAGGTAAGACTGTTACTGAAGAAGAAGATGTTAAGCTCAGAAAGAAGAGGTATAGAGAAGAGATGGAGACCAGAACAAACTTTCAAAAATGGTGTCCTCAATCAAGGACTATCATCTTGTCTTCCTGGGATCAAATCATGGACCACAAGACTGATAGAGGAAAACTTTATTGCTCAGTAGAATTGGCAAAACTAGAAGAAATTTAGTGACCAAGAGAAACTTCAGAAGAGAAAAAAGTCAGGTGCAGTTACCACTAGATGCTCTTAAGCCTAGTAAGTACTTCCCAAAGCCATACAATTCTTTTGAGATATAGAAGCAAAAGAAGACTGAAGATGGTGACAATGATGCAAAGAATCCCAGCAAGGGTTTAATGGTCAAGGAACCTGAAACATGACATGTTTTTTGTTTCCTTAAGGGTTGTAGGAATGTGAACATTTTTTTATATCCATACTGACTATTTAGGACTATAATCTTAAATGATAATCATATCTTTGTGTGTATATCAATTTATATTATTATATATTGTGAATTTTTATCTTCTGTAATGTGGTAGTATACATCATTGACTAGTGTTTTGATTTCTTCAAATAGGGGGATATTGCTGAGTCCGTTGATCACAACATCCAAGATTTAAAGAAGGCCAACAAGTCATTTGTATACACATGAATGTAGCTAATACATATTCAAAGTTCATTATTTGCAGGTTGTATTTTGTTGCACTGATTTGACATGAAGTCAAGGTCACAATGATAGCTAGACTTAAGACAGGATGCTGGCACAACAAAAAACTGGTTAAGTCCAAAAGCGTTGAGTGAAGACAGTTCACTCAACACCAAGAGGTTAAAAGCATTGACAAAACCTCAAGCCTTCAAATCCTCAGTGTTGTTGACAAGAAATCTATCTAAGGATAGAAGCGTTTAGTGAAGGCAGTTCACTAAACGCCTACACAACAGGATTTCAGGTCTAGTATAAAAGCGTTGAGTGAAGAAAGGCCACTTAACGCCTCATCAAGAAGATGGGAAAATTCAAGAAGCGTTGAGTGTAAAAGCATCAATTTAATAACTTATCAGATTAAGGGAAAATGCGGGTAATGATGCCACGTCAGCAGGGGATTACTGCGGACACACATGCAAACACCTACTTAATCATGAAGAAAGATTTTTTAAAGTTATTTTAAGGAAAATCCAGTTTAAGTGCAGTAGCTAGTCATATCCCTCGGCTTAGTGACTCATCTAGACCACAAAGAAAGTATTTAAACTCTACGGAAAGTACTTCTTTTATAAGATGATGCATCATAAAATATCTTAGAGGTTCCCAAAAGGCAACTCAAGGCATGCAAGTTCTAAATTTAGTAGAAATAAAAGTAGATTTTTACAGTCGTTAAATATAATGATTTTATATTTTTAAAATATATAGTGCATGATGTAATAATAGTAATTTTTATACTTGAAATTAACTATCATGCAAGCCTAACATAAAACTTCCCAGAGAACAAGTAATCCACTTCCACATAAAGAAAACTATGCAGCTGGCAAGTATCTAAAAATAAAAATTCTGGGGCATCAATAAAATGACACGAACCCACATACATTTTAGAATGTCTGGACTAGTAAAATAAAATAAACAACGATATATCTCGCTAAGATGAGGCAACAACAACGGCAAACACTGCCGCTCAAGCACTCCAACAACCAGCACCGAACTCAGGTACAGCTCTGAACCTGAGGCATTCCAAAGCCAGAATACCTCAGTAAGAAAGTACAAATGGTGGCAGAAAATAAGCCAAAATAAACAAAGGTCAAAGGGGTACAAACTCAAGACCAACAGTACTGAAGTAAAGTACAAAAGTAAAGCATCAAATAGGAAAAAAACTTACGTGAATCGTCACGTATATCATAAATACATCATATGCACAAGGCTATAAGGTGACAAACATGAGTAAATCATAAGGAAGAATTACATAACATTTTTTAGGAACCTGTGGTCGATTCTACCCAAAAACATGGGCGAGGTGGTTACTCAACTGGACACACCCTTATGAATATAATATCTGACAAACTACGATGGAGTCTCATACTCTCCACCATATAATGAAGATGCCCATAAACTGGTAGACTCCCACAAGGTACTAATAAAGGGAACAAACATTTGCGGAGGTTGTTTCGTCAACTAATTCCCGCAATCAAGAAAACCCCAAAAAACACTACCACATATATCTCGAGACTTGACTCGTCAGATTCTACTCGACATTCTAGATTAAAGACATGGTTGATAAACCCCTTAAGAACGATTAACAATCCTACATAAACCCTAATACGATCAATAACGATAGATTGGGCGATTAAAGCCATCAGTGAAACATTTCAAGAAAGGTTAAACATGGCTTGACGAGATTGAGTTCATCACGACAAAATCTTACAACATCAAGTGATCATCAAGAAAGGTTGATCAAAGCAATAACTTGAAAGGAAAAGTGCAGAAAATTTTAAAGAACATAATAACTTAATCTTTACCATTAAACCGGAGCAGGAAAAACGAGGGTAAACCACCACTTGCCTTGGTTTTACCAGAAAATTTCTCTGAATCAGTCCTCGTCGTAGATCGGGGCAAAAGAAGACGGGAGGAGTTGAAATCTGAACAAAAATTTCTTAAATACAGGTTAGGGCCAAAAAACCCTAACGAGAAGTCTCAATAAATGGGGAAAAATTTACCACGATGGCGTAGCTCTCGACGAGAGCTTTCCCGATCTATACTCGGTTGAAGATTTCGAGCACCGGAGCACCGGCGGCGGCCACCGGAAGATTCACAAATGGGAGGGAGTCGCTGCTCTGATTTCGATTCAGAGTTTTGGAGAAGATGAAGTTTTTTTCTAATTACTCTAAGTATATGAGTATATATATATTTACTTATAAAATTTCTTATCTAAAAACGAACTATTTACGAGCGGGGGCACGAAAAACAAAAATAGAGGTTAAGGATAGCTTCAACTAAAAAAGTGCCCTACATGAAAGTTGTAGATCTCGTCGAGACGCACAAATTTCATGTTAACTATTTTTTTATACGACACAGTTTGGACCCTCAAAACGATTCCCAAACGCATACAGGAACAAATTACTCGAGAAGGGCTGCAGACCACTCGAGAACAAGTTTAGGAGTACTCGAGAAGTAGAGAACATGCTACTCGAGTACTAAAATTTAGTACTCGAGTACTAAAATTTAGTACTCGAGAACAACAGTCAGAACTTGAGAACAACATCCAGCACTCAAGTGATGAATGCCAGCACTACTCGAGACAGAGGATAACACTCGAGTATTCAGGAAAAATAAATTGCAAGAAGATTAGTTTTTTGCAAATATATCAAAAAAATTAAACTATATAAATGAATAGTAAAAGACATTTTTGAATAGTACTATAATATTAAAATAATCATATATATATATATATATATATATATAATTTTTTTTGATTAAGTAAACACAAGTTCAAAACGGAGGCTCAAACGAGCGCCGAATTAAACGAAAATCGCACCGTAGATGAATACTAACGCTACGAACATAATGGCGAAGCCAAAAACAAAATCCAACAAGTCATTCTCGAGATATAAATTTTCAAAGTTTACCGCGAACATATATTCAAAAAAACTTCGTAAAAACGTCGAGGCCCGAATATCGCTCGGATCGCGAAGAAACTTGACGAGTAAGTCCAAAATTTCTGAAATTAATTTTCAGAATACAAAATTTTTTGATTACAAAATGAATTCACGAATTTGGCCAACTCGACCGAACGGACACGAAAATGTCTTAACGGTATTGCGACGTCAACTCGATGTTAAAAGTAACGCCACGACGTCATAAATATGACGATACCAAATCAAATAAAATCATCAAAAAATCGGCGGCGTTACAGTCACTCTCCTTAAAAAAGAGTTTCGTCCCAAAACTTAACACAACTCCAAAACCAAACCAAAACGAGAAAAAAAAAACATGACTGAAAACATAAAGACATACCCTAAAATAAGAGAAGTGGTGCGGATGAGATTCCCTCATCGCCGACTCCAATTCCCACATCGCACTCTCGACGTCTTGATATCATCAAAATCTTAACCATGGGGATGGTCTTTCTTCGCAACATATGCTCTTGAGAATCAAGAATACGAACAGGTTCTTCCACATTCCTATGGTTGGGCTGAATCTGGGGCACCGAGTCAAGGACTTGACGATCATTTCGAATACACTTCCGCAACTGGCTCACATGAAAAACATCATGGACACAAGGGAAGGTAGCAGGAAACTCCAGCCAATACATTGAAACTCCGACACGTTCAAGAATCTGAAAAGGTCCCACGCACCGGGGGTCAAACTTGTGGTTTCTTCCAAACCTTTTAACACCTGACATCGGAGAGACTTTCAGGAAAACCAAGTCAACAACAACAAACTCCAGATCGACCCTTCGTCGATTAGCATACTTCTCATAGCTCTCTTGAGCCGCACAGACCTTTATCGAAAATGAGTCACGGCACAATTCATCTCCTCAAGGGCATCCAGACCTAGCAACGGTATCCCAAAGCAAGGGTGTCCTACAATGCCTCCCATATAGGGCCTCAAACGGGGCCATATACAGACTGTCTTGATAACAATTATTGTACCCAAATTCCATGAGTCTGAGACGCTCTTCCCAAGCAACACCGTGATCCAAAATATAATACCTGATCATATCTTCTACGATCTGATTTACTCTTTCCTTCTGACCATTTGTGTGCGGATGATAGGCAGTGGAATACCTTAAATCGGTACCCAACTCCTCTTGTATGCTCTTCATAAAACGAGACGTAATTCTAGAGTCTCGATCCGATACGATGCTAACTGGCCCTCCATGCAATCTGATGACTTCATCAAGATATAACTCTGCTATTTTTTTCATAGAATACCCAATCTTAAAGAGAACAAAGTGAGCAAACTTTGTCAATCTATCGACTATCACCCAAATAGAGTCGTGCCCATGCAGAGATTTCGGTAGACCGGTGATGAAATCCATTGAAATACTCTCCAATTTCAAACTTGGAATATTAAGCGGTGTTAATTTACCACCCGACCTTTTATGGTCAGCCTTGACACGCTGATACGTATAACATTCCGATGCAAACTTCTCGATATCATTCTTCATCCCTGTCCACCAAACAATTTGTTTTAGATCTTTATATATCTTTGTGGATCTTGGGTTGTAGGCTATACTGGAACCATGTGCTTCAGCACAGATCTTAGGCCGAATATCGCCAAAGGCGGGGATGCAAAATCTACCCCAATACTTCCAGGTATCCAACTCATACAAGGAGAAATCTGGTAGCTCTCCCTTCACAGTTCTATTCCGGAGATGTAACAAATCCGGATCATCCTTCTTATGTGCTCGAGTAAGGGAAATCCAAGAGTGTTCTTCTTCTTCTAGACTAGCAGGCACAGTACTACTCCCAACCTCAATATCCAACAAAAAGAATTCTTCTACCAAGGATTGTACCGATAGATTAGAATTTTTGGCGGTCTTTCTACTCAAGGCATCTACTACAACATTAGCCTTTCCTGGATGATAAAGAATTTCCACTTCATAGTCAGCTACATATTCTAACCACCGATGTTGGCGCAGATTTAGTTCCTTCTGAGTGAAGACGTACTTCAAACTCTTATGGTCCGTATAAATCTTTCATAGCGCGCCATACAATAAGTGTTGCCAAAGCTTCAACGCATAAATAACAGCAGGAAACTCCAAATCATGCGTAGGATAGTTTCTCTAATAAATCTTTAATTATCTCGATCCATACGCTATCACCTTACCATCTTGCATTTAAACATAGCCAAGCCCGATGTGTGATGCATCAACGTATACTGCATACTCAACTCCTTCAGTAGGTAAGGTTAAAATTGGAGCAGTACATAATCTCTTCTTCTACTCTTAGAAAGCCTATTCACCCTTATCACTCCAAATGAATGCAGTATTCTTCTTAGTAAGTCTAGTGAGAGGAGCATACAACACCGAAAACCCTCCCACGAATCTTTTATAATATCTAGCTAGGACTAAGAAGCTCCTAATCTCCTTAGGTGTAGAAAGTCTCTCCCATTCCATCACAACAGAAATCATGGTCAAGTCTACAGATATACCGTCCTTGCTTACAACATGACCCGGAAAGGACACCTGAGGTAGCCAGAACTAACACTTGCACAACTTCGCATATAACTTATTCTCCCTCAGGGTTGACAAAACCAAACGCAAATGATGAGTATGCTCATCAACATTACGGGAATACACCAAGACATCATCTATAAACACAATTACAAATCTGCCCAAAAAATTCGTAAACATCTTATTCATCAAATCCATGAAAATAGAGGGTGCATTGGTTAAATCCAAAGACATCACCAAAAACTCGTAATGTCCATGCCGCGAATGGAAAGCGGTCCGAGGAACATTTGCCTCACGAATTCTCAACTAGTGGTAGCCTGAGCGAAGATCGATCTTTAAAAATACCGAACTACCAAGCAACTAATTGAACAGATCATCAATCCTTGTCCGGGTATATCTACTCTTAATGGTCACTTTATTAAATTCTCTATAATCGATACAAAGCCTCATCGATCCATCTTTCTTCTTAAAGAACACAATAGGAGTACCCTACAAAGAAGAACTTGGTCTAATAAAACCACACCTCTGCAACTCAACAAGCTGAGTACGCAACTCATCCAACTCACGCGGAGCCATACAGTATGGTTCTTTGGCAATAGGACGAGTACGTGGCTCGAGGTCTATCACAAATTCTGTCTCCCTCAATGGGGCAAGTCCTGGAAGACAGTTAGGAAAAACATCTAGAAACTCTCACACCTCTGAGATATCCTCAAGACGTGGTGTAAAAAAGCAGTTTCCAAAGCAGAAATTGGAACAAAAAATGCCTCGCAACCAGACTCTATAGCACAACAAGCACGTACCGCAAAAAAATAGGGTAAACTATGTCCTTAAATCCATAGACTCTCATAGGTTGGTCATTGTCCATCCTGAAGTCCAGTCTCTTTGCCTTTCACTAGATAACCGCATCATACTTGGACAGCTAGTTTATGCCCAAAATCACGTCACAGTCTGCCAGATCCAACACTATCAGATCTGCAAAGGCTTGGAAGTTGCCTAGGTATATAGGGCATCTTAGAACTCCTTAATTAGATATCACCGAATCACCGGAGGGAAGCTTGACGTTGAAGGAGTCTCCTAATTGATCAACATCCAGGCGATGTTTATCTACAAACCTCAGGCCGACAAAGGAATGGGTGGCACCCGAATCAAAAAGAACGTGCGCCCATATATTCCATACCTTAAAATCCCCTAAAACAGTAGCTTACATAACTAAATGAACGATAACTAGGGCAACAACGATAAAAAAAATTATACTGGGGCTAACCTGATATAACTTGCATAGAGGTTTGAGCTTCCCCGTTGGTCACCACGTTCAGCTTTTCTTTTCCTTTATCTAGGTTTGGTGGCGGCGATAGAGCTCGAAGCGGGGCAGTCTGTAGTGGGGATTGATCCTTGGGGCACGAATACCTCTAGTGTCCCTTCTGCCCGCACTGGAAGCAAGTCCTTTCCTTCATCCAGCAACTACCCACATCATGGCCCTTTGTTGTACAGAACGAACATACTAGCTCTCCCTTGGGTGCACCTTGGATGGCGTGCCCCTAATGCTACTAAAGAGTGGCAGTCCTCTTAAAGACTCTTTCGAAAGTGTGGCCAAATCGACCACAGAAGCTACACACTTCCTTACTTTTCTTTATCGAAGAATGGCCAGATTCCCTAGAGCTACAATCCTCATAACCTTTCCTCTTCTCTTTCCTTACCGCAACACCTCTATTCTTGGCATTCTCGATTTCCTCGACCTTCAAAGCAGCTTCCAGTGCTTTAGCATAGCTCTCGGCTCGATAAGAGCATGCCCATTGCTGGACATCACTTCTTAATCCTCCCAGGAAATGTTTCACTCTACCCTCCTTGTAAGTTACCAAATCAGGAGCAAACCAACTCTATTTGCTAAAATCAATCTCGTACTCGCTCACCAAGAGCTGTCTTTGCTTCAGATGTATGAAGTTATTCATCAGGTGGTCCTGCTCGACCGGGGGTAGAAAGTTCTTCAACAGCATCTTCTTAAAATATTCCCAAAAACAACCTTCCTTTAGACTCTTCCTTTCCCGAATCCACCAACTCTTTGTCAGGTCTTTTAACTGATAGGCTGCAATCATCACCTTTTGGGGTCCTAGAATTCTTGAATACGAAAACATCTTCTCATTGGAGATGATCTAATCATCTAAAATCATAAAGTCAGCACTCCCATCATAAGTGGGAGGTCCCAACCATTGGAAGTACGATATGAAATTCATTTATGGTGGTATCATCATCGGGGCAACCAAAGAAGTAGGGGTATCAGGCACAACTTGGCCCAAGGAAGGCTCTTGCACTAAAGGTTAATCCGCGGGATCGGTAGACAATAAGGACTTAATTAGCGGCTGCATCACAACTTATTGCCACAATAGAGCCTCATTTCTCTGACACAGACTCTCAATAATCGCATCACTTTGCGCTCCTGATGACTCACCCTCTAACTGGGGAGTCAACCTCATTGCAGTACGCATAGGCGGCATTTTAAAAAGCAACAAACAACTCATCAAAATCCTAGATTACATCTAGGCCACACGACTAGTTCAGACAATACTTAAAAGACACTTGCTTATGCTGTAACTTGCTCTGGGATTTTATAATGATGTTATGTCCTACTTAGGATGATGTTCTCTCATCCTATTGACTCTTGTGCCTATGACATGAATGCATGGATTCTTTATTCTTATTTAAAATCATGTGTGTAAATGTCTCATCATGTAAACCTTAACTTAGCACGCATGCTTATGCGATGATATGCTATGTATGCAGTGATATGCATTCTAGAAAGGCCTTAATACATGCATGAGTGTTGTACACATAAAATGTTATGCATCCCATAATACATAACATTGCATGCAACGAGAAAAGAAAATGTGTTAATGGGAATCCATGTGATGTTGGTTATGCATCTCATACTACATAACCGTCACATGTTGCCTCCTATGGTGGATCCATATACAAACACATATAATGCATCCCATGCTACATAATATGCTCTGTATACTTCTTATCATGCTATGATTGTAGTGACTATTCTTCGGCTAAGACGTACAGATGACACATCGGTGTGTGTATGAAATGTCACTAAATAACAAACACTAACAAGGGAAGGTTGCTTGACCAATTGTCAAGCAACCTCCCTCTGATACAAATTGTCACAACCCAAATTTTCACTGCATTTAATAACTTATCAGATAAAGGGAAAATGCGTGTCATGATGCCATGTCAGTAGGGGATAACTTCGGATGCTCAGGGAAACACCAACTTAATCATGAAGAAAGATTCTTTAAGTTATTTTAAGAAAAATCCAGTTTAAGTGCAGTAGTTAGCCATATGCCTCAGCTTAGTGGCTCATCTAGACCACAAGGAAAGTAATTAAGCGCTTGGGGAAGTACTTCTTTTATTAGATTAGACACCATACAAAAGCTTAGTGGTTCCCAAGGGAAACCTTAAGGCATGCAAGTTCTAAATTTAATAGAAATAAAAGTATATTTGTACGGTCGTTAAATATAGTGATTTTACATTTTTACAATATGTAGTGCATAAGGTAATAATAGTAATTTTTATACTTGAAATTAACTATCATGCAATCCTAACATAAAACATCCCAGAGAACAAGTAATCCACATGAACATAAAGAAAACAAAGCAGCTAGCAAGTATCTAAAAATAACAATTCTGTGGGCGTCAACAAACTGAGACGAACCCACATATAGATTAGTATGTCTGGACCAGAAAAACAAGTTAAACAACGATCTACCTCACTAAGACGAGGCAACAACTACGACCAATAATGCCGCTCAAGCACTCTATAAACCAGCACCAAACTCAGCTACAGCTCTGAACCTAAGGCATTCCAAAGATAGAACACCTCAGCAAAAAAGTACAAATAGTTGCAGAAAATAAGCCAAAATAAACAAAGGCCAAAGGGGTACCAACCCTAGACCAACAGTACTGAAGTAAAGTACAAAAGTAAAGCTTCAAATTGGAAAAAATACTTACATGAATTGTCACATATATCATTAATTCACCATATGCACAAGGCTTTAAGGTGACAAACATGAGTAAATCATAAGGAAGAAATACATAACATTTATTAGGCAACTGTGGTTGATTCTACCAAAAAACTCGGGCGAGGTGGTCACTCAACTGGACACACCCTGACGAATATAATATTCTTCAAACAGGGAGGTAGTCTCATACTCTCCACCATACACCGCAGATGCCCAAAAACCTGGAAGACTCCCATAGGGTACTAATAAAGGGAACAAACATTTGCAGAGGTGGTTTCGTCCACTAATTCCCGTAATCAAGAAAACCCACAAGAACACCACCACATATATCTCGAGATTTGGCACATCAAATTTTACTCGACATTCTAGATTAAAGACACGGTTGATCTACCCCTTAGGAATGATTAACAATCCTACATAAACCCTAATACGATAAATAACGATAGATAAGGCGATTAAAGATATCAGTGAAACATTTCAAGAAAGGTTAAACATGGCATGACGAGATTGAGTTGACTGACAAAATCTTACAACATCAAGTGATCATCAAGAAAGGTTGATCAAAGCAATAACTTGAAAGACAAAGTGCAAAAAATTTAAAGAACAAAAAAACATAATCGTTACCATCAAACCGGACATGGAGAAACGAGGGTAAACCACCACTTGCCTTGGTTTTATCGGAAAAGTTCTCTGAATCAGTCCTCGTCGCAGATCGGGGCAAAAGAAGACGGGAGGAGTCGAAATCTAAACAAAAATGGCCTAAATAGAGGTTAGGGCGAAAAAGCCCTAATGAGAAGTCTCAAGAAATGGGGAAAAATTTACCATGATGGCGTAGATCTCGACGAGAGCTTTCCAGATCTATACTCAGTTAAATATTTCGAGCACTGGAGCACGGTCGGCGACCACCGGAAGATTCACAAACGGGAGGGAGTGGCCGCTCTGGTTTCGATTCAGAGTTTTTGTGAATATGAAGTTTTTTTCTAATTACCCTAAGTATATGAGTATATATATATGTACTTATAAAATTTCTTGTCTAAAAATGGACAATTTACGAGTGGGTGCACGGAAAAAAAAATAGTGGTTTAGAATGGCTTCAAATCGAAAAGTGCCCAACATTAAAGTTGTAGATCTCGTCGTGAAGAACAAATTTTATGTTAACCATTTTTTAAATACGACAACGTTTGAAGCCTCAAAATGGCGCCCGAACGCATATAGGAACGGACTACTCGAGAAGGGCTGCAGACCACTCGAGAACAAGTTTAGGAGTACTCTAGAAGTAGAGAACATGCGACTCGAGTACTAAAATTTATTACTCGAGTAATAAAAATTTAGTACTCGAGAACAACAGTTAGAACTCGAGAACAATAGGCAGCATAGGAGTGATGAATGCTAGCAGTACTCGAGACAGAGGAGAACACTCGAGTATTCAGGAAAAATAAATTGCATGAGCAGTAGTTTTTTTAAAATATATCCAAAAAATTTAACTAAATAAATGATTAGTAAAAGACATTTTTGAAAAGTACTATAATTTTAAAATAATCATATATATATATATATATATATATATATATATATATATATATATATATATATATATATTGAATAAAGAAACACGAGTTCAAAACAGAGGCCCAAACGCGTGCTGAATTAAACGAAACTCGCACCGTAGACGAATACTAACGCTACGAACCTAATGGAGAAGTCAAAACCAAAATCCGCAGATCAATTCTCGAGATATAAATTTTCAAAGTTTACGGCGAAAATAAATTCTACAAAACTTCGGAAAAATGTCGAGGCCCTAATATCGCTCGGATCACGACGAAACTTGACGAGCATGTCCAAAATTTCTTAAATTAATTTTCAGAATACAAAAATTTCAGATTATAACATGAATTCATGAATTTGCCCGACTCGACCGAACGGACACGAAAATGCCATAACGGCGTTGCGCCATCAACTCGACGTTAAAAGTAGCGTCACGACGTCATAAATATGATGATAACAAATCAAATAAAATCATCGAAAAATAGGGGGCGTTATAGTAGGGAATGTATGCCTAAGGTAGGATCTGAGTCAGATCTGTGGTAGGAGAAAACTTCTTTAAGTGTAGGGCTATCAATCTTGCCTAAGTTGTAGGTTTTTTATTTTGCCTGAGGTAGGTGATCTGGAGGATCACTGAGGTGTAAAAGTAAAGTCTACTCTGAGTGTGTAGGGCTTAGGCTTGAGGTAGGACTTTGTGGATGACTGAGAGATCCCGAGGGATCTGTGTTGTAAGCTCGTTGAGCTGAGATTTGGTGATGATTATCTTTTCTAACACACTGTTAGAAAGATGGGAGGGAAAGTTGATGTACTCATACCTTAGGGAATAACTATAAATACTGTGTGTTGATCTATGTTCTTGAAGTTTACAACAATAATCTAAATTACTACACACCAAAATCAAAAGTATTACATAAAGACTTGAAAAACCTTTTCACCTCCCCTCTAGGTGTTTTGCTACTCTTGAAACAAAAACTTTCAAATATGATTTGGGCTTTTATTTTAACTATTAGGGCTTACTTTGACCAAGGTTGACTTGATAGTTCGACTTGGTCAACTGATGGCGTGGCCCCTCCTCCACCATTTGAAGACGATGCTGAAGATGCTGATGATGATCCGGTTGATAAGGCAATACAACTAAAGGACGTGAGGCGGCACGATGACGCTAACGGAAGGCTACGCTACAACTTCCGCCCGCGGCGTGCTACATTCACTACAAAGAATTAGCCTTATTTATTTCATTTGGGAAAACTCTATTTTTTATTTGGAATATAAAATTATCCTATATTAAGTGATAATTTTATATTCATTGTATGTTTTGTTATTTTTAATTTTGAACAATTTTAATGTTGGTGTGCATTTAGCCATTCGGATGGATGAGATTACATCTCAATCATGAATGGTTAAGGCTTGTTTGTAACTCCTATATAAGGAGGCTTTATTATGAGATAATTAGAAAAAGAAGAACCCTAATCTTGCCTTGAAAATTTCGGCCAAAGAGAGGAGGCTACACCTAGCCGCCGCCCCCCTCTTCCCCTTGCTTGTGGTGTGAAGCCGCCGACCCCCTTGCTCCCTCCATCCGTTCAGAGAGACTCTGGCGCGGCTTCCTTCGGTGCGACTCTGGGAAGAAGGTTGCAAGCCCTTCGGTGTGATGCCGGTGGATCCGTGGAGAGAGTGATTCTCCCACTGTTATCTTGTGTGAAAACTTCATCCCGGTTGGGTAAACTCTTTCATCTTCCTTGTGTGATTCTCTATGTAGTTGTAGTGGTTTTGCAATCGTTTTCTCCGCAAAGTTAATTTAATCGCTGCTTGTTTTGAATCGAATTCGCTGTTGCTTGGCTTTTTAATTCCGGATCGGGTGGATCCTATTTGCTTGAGCGGATCTTGGACTATAGCCTTGGTCTTGCTCTCTAAAAGGAGTGGCAACCTTTGTGTTTTCTTGGGGAATATTCCGACTCAAATTTCTGATCGTTGTTTTCGAGTCGTCCATTCCTCCTTTGTTATTTGCACTGCGTTCTTGCGATGAGAACTATTGTGGGCGATAGGTGATGTGTGGATGCGGTAGATCTACGACGTGTAGTGCGTAGAAAAGGCGTTAGTTTCGTGGAGATCTCCGATTCGGGACGCACCCTACATCAATTTGGTATCAGAGGCGGTCATTTCAACTTCCACGTTGCAAACATCCTCTCTGTGTTCTTCGTTGGTCGATCTGAACTTTCAAAGATCTTAAATTTTCGGATTGGTCTGCATTTAGTAAAATCCTCGAAATTTTAAAACTTGTCAAAAAAATATGAAAAAAAATCTTTAGCTTCCTGACTTGATTTCCAGCAACATTAAAACAGAAAATTTTTCGATTCCTCCTCGTTAGGTCAGCCTGCAAATTGGAAATGTCGTAATTCTATCAAGTTGGTCTGCAAATAGTGGGCTGAAATTACTATTTTTCAGGGAAATGTCCAAAAAAATTTTTTTTAACAAACTACGTGTTAGTCACATTGGGAATCTATTAAAATATCTACTTTTCAGTATAGCTACAGCCCTAGGAAAATTCATCTTTCCATGTTTTTCCTAATCATGAATGTGCACTAGGCTAGGACTGGAATATTCGGCTCCGTCTAGGTCTAGGATTGCTGCGAATGAGCATGTAGATCCCAACACTGTGGCCATCACGGGGCTGCGTAATGAGATGACTGAGCTTAATAACATGTTAACTCAGTTCATCCAAACCCAAGCTAGGCCACCTCCACCACCCGCTAATGTTGAGTTGCCCTGCCGGCGCCAACAAAGCTCCGATTCGGATTCTGATGGGGACTCTCCACGAGTGCCCCCTCGAGGCTGTCTCCATTAGTGAGAGTTTGACATTATGAGGGCTATCAAGATTGATGCCCCCACTTACGACAGCATTGGAGATCCACAGAACTTCCTCACTTGGATAGTAGACATGGAATGTTACTATGACTGGCACCATCTCACGGACCCCCAAAAGGTCCAAGTTGCCAGGATGAAGCTGACAGGTCGTGCCAAAACTTATTAGATAAATGAAGAGCGTAGGCTAGGAGTTGGGAACGGAGACCCAATTATTGGGTGGACCGTAATGAAGAATTTGTTGACCGATCAATACGTCCCCGCATACCATCAGAAACAAATGTTTGACGAGCTTGCCACCCTACGGTAGGGTTCAAGTTAAGTAGCGGAGTATATGGGAGAACTGAAGGACCGAATGGTACGTTGTGATCTTAAGGAAATCCCCGAGGTCACCCTTTTTAGATTCCGTAAGGGGCTTCAACTAGATATTCAGCGGAAGCTTTTATGATATGGCCACACGGATCTAAATATGACATTCAATGCCGCCCTCGACATTGAGAAACACTTAGCATCTAAGACTCACTCCCGTTATTCCCATACGAAGGGAAAATCCACTACCGAATCATCTTCCTCCACCTATCAGGACAAAGGGAAGTTCCTGTCCGTCGAGTCAAAGTCTGTCGTAATCACTGCTAGGAACACTTAGAACCATACGAGCGAACATATTCCCATCGGAAAGGTTAGCAAGACTAACGCTACATGTTACTCTTGCGACATTCAAGGTCACTACGCCTTCGAATGCCCAACGAAAACTAAAGCCATAGCCTTGTTAGAGTCGACAACCGATCTTGCGGACTACGTTTATGAGGCTGCTGAGGAGAGCGACCCGGAAGGGGTCCCAAGTGACTTAGAGGACGATCATCCCCTTATGGTGGTGCGTTGTATCTTGGCCACTCCTCATCCATTAGATGATTGGAAGAGGACGAGCATATTTTCTCTGATTTTTAAGAGTGGCGAGAAGCTTTGCAAGCTGATTGTTGATAGTGGTAGCTTTGTGAATGTCGTATCTGAGAATGTCGTTGCATGTATGTCCTTGACCATGGAACCACACCCGACCCCATATAAGGTCGCTTGGATCAACAAGATCTCCGTACCTGTTACCAAGCGATGTCTGGTCCCACTCTCATTCAAATCCTACATTGATGAGGTGTGGTGTGTTGTCCTTCCGATGGACGCTTGTCATGTGTTGTTATGCCGCCCTTGGATATATGACCGTGATGTTACACATTTTGGTAGAGCCAACACTTATGAATTCAAATTCAATGGCAAAACAATCACTTTGAGGCCGACCATCCCAAAGGAGCCCGTAGTCTTGGCTAAGTACACCACTATTCTGGTAGAACCGAAAACGTTGAATCTAGTTGGTAGGAAAGAGTTTGAGAGAGATCCGTTCTTTGATGGACTTATGTATGCGCTAGTCCTATTAAGTGCGAAGTCCGATTATGTATTTTGGATGAGCTACCTAGTGAGTTACGGGTACTGCTGGAGGAGTACAGGGACGTGTACCCGGATGAGTTGCCGCCCACGTTACCCCCGCTTAGGAATATCCAGCATGCGATAAATCTCATCCCGGGGTCTTCCTTGCCAAATCAGCCCCATTATCGACTCAACCCTGTAGCTCACTTGGAGTTGCAATCCCAGATAGAGGGTTTGCTGGAGAAAGGTTTTATTAGGACTAGTATGAGCCCATGTGCGGTACCATCCCTTCTTCCCCCCAAGAAGGATGACATGTGGAGGATGTGCGTTGATAGTCGGGCTATCAACAAAATCACCATCAAGTATAGGTTCCCCATTCCCCGCCTAGATGATTTGTTGGATGTCTTATCTGGAGCCACCGTATTCTCCAAATTAGATCTTGGGAGTGGCTATCACCAGATTAGGATACGAGAGGGCAACGAGTGGAAGACGGTGTTTAAGTCGAAGGATGGTCTGTACGAATGGCTTGTGATGCCCTTTGGGTTATCCAATGCCCCTAGTACCTTCTCCCGGATGATGGCATATGTCTTTCAGCCATTCATGGGGAAGTTTGTTGTCGTCTACTTTGACGATATTCTGATTTATAGCACCTCTACTACCGAGCACATTTCCCACATGAGAGTGATCCTTTCCACCCTGCGGAAGGAGACTTTATTTCTCAATATTAAGAAATGCACTTTCTATGCCTCGGAGGTTGAGTTTTTAGGCTATATAGTCGGCTCTAAGGGTATTCAAGTTGACCCGGGCAAGGTTCAGGTCATTAAAGACTGGCCCGTGCCAACCACCCTACGTGAGGTGCGTAGCTTCCATGGGTTAGCCACGTTTTATCGTCGTTTCATACGAGACTTTAGTAGTATTATGACGCTTATCATAGACTATATGAAGAAGGGAGAGTTTACGTGGACGAAGTCCGCCACCCATGCTTTTGAGCGAATAAAAGAGCTTATGACTGAGGCACCTGTCTTACGTCTACCTGACACTACTAAAGTCTTTATGCTCACATGTGATGCGTTTGGGGTAGGGATTGGACGAGTCTTGAGCCAGGAGGGCCATCCCGTTAGTTATTTTAGCGAGAAGTTGTTCGGCCTTAAGCTGAACTATTCAAATTACGATAGGGAATTCTATGCTGTAGTCCGATGTCTACACCATTGGAGGCACTATCTCCTCTCAAAGGAGTTTGTGATCCTCTCCGATCAGGAGGCTTTACGTTTCATCAACGACCAGCATAAGATCAACCCACGACACGCTAAGTGGGTAGCTTTCTTACAAGGCTACACGTTTAATCTCAAGCACCATAAGGGAGTTGATAACCGAGACGCGGACACCCTTAGTCGTCTTACTATTTTACTCACCTCTATGGAAGTACATGTTGTAGGATTTGAGCCGGTTAAGGATGAGTACTCCACATGTCCTGACTTCCAGGATGCCTATTTATCTGCCCAGGATAGCTCCCCTACGACGATATCTACGTAAGTCATCAAGGACGGTTACCTATTTAGGAACGGGAAGCTATGTATTCCATGTTCATCGTTACGACTACATATCATATGGGAGTTGCATAGCGGAGGGTTGAGTGGCCACTTCGGTAGAGATTAGACCATTACGTTAGTCGAGGACAAATTTTATTGGCCAAAACTTAAGGTTATGGTGGGACAGGTAGTGAGTAGCTGCCGCATGTGTCAGGTGTCTAAGGGTAGTAAAACCAACGTAGGATTATATACACCCTTGCCTATTCCCTCCATGCCTTGGGTAGACGTTAGCATGGATTTCATATTAGGCCTCCCCATTACCCTACGTCGTCACGAATCAGTTTTTGTGGTTGTGGATAGGTTTTCAAAGATGGCTTATTGCATCCCGTGCAATAGGACAAACGATGCGTCTCGCGTCGCTAAACTATATTTTAAAGAAGTCGTTAGTCACCGTGGAGTGCATAAGACCATAATATTGGATATGGAGGTAAAATTCACTAGTTATTTTTGGAAAACTCTTTGGATATTAATGGGAACAAAATTATTGTTTTCCTCCGCCTATCATCCCCAAACTGATGGGCAGACGGAAGTGGTTAATCGAAGCTTAGGAAATTTGTTACGATGCCTTGTGAGTGATCACAAAAGCACTTGGGATCTTCTCCTTCCCCGTGTCCAATTAGCCTACAATAATTCCAAGAATAGTCTTACACTTCTATCTCCGAATGAGATTGTCCACGGATATAAGGCTCCTGTACCGCTTGACTTAGTGTCGTTGCCCCCAACGTACAAGGCAAGTCAGTTTGCACAATCCTTTGCCCAGCACATCCATGATTTACATGCACGTATACGGGCCACTTTGACTACGCAATTTGAATCTTATCAAGCACATGCTAATTTACATAGGAGTGTATCAAACTTTAAAATTTGCGATCTAGTTTTAGTCCTTTTGGTTCCCGAACGCTTGCCAACTGGCAACGTAAAAAAGTTAGCACCAAAGCGCGCCGGCCCTTTTCGGATTGTTAAAAAGTTAGGTGATAACGCTTTCGTTTTTGACTTGCCTGCTGATTGGGGTATCTCCCCAATTTTTAATGTTTCGGATTTAACGATGTTTGTGTCCCCACCACAAGAGTTGACTTCTTTGTCGTCTTCTTCTCCCACTCAAAATTCTCATGGGTTGGGGAGTGGTAGTACGGATGATCTCTCTCTTTCGGTCCCGACAGGTATATCATCGAATTATAAGTGGCCTTCTTTCCTGCCTACTGCTTATATGTTCCCCAGGTTTCCACGGACATTTTCCACTCAAGAGATGATACTTTATGTTGAGCCTGTTACCACTGCTGATGGCGGCACCCACTGCTTTCTCATCCGTTGGCGAGATCGGCCCCCTTCGGATGACTCTTGGGTACTCGAGATTGAGCTGCAAAGTTTGGATACCGCTCTCCTTCACCTCTATCGCTTGGACCACGCAACGGAGATGCGTGGATTTGAGAGGGGGAGGATTCATGGCATGGCCCCTCCTCCACCATTTGAAGACAATGCTGAAGATGCTGATGATGATCCGGTTGATAAGGCAATACAACTCAAGGACGTGAGGCGGCACGATGACGCTAACGGAAGGCTACGCTACAACTTCCGCCCGCGGCATGCTACATCCACTGCAAAGAATTAGCCTTATTTATTTCATTTGGGAAAACTCTATTTTATATTTGGAATATAAAATTATCCTATGTTAAGTGATAATTTTATATTCATTGCATGTTTTCTTATTTTTAATTTTGAACAATTTTAATATTGGTGTGCATTTAGCCATTTGGATGGATGAGATTACATCTCCATCATGAATGTTTAAGGCTTGTTTGTAACTCCTATATAAGGAGGCTTCATTATGAGATAATTAGAAAAAGAAGAACCCTAATTTTGCCTCTAAAATTTCGTCCAAAGAGAGGAGGCTACACCTAGCCGCCGCCCCCTCTTCCCCTTGCTTGTGGTGTGAAGTCGTCGGCCCCCTTGCTCTCTCCATCCGTTCGGAGCGACTCCGACGCAGCTTCCTTCGGTGCGACTCCGGGAAGAAGGTTGCAAGCCCTTCGGTGTGACGCTGGTGGATCCGTGGAGAGAGTGATTCTCCCACCATTATCTTGTGTGAAAACTTCATCCCGGTTGGGTAAACTCTTTCCTCTTCCTTGTGTGATTCTCTATGTAGTTGTGTTGGTTTCGCAATCATTTTCTCTGCAAAGTTAATTTAATTGCTGTAAGTTTTGAATCGAATTCGCCGTTGCTAGGCTTTTTAATTCCGGATCGGGTAGATCCTATTTGCTTGAGCGGATCTTGGCCTATAGCCTTAGTCTTGCTCTCTAAAAGGAGTGGCAACCTTTGTGTTTTCTTGGGGAATATTCCGACTCAAATTTCTGATCGTTGTTTTCGAGTCGACCATTCCTCCTTGGTTATTTGTGCTGCATTCTTGCGACGAGAACTATTGTGGGCAATAGGTGATGTGTAGGTGCGGTAGATCTACGACGTGTAGTGCGTAGAAAAGGCGTTAGTTTCATGGAGATCTCTGATTCGGGACGAACCCTACATCATCAACTAAAGGGTTAACTGGTCCAATGTGTGTGTCTTGAGTCCCTTAACATCACCCAATGGTGTTTGGGTCATGGTGAAGGCCTATATGGGCCAATTTAGCCAACATGTGTGATTTTGACCAATTTAGGGCTAAGAATGACTTTTGTTAATTTTGTCAAATTGAAGAGCCCATGATGGAGATTTTGGTTTCATTGGGTCCATTATAATGTCCTAAGACCAGGGGTGAGGTCAATTTAATGTTTTGGGTGCCGATTGGACATTGTAGTGAAGGATTGGGATATGTTTACCTAAAGGGTACTTTTGTAAATTTGCCAAATTTGGTGACCCCATGATTGGGCTTTTGGGCCATTTGGGTCTTTTAAGTTGTCCTAAGGCAAGGGGTGAGGTCAATTTCATGTTTTGGGGGCCAATTGGATCTAATGGTGAAGGATTCACCTACGTTGACATAAAGGATACTTGGATCAATATGCCTAATTTGGTGACCCTATAATGGGGCTTTTGGGTCACTTGGGTTTCTCTTAGGGTTATGGATATATTGGTGAGGTCAATTTGAGTTGGTGAGTCCAGTTTTGATTGAATTGGCCTAGGTTGACTTGTCCATTTTTGGGGTTCTTATACCTATTTCCTAGGTTCAAGCTAACCTAGGGTCATCTCGTGACCTCTACTCACAACTTAAGTCCTAACCCTAAGCCAAGGGGGGTATAGAAGTAAGGGGGATGTTATAAATCCCAATAAACCAAAAAAAACAATTTTGTCCCCAAAATTTAAGTTTGGGTCTACTGGGTTTAGCACATAAAGAAGTGGATCAAAATATCTAGGAGGTTTTGGTTGTACCTGAGTAGAAGTGCTCAAGAAGTCTCCATTACATGAGGTCCATAGGCTCCGATGTGTGCTCCTCCCGCCCATAATTTGATCACAATACCTTGAACAATTGGATGCTCTTCTTCCACTATACTCGGACTGCTGTATCGTTGATCTATATCAGCTTCAAATGAACTGACTGATCGGATGCTCCTGGGACCAATATAGATGTGACATGCTACTCAGGCCGAATTAAGGCCCTTCGAAGTGAGGAGACGTGTAAGAATTTGAGCAGCTTCTCTAACTCTGTTGGTATCACTAACCGGTATGCCAAGTGACCGATCATCTCCCGAACCGTGTAAGGTCCCATAAACTAATGTCTAAGCTTCTTGTGCCCTCGCACCCGCCAAACCCCATGCACCAGGCATATTTTCAGGAAGACCCTGTCCCCCACCTAGAACTCAACCTTAGGATGTCTCACATCATATTACTTTATCTACCGACTATGAGCCTCTAGCTTCCTTTCTTTGATCATCCAAACATTCGGGTTCGTGTCCTCGATATACTCCGATCAAAGTGCCCTTAGATCCTTATCCTATACCTAAGCTAGCAGCTTCCGACACTTTCTCCCATAAAAAGTCTCATAGGGATCCATACCGATTCTTGCCTGGTGGCTGTTATTGTAAGAAAACTCAATTAATAGTAATAGCCTCTCCCAAGGCTTCCTTGTGTCCAGAAAGCACACGAGCAGAATGTCCTCCATGGTCCTGTTCCTTTACTCCATCAATCCATTAGTATGTGGATGGAAGGCAGTGCTAAAAGCAAGCTGAGACACTAAGTATGCCTGTACTGCTCTCTACTCCCTAGAAGCGGACTGACTGTGTCTATCAGAAATGATAGTCCTAGGCACACTATGGTAGCGCATCAACTGTTCCACGAACAACCTCACCAACACAGCAACTAGAGCATCCTTCGAGACCAAGATGAACCTGGATACCTTGTTGAAACTGTCCATGATGACCTAGATGTATTCTTGCCCAGAAAGGCAGCGAGTCTATCTATATAAGAAATCTATCGAAATATACTCGAACTTCAACTTTTGCACAGGAAGTGGCTGAAGGAATCCTCCTGGGATCTTGCACTCGGCCTTCACCCTCTAGAATGCCTAATAATGTGTCACAAAGTCGATGACATCCATCTTTATCCCGGGCCAATATATATCCCTTCGCAGGTGTTCCGTCATCTTTCTGATCCCAAGGTGCACCGAGTACCGTGTATAGTGTACCTCCCTGAGTATGTCCTCCCGGATCACACCTCCTGCGTGTAGATAGACATGGACCCGTAAATGAATGTGGTCATCACGTTGTGAATAGTTTTCTGCCTTTCCCTCCTCTAGGGCTCTGAATATAGGCTCTAGTGATGCATCAAACCTCTATTGCGTCATGATACGGTATCGGATACCGCACAAAATGCTCAAAGAGGCCAAGTATTCTACAAATACCTCTGACCAGCTCTGGAAACCAATGAGATCTGTATGTCCACCAACATCCTGGAAAACTCCATGGCCATCGGTCGGGGCTCCGATTCTGAAATGCTATCCCTCCTGCTCAATACATCTGTAATGTATTCGCCTTGCCCAAATTGTAGTACATCATATAATCGTAGTCACATGAGAATTCCAACCATCTCAACTATCGTAGGTTTATGTCCTTATGTGTATCAATATACTTGTGGTTATTTTGGTCTGAGAAGATCTTTCAATGAACCCCATAAAGATAGTGCCTCAAAATCTTCAATGCGAAGATCACAGCCCCGACCTCTAAGTCATGTACTGGATAAATCTTCTCGCACTTCTTCAATTGCCTTGAAGCATAAGCTATAATATGCTCATACTGCATTAGTATAATACCCATATCTTGGTAAGAAACGTTAGTATAGATCTTTAATCCTTCCTTCCCAAATGGAATGGCATGGATGGGAGTCGTGGCGAGCCTACCCTTCTTCTCCTGAAACGCTGCCTCGCACTGCTTGATCCATATAAACAATGCATCCTTCTTCATCAAGGACATGAGGGGGACTGCAATCCTTGAGAACCACTACACCAACTTAAGGTACTAGCCTGTGTATTGTCCCGATTCGTGCTAGACTCCTCATGCGCATTTTTAGGTCAGGAGAGTGGACTTGGGCTCAGGATGCGCTGGTGGAAACACTTGCACCTGAGCTAGGGTAAGTGCTGAAACTACCGCGAGGCTGTAGTAGGTAGCGCGTGGCGGTAGTCATAGTCGAGTATATATGATGAATACCCAAAGGAGTCGAAGGTGTTGTGTGATCGTCGAGTGGACTCAATGATCATCGAGTACTACTACGCAGCGGTAGTGGGATACTGCATGACGATAGCTGTCATTGAGTATATATGACGAATACCCAGAGGAGTCGAGGGCATTAGGTGGAAAAAAGATCGTCGAATGTTATCGCACAGAGGTTGCAGGATACCGCGCGTCGGTAGTCAACTGATTTATTGGTATATGGCTCGGGAAGTTATTTCCTGGTGTTAGTGACATTGTGGGCAGTAGCCTAGCTGAATTATTTATCATGGCGCTCGGTAAGATATCACGCGGCATTAGAAAAGTGTCGTGCGGCGATAGAGTACAGGTGGCGGCACCTAAGTTGGTAGTTTAAATGGTTGCTTGCGGATAAAGTTAATTTCAAGGTTACCACGCGATAGTAGGATGCTACAGCGCGATGGTAGATCCCTAATCGGGAAACCCGAAATCTATTTGGTCTCTTCCATTATATACAGATTTCAAAGACTTAGGAGGCAGTTTTCTTCTCATATTTTCCTGAGAGAATGAAGGGTGTTGAGCTTTTCTTGGAAGGACAAGGAACAGACAGATTTTCTCTCGGAGGATAAGATCGAGAGTCGAGGCCGACGTCGTAATGCCGCCAAGGAGGATAACAAGATCTATGGCTGGAAACGAGGTGAGCTTCCAACCACCTCCCTTGGTGCTAGATCTTTAGTTATGAAATAAGAGTGTTGTCTTCATAAAGGAGTTCGACCTTGGTGAGGAATGGAGATCTCCTAGGAAGAGACCATGCTAGGAACTTTGTCCCAGGGTTTGTTGTCTTCAACCTTTACTCTCTTCAATATGATGACGGTGGACTTGGTTATATGAAGAATGATAGCTCCAGGAATGTTCTGTTAATGTTGCTGCACAGCAATATCATAAGTGAAACTTGTTTTTGGTTTAGTTGTACTTCTGGATAACTAGGATGATCAGATGGTTGTTGGATCTTGAATGGATAAATGATTGCTGGACTTTGAATGAACAAATAATTGTCAGATATTGAGTGAACGAACGGTTATCTGATCTTATAGTGAACGAATGGTTCTTGGATCTTTAAATGAAAATAGTTAAAAAAGAATCTTAACGATAATATGTGAAAGTGTAATCTATAGCTTGCGGCGATCAAAGTTGTTGGAAGAATATGAGATTTATACCTAGAAAGCTATGTTGATAATGTTGAAATAATTAAATGGTTTGGTGAATGTTTTTTTATTTTGAATCTGGAAATGATGTATGACTTATTATGCAGGTGCCTGCGGATTTTTGAAATGGGGCTAGATGAGAAAACGCCTATGGCCATGTGATGTAAAGAGTCATAATATTGAAGGAATAAATAAGATAGTCCAGTGCTTAATGTTGTGTCTCCATATGGGTGGCAGTATGGGACTAGCATGATGTATAAGGTGGCTTGTAACCAGTGATAATGATGAATCCTTAAGTTCTTGGGAGCACTGGAATGTGAAAGGGTGTAAGTGCGTGAGTATTTGACAAAACTATATCGATGTGACGATAAGGGACTCAATGTGGAGCCCTTGAATGCTGTTGAGCACTGGATTAGTTATGATGACAAGGAACTCGGTTGGAGACCTTGGTTATGATTGCATGGCTAAGTGAATTTGAATGTTATGTGAGTTGATACATGGTGTCATAATCCTTGGTTAAGGATATTGTGGAAGGTCTATGGGCTTGCTAGTCATCACACTGATGGGAGTTGACAGATAGGCTTTGGGTGGTTAGGCTTGGTCCTCCGTGCTCACTCCCGAGGCTACTTCCATACCATGTAGACGGTTGGGCTTGGTCCTTTGGTGATACGCTCCCAGAGGCTCCTTTTGTGCCACACATATAGGCCAGTTTAGGCTGTGTTCTTGGTACACATCTACCCGAGACCCCTCTGAGCCATAATACGTAAGGGCTCTACTATTGTGTTCTTAGCCTTAAGGTGTATGTAGTCTTAGGATAGGTAGTGTGGATACCAGCCTAGTAGTGGACAAGCCCGCTCTACTGTCACCTTCTGGGCACGTTGGATGACGCCTGAGAGGTTAACTACCTGCTCAAAAAGTGGGAACTATAAGACTTTGTTGACAAAATCATGTGTGTGTGTGTGCATTTGTGAATCATCATATTAAATTCATGACATTGCATTGCATTTCATTACACAATATCATTATCATATAAGTTTGTATGGGCCTTTTTATATAATGAGTTACTTTACTTTTAAGCCGATCTTTAACTTATAAATTAGTATGGGCATTTTTATAAGTTAAGTTACATTCTTGTATTAAAAGTAGATATGTTGTGGTTGAATGATGTTATACTCTTACTTAATTACTATGATTGAATGTTGATTTTACTGATATACACTACTACTGTAACAACTCATGATATGTAATGCAATACCACCTGCTTGTATTTATTGCTTATATATACATATATATTGTACCATTGATCTTAATATTACCCGGTACTTAAGAGCCTCCAGGGTGAGTGGATGTGATAGCCACTTAGTATTTTTGACAAACTGTTATTACGCCTATCATTTTAGTAGGAAACCCAGCAAATAGAGCAGCAACAACAGGTCATACAAGAGGGTAGCCAGGCAAGGGTGATATGGCCTGATATGATGACACCGTCTCTACCATTAGTGACTGATGTGAGTTTTGAGAGACTCATGTTGTAGCCCTTTGGGCAATTTTTTATACTATGATATTAAAGAAACTTGTAGCTTCTTATTATTGGTGCAAATGTTTTGACTTATACTTGTATGTAATTTAGACTTCTGTTTATATTTTTATGTTGGGTTGGCATGGATGATATTGGTTTACAGACAGGATAGGCGTCTTGTGGTTAAGGTTAGCACATATGCTAACACTATAGCAAGGCGGCTGTTTTGGGAATAAGACTCCCCTCGGCCGTGTCTTATGTTCCAGGAGGGGGTATTACAAATGGTATAAGCTTGCAATGATCCTTAACTAAATAAGTCATTGAACAATAGTACCACACCCGCTCAATTTTTCATTTTGGGGACAAACTAACATAGCGGAAGCAGTGGTGTGCCCATGTGTAATTCACACTAAGTATGTCCAGTTCTTATCCTATGATTAACCAATCTGAACTTAGGTTTGTACCTTTATACGTTGATCCCTGCGCACAAAACACCAGTACTGGACACTCCCACACTTTTCGTCCCCACTCAGTTTCAGCAGTCAGAGCTGGGACCGACTAATAATACGTTTTGTAGTCTAAACTATTAGGGTATTTTTAGGTTTTTAATACACAAATCATGATGTATTGCAAGATTATATATTGACCTCTTTTTGTACATATTATTGTCACTAATGTTTTCTCTTCTTTTTGTAGATTTTCTCAATTTTCGTCCAAAATGACCTGACACGCCCCCCCTGACACGAACTCCCTGAGCGTGTCACTAGGCGTGTAACCTGATCCCAAGGGAGATTGCTGTTAGAGACCAAATCCCAAGAAAAACTCCTGACATGCCCCCTTACATGCCCTCCCTGGGCATGTCTCTAGACGTGTCACCCTCATCCTAAAGCCTGTTGCCGCATTTATAGATTTTCCATTTCTACACATCAACAGTACTGACACGCCCCACTACACGGGAGTTGCCTTGGGGCATGTTCCACCTTTTTCGACAACTGACGGATTTCAGACCAATGACTGAGAATTGACGTACCTTACACACCCTTCCTACATGGGCGTGACTAAGGGTGTGTACACAGGCATACCGAAGCAATCATCATTCCCACCAGAATCCAAAGCCCGAGGTCAACTCCGTATATCGAACGCCCCCCTAACAGGCCCTCCATTGGTGTGACAGAGGGTGTGACCAACCCATGAGAATTTCTATAAATTCTGGCCACCCCCATGTGTCCAGCAAGTAGTTTTAGGTTGAGAGGGGAGGTGCTACCCTTTTATTTCCTGAAGTCTTTCATGATCTTCCTCTCTCTCTTTTTCTCATTTTATGCTTTTTAATTCTAGTTTGTGTACTCCTTTTGTTATAGTTTTTGTAACTTCTTCAGTAGCTTAGTGTTGATGCTAGCTTAGGTTTTGTATTTCATTGCAAGTGTAACCCTTTACTCAAAGTTGTAGCTCTCTTTTAATATTAATATAAAGTGCCCATTTGCTTTGTGTTCAAAATGTTCTTCCACTCATATCTCCTCCTCCACTTCTCCATTATTAACTAATCCTCCTTGCACTCGATCGGGATGATCCGAGGTTCGAGTTGATTAAGTTATGATGCTTCAAATTAACTTTTTATTTTTAGGGTTTAGATCTTCGATTTCCTCTTGATTATTCATTTTTTGAGTTATATCATCGATATATAATTTCCATCATTGTTTTCACTCTTAGCTAGTCGAGAGGATCATATTTTGAAGTGAAAAATTAAGAGTAAAGAGAGTTGCACACACCCCTCGAGAGAGGCAGACGTTAAATCTCCTAGATTGGAGTGAAATCCAATTGTGGGGTTCACCACGTAAAGCAAGCTTTAGGCCTCCGATTTGGACGAGAGTTCGGTTGGACCTTCCTAAAGTTAGTTGGGCACGACTTTAAGAGAAGCGTGTTCAAGCTTTGGGAACCACCACGGTCAAGTTACTTTACCCAAATAAGCTTAGGTTTATTATCGCATTTTAGTTAACTTTTGCCCAGGTGATTCTTGATCGAGAGCTTTTCCATTTCATCATTTCAACCCCTCAGTTTGTCTGCTTTTTATATCTCTTAAATTAACTGCATGTAGTTCTCTTTTAAGCACAATATTTCTCTTCTTAATTACAATTAGCTTTCTCTCAAACCCTAAAACAATCCTTCGATAGGATAATAGTTTTAGTGCGAGTAAGATTTCTCAATGGTTCCCGAATTTCAATACGACACTTGTGTCCCCTAGCGACAGTTCGATAGGTATACATGCCTAGTTGGATTGCTAGTTCGGCTCTTTTTTCTCTAGCACGAAAAGAGATCACCATGTTTTTGGCACCGTTGCCGGGGTGTAACTTTTGTTGATAATTTGAAAACAAGAACCTATTGCTCTTATCTCTTCTCTCTCACCCCCCTTCTTAAAAATTAAAAGATTCAAAAAAATATTAACGCTCTTAATTGAAACCCACATCACAATTTTTCTACACCACCTAACTCTCTCGAAAATGGCAATGTGGATTAAATACCACTATCTTGTCAAGTACCTTGCGAACCCTTTATTGGGTATCCCTTGGGAAGTTCAGGAGTTAAAACATTAAAAAAAATATTTCAAAATTTTTTTTAGTAGTTCTCTTTTTCTAGTTTATTTCCTCTTTCTTTATCTTCTCTTATCCTAGTGCATGACCCTCAAAAATCCGTCTGTTATTTTAGACTTGGACCACGAAATTTAGCGTACTCTTCGGAGAAGATTGAGATTTCAAGGCCATACTTTCCAAATACAGGTTGAGGATTCCGAGTCATTTTCTACTTTAAGAATGGAAGAGCCCATCGTAGAGAAAGTCCTGCATAGGCCTGTGTCGTATTATGCACGACTGAATCTAGAGGGTATAGAATCAAGCATAGTTCACCCTACTATAGCTAATAATAATTTGGAACTTAAGCCTAGCATAATTCAAATGGTGCCGTAGTATGTGTAATATGATGGACTTCATGATGAAGATCCGAACGCACATATAACAAGCTTTCTTGAGATTTGTGACACCTTCAAGATCAATGGTGTGACAAATGATGCTATTAGGGAAAGACTCTTCTCATTCTCCCTTAGAACTAAATCTAAACAGTGGTTGATGACTCTGCCAAAAGGGACATCACCACTTGGGATCAACTAATAGAAAAATTTCTGACGAAGTCTTTTCCGCCAGCTAAAACAGCAAAACATAGAAACAATATTTTTGCCCTTTTTCAAATAGATTCTGAATCTCTTTATGAAACATGGGAAATATTTAAAGAACTGTTAAGATGATGCACACATCACGCGCTGCCTGTATGGTTATAAGTGCAGACGTTTTATAACAGGCTTAATCAAAATACAAAGCAAACAATAGACGCAGCTTCCGGTGGTACTTTAAACCACAAAATCCCGAAAGCAGCTCTTGAGCTATTCGAGGACATGGCCATGAACTCATATCAGTGGAATATTCCTAGACCTTACCCAAACAAATCTGCAGGTATCTTTTAAGTAGACAACGTCTCCCAGATAGCTCTGCAGGTGGAAGTATTAAGTAAAAAGATAACGTGGATGACTGCTGCCTCCGCCCCTCAAGTTTGGGAATCTACAACTCCTGCCACTGAACAAATAGATTATGTTAGCAATATTCCTAGGAATGCTTTTAATAATTTTACTGCTGCAAATTTTCCTGCGTCGGGCTTTGCTTTTCCGAATAGTTATAATCCCGCTTTACGAAACCACCCAAATTTCTCGTGGAGTAACCCTTCGAATGTAATGCGCCCGCCACCAAAAAATAATTATTCTGCACATCCTCCACCTCTTCAAAATTATCAAAAACATCCAAGCTTGGAGGAAATGTTTTCAAATATATTAATTGTAATGATGCAACTATAAGAAGCCTAGCCAGATCCGTTAAAAATCTAGAAAATCAAGTAGGACAACTAGCTAAAACTATATCTGAGAGACCCACCGGGTCCCTTCCTGCCAATACCGAGCCCGAACCGAGAGAGCAAGCGAAATCTATAACTCTTTGGTGTGGGAAGCAAGTTTTTGGTATGGTAAGTGAAGAGCCCGAGGCAAGCTCCGCTCCCATTTTGAAAATTCGGCCACCCGCTAAAAATGTAGTTATCACTACGCTCTCTACATTAGAAAAAGATCTCGCTCCACCACTTATTTTTAAAATGATCCAACTCCACCATACCCTTCCCAACTTAACAAACAACATCTAGATGATCAGTATACCCGCTTATTAGAAATTTTTAAGCAAATCCACATAAATCTGCCTTTCCACGAAGCAATCTCCCAGATGTCGAAGTACACTAAGAATCTTAAGGACCTTCTGACTAATAAGAAGAAGTTAGAGAACTTTCCGCACATCACACTAAATGTCGAGAGCTTTGGTATCTTGACAAATGATTTACCAAAGAAGATCAGTGATTCGGGTAGTTTTTCTATACCGTGTTTCTTTGGTGATTTTTTTGTCAAGCACGTATTGGCCGACTTAGGTTCAAGTATCAAACTGATTCCCATCTCATTATTTATGAAGTTAGGAATTGGTAGCCTCAACCCAACGCGTATGTGATGCGTGTAAATACGGCAAGCGCACCAGTCGCACAAGTAATAAAGTTTGGGAATAAATCCCCGAGTGTCGGTCTCTTGAGTAATGCAGTTGGCGTGGAACGACGAATGATCCGAAATTATTGTTATTAGAGTTTGCGAAATAAAAAAAAACAAAGGGGCTTTGAGATTTGTGTTCTTACAAACAAAGAAATTAAAGCTAATAATGCGGGTCGCATTCACCGCTTCGCAAGGCGAGATGGGTGTATCGGCCGCTATGCCGTACTTCGGTAGGGCGAGTGGACGGTGAGCCAGTGGGTGAGGTGTTAAGTGCGGAGTGCAATCAAGTGGAATGGTGGGAGTGAGATGGGGCGAGGCGCATCACAACACAAATCCCACAAACAAGTTTAAACAACAAAAATCCAATTACAAGTATCTAGAAATGCTAAGTTCATAACAAGCTTGTGTCATTCATACACTACAAGGAAGGTAGAGGAAGAGTAAACCAAGAGGGTGAAGATCCATCGCGGTTGTTAGCCAGAGGTGCGGGTTGTCAATCCGCTTCCACGCGCAGTCTGAGGCGGCTTCCGGTACCGACAAGCTGTCACCTCGAGGGCCTTTGAGTCAGTTCTCTATGTCGTCTCCGTCATCTTCTTCTTCGGTAGAAAGCTCGGAGAAGACGTCGTTAATGGCCGGGAGGGTCACCGGAGGATGTGGAATGCTTTAGAATCACCGGAAATCACCTCCCGATGGTAGGGATGAAGGTGGAGATGGATGGAGCGTCTGAAATACGGAAGGGCGAAGTGGCGGCCAAGTTCGATCAAGGTCCGTTAACAAAATTCGTGGAGCAGACCAATTTATAGAAGCAGGATTAAATAGCGCGCACGACCACAGGCGCACGACCAGTGGTCGTGCGCGAACAATGTCAGCGCCCGTGCGACAACAACCTGTAGAACCTGCACCAGGAAATTAAAGCATGCGCACGATCAGCAGCGCACGATCAGTGATCGTGCGCGGCAAGGGTGGTGATCGTGCGATATGGGACAGAAAAATGGAAAAAGATAGCATGACTGTGCACGACCGGCAGCGCACGAACAGTGATCGTGCGCGGTATAGCTGATGATCGTGCGATATGGCGGGACAGGACAATAAAACTAGAGCTCAGACTGCGCACGACCAGTGGTCGTGCGCCAAAGAGGTCGATGGTCGTGCGTGAGTAAAAACGCACGACCATTGTCTCCTTTGCAACAAAAAGTGAAAGCCCTATCCCGGACGCCCACACGATCCCAGAACCTGCAGGAAAACTGGACGGGATGTCGACATGGCAGTCACAGATAGAAATAAAAATGCATCACACGATGAGAATAAATACACGCACAGAAATAGGCCAAAAGAGTGCACACGACATGGAATGTTGTAGCGAACCAAAAGGAGTGCTAATGGCGCTAAATGGTAGTGCAAATACATGCAAATGAGCCTAGGTGAGTCCGGAATTCGGTATGAAATAGGGACTCATCAGTATGAGTATCCATCTTAATGATAGATCTATTAAGTAGCTGTTAAGAAAAGTGGAGGATGTTTTAGTCAAAGTCAACAAATTCATCTTCCCGGTGGATTCCGTCATATTGGACATCGAAGAAGACGTCGAGGTTCCCCTGATAATTGGCCAACTCTTCCTTTCCACCTCTCGAGCTATCATTAACATAAGCAATGGCAAGCTCTTCCAATGAGTAGGCGATGATGAAGTGACCTTCTCTAACACCCCTTCAATGAAAAATACCCTGGAGAATGATGACTCCTGTTTCTTCTTAAATACCTAAAGTGATGAATCTTCCTACAACATTTCTGATTATGAATTTCTGATTTTTGTTCTTCATCAACTCTTCCTACTGAAAGTCTATGAGAAACCGCCATGGCCATTGATTCACCCACTTCAAATATTCCATATAAGTTATGAGTATGAAGAAATTATTTTTGAAAAAGAAAGAACTTCAAAAACATCTTATGAAGTACCCCCTACCCTAGAATTAAAAGAACTTCCTAAACCTCTCAAGTATGCCTTCTTAGAAAAAAATTCCAAACTGCCAGTGATAGTTTCGGCTTACTTATCTGAATTACAAAATAACAAAGTACTTCTAGTTTTACGAAAACATTGCCGAGCTATTGCCTGGAAGATATCATATATCAAGGTCATTAGCCCATCTTTCTACACCCACAAAATCTTAATGGAAGATAATTCGCGTAACTCCATCCAACCTCAGCGCTGTATAAATCCGAACATGAAAGAAGTCGTAAAAGGCGAGGTTATGAAGTTGTTAGACGCAGGAATTATCTATCATATATCTGATAGTAAGTGGGTTAGCCCTTTTCAGTTAATGCTGAAAGAGGAAAGGATAACTATAGTTGTAAATGAAAATAATGATTTAATCCCAACACGGACGGTGACGGGGTGGCTAATGTGTATTGACTATCATAAGTTAAATGATGCCAACCAGAAGGACCACTTTCCCTTGTTGTTCATCGATCAAATCTTAGAGCGATTATCCGACCATAGCTTTTACTGTTTTCTCGATGGTCTCTCGGGGTATTTTCAAATCCCCATCTCTCCCGAGGACCAGGAGAAAACTATGTTTACTTGTCCCTTCGACACATTTACTTACCGAAGAATTCTGTTTGGGTTATGCAATGCGCCATCTACATTCCAGCGATGTATGCTCGCTATTTTCGATAAGTACGTAGAAAGCATTATGGACGTATTTATGGATGATTTCTCCGTGTTCGGCGATGCCTTTGATATTTGCTTAGAAAACCTCAAAAAAGTCTTAGAAAGATGCGAATAAACTAACCTCGCCCTAAATTAGGAAAAATGCCATTTTATGGTGAGGGAGGGGTTAGTTTTGGGTCATAAGATTTCTGTGAGAGGAATTCAAGTAGACATAGCTAAGATATAAGTTATCAAGAAGCTGCCACCGCCTACGAACGTCAAAGCTATAAGAAGTTTCTTAGGACACGCTGGTTTCTACTGCCGCTTCATAAAAGATTTCTCTAAAATTACCAAACCCCTTACTCAACTCTTAGAAAAAGGCGCCCCGTTTATTTTTGATGACCTTTGCCTATCTGCCTTTGAAACAATTAAAGAAAAGTTAATTAATGCCCGTATTATGATAGCTCTGGTATGGGACATTCCCTTTGAAATTATGTGCGATGCGAGTAGTTTCACGGTGGGAGCCGTACTAGGACAACGAATATCTAAAAACTTCCACCCCATCTATTATGCAAGTAAAACACTTACATCGGCACAAGAGAATTATACCACGACCGAGAAGGAGCTCCTAGCTGTTGTTTTAGCTTTTGATCAATTCCGTCCTTATATTACGCTTTAAAAAATTATAGTTTTTACGGACCACTCCACCCTCAAGTATCTTCTTGCTAAGATGGATGCCAAGCCACACCTAATTTGCTGGGTCTTACTCCTCCAGGAGTTTTACTTGGAAATCCATGATAAGTGAGGAGCCGTGAATTTGGCCGCCGACCATCTCTCACGATTAGATAATCCGTATATAGAAAATTTAGATGAAAAATCTTTTAATGATTATTTTTCTGGTGAGAAGCTGCTTTCAATTAACACATCACCCTCTCTTTTGTTTGAACATATAGCCAACTGTTTAGTGGCTCGTGTTCTCCCAAAAGATTTTTCCTCTCAACAAAAGAAGAAATTCTTTTCTGAGTTGAAGAACTATTTTTGGGAGGACCCACATCTTTTCCGAGTCTGTGCGGACCAAGTGATAAAGAGATGTGTTTATTTCGAAGAAGGATTAGATATTTTAAAACATTTCTAGGATGGACCGACTTGTGGTCACTATCAAGCTGCTCGCACCGCTCACAAGGTGCTTTGTGCGGGTTTTTACTGGCCTAGCCTATTTAATGACGCACAAGCCTTTGTGAGTAGGTGTGATAGTTTCCAACGGTCGGGCAATATTTCCTATAAAAATAAAATGCCGCAAAATTATTTCCTCGAGTGCGAAGTTTTTGAACTCTAGTTAATTTAATTTGTTGTCCCTCTTCCTTCTAGCTTCTAAAACAAATACATCTTAGTTATTGTCGATTATGTTTCACGATGGGCTGAAGCCCAAGCTCTTCCTACTAACGACTCCCGAGTCGTAATTACTTTCTTAAAAAAGTTATTTTTTGATTCGGTATGCCGCGAACCATCGTTAGCGATAGGGGTTCACACTTTTGTAACACGCAGTCTTAAAAAATTCAATCATCACACCGACGGGAGTTGACGTATAGACCTAGGGCAGTTGGGCTTGGTCCTCTGTGCTCATTCCCAGGGCTCCTTCCGTGCCAAGTGAACGGTTGGTCTTGGTCTTCATGTTTTCTGAGGCTCATTCTGGGTCACAACTTAGGCCAGTTCGGGGCTTAGTTCTCGGTGCACATCTACCCGAGACTCTCGCTGAGTCATAGTATGTGTGTCAGCTCCGCTGTTGTGTTCTTAGCATTGAGGCATACGGAGGCCTAGGACAGGTAGCGTGGAGACCAGCGTAGTAGTGGAGATGCCCGCTCTACTGTAACCATCTGGCCACGATGGATGACGCCTGATTGGTTATCTACCTGCTCGAAAAGTGGGAACTAAGAGTCTGTGTTGAAATAATAATTACTTATGCGTGATCATTGGTGAGTCATAACATATCACTCATGGTATTACATTACATCGCATACAAAAGATCCTCATCGTATAAGTTTGTATGGGCACTCTTATACGATGAGTTACTTTACTGTTGAGCCAAACCTTAACTTATATGTCTGTATGGGCATTCATATAAGTTGAGTTACTTTCTGTTGTAGCTTTACACTTTCATTTTATACTGTATATGTTAGAACTATTAGCGCAATGTGTTTGCTAATTTACTATGCTGCTATATATATACATTGTTTACGGATCACTTCATTCCACTTGTTTGTACTATTGCTTATATAGATATATTGTACCCTGTTCCTTTCTCCGCCCGGTACCGAGGAATCACTGGGGGAGTGGATGTGATAGCCACTTAGTCTTTATGACTAACGGTTGCTACGTCTTCCTTTTTAGGAGGAAACCACGCAGACGGAGCAGCAGTAGGTTTTGCAGCAGGACAGCCAGGCCAGGACGACAGGGCCTGAGGGGACGGTACCATCATTACCGTCGGTGACTGATGTGAGTCTTTGAGAGACTTTTGTTGTAGCTCCTTTTGGGCCAGTTTATTCATACTCTTATAGTATAGAATCTTGATGTAGCTTCATCTTATATCTTGTATTGTTGGACTATTATATGCTTGTGTAGATTTGACTTCTCATTTTATATGTTTGGTTGGGTTGTCAATGTTTGATATTGGTGAAGGTCGGCAGAATAGGCATCTTGTAGTACTGGCTAGCCCGAGTGCTAGTGCTATCGAAAGGTGGTTTTTCTTGGCATAAGACTCCCTTTAAGCCATTTTTTGTGTTCCTGGAGGGGGGGTCTTATAAATCATGTGCCTGGAACCTCCACTAAGTAAGTATCAGATAGACATCTGATTGGTAATTGGACCTACCATCAAAAAAGATTTAGTTTATCTTAGGCACCCAAATAAATTTAAGTCCGAGGTTCTTGTTAGCCTTTGAAGCTAATGCCCCCGTTTTAATTATTCCGCATGCTGAAAAAAAATTTATCACCCCGCCCTCTACTTGAAAAAAGCTTCTACCCCACCTTATCCTTCCCAACTTAATAAGGAATGATTAGATGATCAGTACAACCGCTTATTAGAAATGTTTAAACAAATCCACATAAATCTGCCCTTCCACGAAGCCATATAATAGATTCCCAAGTATGAAAAATACTTGAAAGAACTCCTGAAAAATAAGAAAAAGTTAGAGAACTTATTACAAGTCACGTTAAATGCAGAGTGCTCTGCCGTATTGAAAAATGGCTTACCAAAGAAAATCAACGACCCGGGTAGTTTTTTTATCCAATGTGTCTTTGGTGACCTATTCGTCAAGCACACGCTAGCCGATTTAGGTGTTATAATAAACATAATTCCCTTCTCTTTATTCAAGAAGCTATGATTAAGTAGCCTTAACCCCACGCATATGAGTATCTATCTCGCTAATAGATCGATTAATTACCTATTAGGAATTGTGGAGATTGTTCTAGTAAAAGTCGACAAATTTATCTTCCCGGTGGATTTCATCATTCTGGCACATTGAAAAAGACGTCGAGGTTCCTCTGATCCTTGGTCGACCCTACCTTGACACCTCCCGAGCTATCATTAGTGTAAGCAATGGAAAGATCTTCCTACGTGTAGGAGACGACGAGGTTACTTTTTCTATCACCCCATCAATGATGAACAACCTGGAAAATGATGACTCTTGTTTTTTCATAGATGTCTTAAGTGATGACTCATTCTACAGCCTTTTTGAAAATTAAAATTCTTCTTTTTGTACTTCCTCAACTATTTCTCCTAATTATCTGCAAGAAACGGCCCTGGACGCTGACTCCACTCCTTTAAATTTTCAAAATATATCAAAAGTGTACGAAGAAATAATTTTTGAAAAATAAAAATCTTCCAAATCATCTTATGAGGGCCCTCCTACCTTAGAACTAAAAGAGCTACCTAAACATCTAAAATACGAATTCCTCGAAAAACACTCCAAACTGCACGTAATAGTTTCGGCCTACCTAACAGAAATATAAAATTATGAACTTTTTCGAGTTCTACAAAATCCTCGCTGAGCTATTGCTTGGCAGATTTCTGATATCAAGGGCATAAGCCCATCTTTCTGCACTCATAAAATACTAATGGAAGATAATTCACGTAACTCAATCCAACCTCAACGCCGCATAAATCCGAACATGAAACAAGTAGTTAAAGATGAGGTAATTAAACTCTTAGACGCAGGAATTTTCTACCACATATAAGATATTAAGTGGGTTAGCCCATTTCATGTAGTGCTGAAAAAAAGAGGGATCATGGTAGTTATTAATTAAAATAAAGATTTAATCCCGACACGGACGGTGACGGGGTGCCACATGTGTATAAATTATTGTAAGTTAAATGACGCCACCTGCAAGCACCACTTTCCATTGCCATTCATCGATCAAATCTTAGAGCGTCTTTCCGGCCTTAGATTTTACAGTTTTCTCGATGGATTCTCGGGGTATTATCAAATTCCCATCTCACCCGAGGACAAGGAGAAAACTATATTTACTTGTCCTTTCGGCAACTTCGCTTACCGAAGAATGTCATTTGGGTTGTGCAATGCACTAGCTACATTCCAAAGATGTATGCTGGCCATTTTTGACAAGTACGTAAAAAGTATTATGGAAGTTTTTATGAATGATTTCTCCGTGTTTGGTAACTCCTTCGATATCTTCTTAGAAAACTTAGAAAAGGTTTAACATGATGTAAACAAACTAAACTCGCCCTAAATTGGGAAAAATGTCATTTTGTGGTGAGGGAGGGGTTATTTTTAGGACACAAGATTTCTTCCCTAGGAATTGAAGTAGATATCGCTAAGATCAAAGTAATGAGGAAACTACCACCACTAACGAATGTTAAAGCAATACGATGTTTCATAGGTCATGTTGGGTTCTTTCGTGTGTTCATAAAAGTTTTCTCTAAAATCACCAAACCTCTTACTAAGCTGCTAGAAAAAGACGCCCCATTTATTTTTGATGATCTTTGTTTATCTGCCTTTGAATTAATAAAAACTAAGTTAATTAATGCATTGATGATGATATTTCTGGTCTGGGACCTTCTCTTCGAGATTATGTGTGATGCGAGTAGTTTTGCGGTGGGAGCTGTTCTAATACAACGAATATCTTATAACTTCCACCCCATTTATTACGTGAGTAAAACACTCACATCTGCACAGGGCACAGGAAAATTACAGTACGATAGAAAAAGAACTTTTAGCAGTTATTTTTGCTTTTGATAAATTCCTCCCCTACATTACGCTTTCACGGACCAATCGGCCCTCAAGTACTTACTTGCTAAATCGGATGCCAAGACATGCTTGATCCGCTGGGCCTTACTCCTTCAGGAGATTGACTTGGAAATTTGCGATAAGAGGGGGGGGGCGAGAATTTGTCCGCAGATCATCTCTCTTATTTAAATAATCCATATATTGAAAATTTAGATTAAAAGTCTTTTAATGACTCTTTTCCCGATGAAAAGCTGTTTTTGATTAACACATTACCTTCCCCTTGGTTTTTACACTTTGCCAACTATTTAGTGGCTCGTGTCCTCCCGAATGATTTCTCCTCTCAGAAAAAAAAAGTTTCTTTTCTGATCTGAAGAACTATTTTTGGGAGGAGCCGCATCTTTTCATATTTTGTACAGAGTAGGTGGTAAGGAGATGTGTGTCATCTGGAGAAGGACAAGATTTTTTAAAACACTTGTATGAAGGACTGACTGGCGGCCACTATCAAGCTAATCACACCACTAAAAAATTGGTTAATGTAGGATTTTATTGGTCGTGCCTTTTTAAGGACGCACAATCCATTGTGAGTAGGTGTGATAGTTCTCAACGGTCGTGCAATATTTCTAATAAAAAAGAAATGTCGCAAAATTATTTCCTTGAATGTGAAGTTTTTGATCTTTGGGGAATCGATTTTGTTGGCCATCTTCCTTCTAGCTTTCGGACTAAGTATATTCTAGTTGTCGTAGATTACGTGTCACGATGGGCAGAGGCCTAAGATCATCCTACTAACGACTCCCGAGTTATTATTTTAATCTCAAAAAATTTATTTTCTCGATTCGATACTCCAAAAGACATCGTTAGTGATTGGGGTTTGCATTTCTGTAATGTGTTATTCTCTAAAACTCTTATAAAATATGGCATTATACATAAAATTTCAACCGCCTACCATCCCCACACTAATGGTAAAGTCGAAGTAGTAAATTGAAAATAAAACGTATTTTACAAAATACATTTTCTTATTCACGTAAAGATTGGTCAATTAAATTAGACGATGTTGAAACCCCACCTTGTTTAAGGTTTATTTGGGCTAGGTTCACTATTAGGTTTGTTGACCAATCATGTATAACCTTGGTTCATTTGTTTTTCTAAGGTTAAGGTTAGTCTTATTAGGTTAGCCTTTGAACCTGCCTTCAAAAGACTTCAGAGACTCAAGAAATTAGAGACAAGCAGTTTTAAAGACTTCACAATTTCTACTAGACGATGGCTGAACTCAGCTCAATGATCCTCGATCTCCGATCGACGAACTCAGAGTTCCTTCTCTGAGTTGAGCTTAATGAAAGTCCAGCTAAGGTCGACGATTTATGATCTCATATCAGAAGTTAAGCTCGAAGAAAGTCTTTCTCTGGTCGACGAACTTGGATCTCAGATTGGCAGTCCCTTTTCGTTCATGATTGCTGAGCTCAACTCGACGAAGGAGATTTCTCAGCTCGAAAAATATGGAGTTCAGGTCGACGAAATTCTTCCTGAGGTCGACTTTTTTCTTTAAGATTCTGTTCGACGTTTTTCCTCTTCAGTTTCTCAGTTCGACTATCAATTTATTTGATTATATTTAAGCAGTAATACTCTGATAATTAATGCTTATATTCTCAAGAATATAGTCGTTCCATGGTAGCATTAATTATGGTATTTCACAGAGTTATTACTTGGCTTATTTCCAAAAACAGTTAGGGAATTCATTGAAGACATTTCTATCTGTTCAGTCTCCCAGATTTTCTGCAGAAACTCAAGGATAGGATTCAATATTCAAAAGCCAATTCTCTTCAAGGAATATAAAAAGACAATTTTTCAGAAGATTACATAAAGATACAGGGATTAAACAGAATATAGAAGCTATTGAATTGTGCATACAAAAAAACTGAAAGAAGAACACGGCTCTCATATATATCAGTCTTCTTCAGGTTTGCTTCAGGACTTTTAAAGAGACAAATAATCTTCATTAGTCTAAAAGTTTCCTGAAGTTCTTCTTAATTCTGAAGGCCTACACTATTAGCAAAGCTTCCACTCCTGAACTCTTCTACATCTCAGGGGGAGCTTTGACAACAGCAACATCCACTAGTATTCTCTCTGATTATTGACAGAGAGGACATCATCTTTATTTTTTTTCACCTCTGTAAAAGGGTTTCTTAACTCCCTTCAAAAGTTATTCCTTTAGGTTGTCAATTCTCCTGATCAAAAGACTTGGTTTGGTTTTTGGGCACCTAGTCAAAAGGTCAAATGGTTATGAGATCTCCCTTGAAATAGATCTTGTGGTGATAGGGCAACTTAACAAAAACCTGTGGTGGCATGACACCTGATCCAAAACCTGTAGTTGATTCCTACCAGGGTGGTAGAAGAGTTGATATACCCAAGTTTAGGTGATCCACTATAAATTCTTTGTGTTGTCTGGATTGCTCTATTATTTATTTCTGTGTGCTATGATTATCTTTGTTTTTATTTCACTTTATACATTTACTTATCACTTATTTTAATCCACTGTAAAAATTAATCAAAAGGTTTAAAAACTCTATTCACCCCCCTCTAGAGTTAGTGTAATTTATCCTCTCACTTTCAATTGGTATCAGAGGGAGGTTATTTGGTTTTACAGGAGAACACCTGAACCTAAAGATCTTTGGTAGATCTCATTTACTCTATTGTCTCTTTCTATTATGGCACAGAATAAAGAATATTCAAGCACCAGACCTCCAGTGTATAACCTTAACAAGTTTGCACTTTTGAAGGCAAGGATTAGTTTGTATATGAATTCTATTGATGAATACATCTATAATTCCATTTTGACTGGTCCCCATACTCCTTCTGCAACAACATCTACAAGCACTAGTGTAGTTCCACCACTTGAGTGGACTAAGGCACTAAAGAAAGCAATGGTTGCATATGCAAAAGCAATGAACATTCTGGCACAAACAATGTGAGATGAAATTTTCTAGAAGGTTACTTAGTGTACATCAGCAAAAGCCATTTGCGATTCCCTCGACCAAATGTTAGCAGGATCAGCTGATGAAAGAAAAGATAGAAGATCTCATCTCATTTCCCAATATGAGAACTTCAATAAAGAAGATTCAGTTGCTGATATGTACAATAGACTCAGCTTGATCATTAATGAGCTGAAGAACTTGGACAAGAACATATCACTGACTGAGATCAATGATAAGATCCTTATGAGCTTCCCTAACACATGGGACTCAAGGATCTGGCCAATCAAAGAATACAGAAGTATAAATGAGATTTACACTGAGTCTTTTTTAGTCAAGCTCAAGTCTTATGTGCAGCTTATCAATATCAGAGAAGCTTCTGAACAGAATACTCCTACCTCAGGAAGGAAGGAGCAAAGCATTGCCTTTAAGGCATCTAAATGAATTTAAACTCTACCATTAAATGAAGAGTTGATTAGTCTCTTAGGCAAGAGATTCTTCAAAATGGCTAAGAAAGACTTCAGAAGAAGGTCAACAAGGATTGAAGATAAGCCAAGGTATGACAAGACTCCTTCTAAGGAAGTTGTTTACTATGGTTGCAATAAGCCAAGACACATTCTTACATAGTGTCCAGAGGCTCAAAAGAACGATAAAAGAAAAGAGAAGGAATACAAGAAGCACTACAACAAACCTTCTTCCAGCAAGTATAAGAAGAAGGCAAAAGGCTTTGTTGCTGAGACTTGAAGTGAGTCTGAAGAAGAGTCTTCATCTTCCATCTCTAGTGAGGATGAAGAAGAGCCAATAGTTAGAAATATTTTCCTGATGGAAATTGATGCTTCATGTAGTCATTCAACAGCTGATGAATCAGCAGAAGAATCAGAATCAGAGGAGGATCAGGTAATAACCTGTTTTAATTTCAATTCTGATCATTTTAAAGTTGAATTCAAACTTTTGTGTAATTATTTAATTAAGTCTGAGAAGGAAATCAAAATCACAGAGATAAACAAATTGAATTTGATAACTTGTCTTCTGAAAACATAAAACTAAAAGATGAACTAGATATAGCTTCTAAATAAATCCTTTCTTTAAAAACTAAACTAAATGAGGCTAAACAATTTGAATAATCCCTAAATGGGAGAAGTATTAAATTAATGGATATAACTAACTGAGTAAATGCTAGGCTTAATGGTAAATTAGGCTTAGGAGCTTCCTCTATTCATCCACCAATACTTATGAAAAATATTCTTCAACCCCTATCAAATTCATATCTGAGAAGGGCAAAGAAAAATTAGAAGACAACAACCAACAGTCAGAAGAATATCAAAAACCCAAACAAAAGAAAAGGAAAAATAAAAATTTCAATACAAACAATGTTCAACATTTTTTGTCGAGTTCAGATCGACGAAATGTATATATTTTGTCAAACAAAGATCGACGAACTATGAACACAGAGTTTATATATAATAAATCGTCTAACTGTGATCGATGAAATTTATATTGTTCGTCAAACCGCGATCAATGAAATTAGGGCACAGGAAATGAATGCTTTCATTCTCTAAGTGGAGTTCGATCAACTCATCCCTATTTGTCGAACGCTGATCGACGAACTTACTGTAATTCGTCAAACTCAGATAATTTCAAAAAATACATAAATTTTTCCAGAAATGTTAATCAACCTAAATCATTTGTTAATCCCATTACCCAATGGATAATTCCACGTAGAAGATTTCACCCCTTGGGATACAAAGACCAACCTGATTTTTCTTACATTTCTAGCTATAAGTTTAAGAAGAATTAAGGACCCATGGTTACCTGGGTCAAGAATGGATAATTTTTTTTCTTACAGGTACAGAACAATCCTATTATAGAGCAACAATGGTACTTAGATAGTGGTTGTTCAAAGGATATGATAGGAAGTCAGGACAACCTAACTAACTACATGTCAAAGTTTAGACCAAAGGTGATCTTTAGAGACTCCAACTATCATCAATCAGAAGGGTATGAGAATATTAAAGTTGGACCAGTTACATTCAAGAAGGTAGCATATGTGAGTCGTTCAAAACAAAACCTGATATACATAAGCAAATTATGTGATGAAGGTTATCAGGTATCTTTTAACCAATCTTCATGTATTATTACTTCAATTGATAACAAAACTGTTTTAACTGGACTAAGATAAGGAAATATTTATGTAGTTAATTTCAAGTCAGCTATTTCAGAAATTTGATTATTCAATCAAATTAGTAATAATAAAGATTTATGTCATAAATGACTAGGACATGTAAACATTAGAAATATTGCTAAATTATCTAAGGGCAACCTTGTTAGAGGATTGCCTTCTGGCCCCTACAAGAAGGAAAGTCTCTGCAGGGCTTGTCAATTAGGCAAGAAAACTAAAAATAGCTTTAAATGTATTAATAAGAGTGATTCACCCATGATTCTGTACTTGCTACATAAGGATCCTTTTGGACCCATTGCAGTACAGAGCTTGGGAGGGAAATTTTACACTTTAGTTATTGTAGATGACTTCTCTAGATTCACTTGGGAGTTCTTTCTAAGAAACAAGTTAGAAAACTTCAAAGTTCTTACAGACTTTCTTAAGAGTATAAAGATTGAGTATTCTACTCTAGTTGCATTGATCAGAAGTGATCATGGTACTAAGTTCGAATCTCTTCCTATACAAGAATTCTGTGAGAAGGAAGGTATCAGACAATGCTTCTCTACTCCTAGAACTCCTCAACAAAATGGGGTAGCAAAAAGGAAAAATAGAACTCTAATTGAATCAATAGGGACGTTGCTTGCAGATGCAAATTTGCCCCTATCCTTTTGTGTAGAGGCTGTAAGCACAACAAACTATATTCTGAATATAAGTTTAACACATAAACTTAAGGGTAAGACTCCATATGAATTGCTCAAAGGGAAGCAACCTAAAATAGACTATTTTAAAGTTTCTGGTTGTAGATGTTACATACACAATAATAAAAAGAAACGTTTTAGAAAGTTTGAAGCCAAAGCTGCAGATGGAATTTTTCTTGGATTTTCCCAAGTCAATAAGGTCTATATGGTATTTAATAAATCAACTTTGAAAATGGAAGAATCTATATATATAATAATTGATAAAGCTAACATGTTTTACAAGGAGAAGAATTCTTCTACCAGAGATTTATTGCAGGTACCTCAACTATGGGAGAAATTGGATGATTTGAACCTCACCCAAGAGGTTCTATCACATCCTTCTCAGCAAGTTGATGAAGAAAGTGAAGAAGACCTCATTGAAATAATTGTTGAACCTTCAACAACCAATATAATTCCACAAGAGGAATTAATTCCCAATATTGTTGCTGAACAAACTCCTCCTACTGATCTTGTCACATTTAGAGATCACCCTATATCTCAAGTGATTGGAGACATGTTAGTTGGTGTGCAAACAAAGCATCAATTCAACCAAGATTTGATGCATGCTTGCTTCATATCTCAACTTGAACCCCAATCCATAAAAGATACAGAGCAAGATCCCCACTGGATTATTTCAATGCAAGAAGAACTTAATAGATTTGAGAGATGCAGAGTTTGGGAATTAGTTCCAATACCCAAAGACTACCAAATCATTGAAACTAAATGGGTATTTAGAAACAAATTGGATGCACAAGGAGCTATTATAAGGAACAAAGCATGGCTGGTAGCACAAGGATATTCACAAGAGGAAGGAATTTATTATGACCAGACTATTGCCCCTGTTGCAAGGTTTGAAGCTATCAGGATATTCCTTGCTTATGCAGCCTACAAGAAGTTCAAAGTATACCAGATGGATGTCAAAAGTGCTTTCATAAATGGTGAAGTCAAAGAGGAATTCTAAGTTGAGCAACTACCAAGTTTTATCTCTCCAACTCATCCCTCTTTTGTTTTTAAGTTGCATAAAGCTCTTTATGGTTTAAAGCAAGCTCCAAAAGCTTGGTATGAGACCCTAGCTAGCTTTCTTTTATAATATAAGTTCTCTAGGGGCATTGTAGATAAGACTTTATTTTTTAGGCATCATAAAAATATAATTTTGTTAGTACAAATATATGTAGATGACGTTATTTTTGGCTCTACCGATTCCAATCTATGCCAAAGGTTTTCTGATCTGTTGCATTCCAAGTTTGAAATAAGTAGCAAGGGTGAGCTTTCATTCTTACTTGGTCTTCAAGTGAAGCAATCCCCTGATGGCATTTTCCTCTCTCAATCTAAATATGATAAGTAGTTTGTTAAGAGATTTGGGATGTTTGATTCCTCAGCTATGAAAACACCCCTTACTTCCAATGCTGTGATTGATTCTGATGAACAAGGCAAGCCAGTTGATCAGAAAACATATAGGGTTATTGTTGGGTGCTTATTGTATCTTATAGCTAGTAGGTCAGATATAATGTTTGCTACTTGCCTTTGTGGTAGGTTCTAAGTGAACCCTAAAGAATCTCACCATATTTTCCTAAAAAGAATTTTGAGATATATAAAGTGTTGCCCAAATCTAGGACTCTGGTATCCAACTGAGTCAGAATTTGAATTAATTGGATTCTCAGATGCTGACTTTGCTGTATGTAGAGTTGATAGGAACATTCCATTTCCTTGGTGATAGGCTTGTGTCTTTGTTTTGTAAGAAACACACATCTGTGTCCACTTCAACTACAGAAGTTGAATACATTGCAGCTGGCACTTATTGTTTATAGATTTTGTGGATTCAAAACTAACTCCTGGATTATGGTTACAATCTAAATAATTCAACTATATTTTGTGATAGTACTAGTGCAACTTCCATTGTACAAAATCCATTGAATCATAATAGGACCAAACATATAGAAATTAGACATCATTTCATTAGAGATTGTGTGGACAAAATGAAAATTAACCTTGTCTTTATCTCTACTGATTTACAAAGGGCAGACATTTTCACCAAACCCTTGGATGAAAAGAAACACATGTTCTTCTTAAATAAGCTAGTCATGATAAATGGAGAAGGTCAAATTTGATTTCTGTCTAGGTCCTAAGAATTCATCAATTTTTTGTTTAACTGAGATCGACGATTTGTGAACTCTTCTTAAGTTTTTCGTCGAATGGAGATCGACAAAATCTCTTTGTGAAATTTTATCATTGAATGGTGATCGACGAATTTATTTCTGAAAATATTTCGTCGAACGAAGATCGACAATCTATTTTCCTGCTCTTCTTACTTTTGTCGATGACTTTTATCTCTTTATGGGTATTTTTGTCGAACTGAGCTCGAAGTTTTTCTTTTCTCTGGACATAGTTTGTCGCTTCATCTTCTAAAACCTTATATTTAGGTTCTCATCAAACTCCCTACCGTACTTTCCAATTTGCTTCTATACTTAATCTTTTGTTGCTTGTTTGTGCAGAACAATGGCGATTTCACCAATACTTCTTGAAAGCATGAAGTTCGACGAAGGATTTGATATAGACATGGAATAATTTTCTTATACTGACCAGATATTTCAAAAATTTCTGAAACTTTTTGAATGTTCAAATCTACGTTTATAATGACAACCAGGATAAAGTCACCAGTACAAGAGATTAAGGAATGGGTTTTCTCGGCATAGATTCAAGATTCTCATGTTATTATCAGCTCGATTTCTTGTAACCCGATTCCTCTTTCTCCCGAGATTTTGACAAAAGTTTTTGGTTTTGTTAATGGAGATGATGAGATAGAGTTATCTAGCAAAGAATTTGATGAGATGCGAGATAGGTTAGGTCACTCTGCAGGAAACCCTAATAATCTTCTTAAGAAGAATTTATCTATAGAATATAGATTTTTGGCTGATATTATAGGCAAAGTGCTGTTAGGAAAGCACTCTGCACATGATCATATCACTAGGCACCAGTTCCACTTGATGTTTGCCCTAGTTAATCAGAAGTCAATAAATTGGGGAAGTATTTTGTTTGATTTTATATAAAGGAAAATCAATAAGAAGAATGTATGTTTTGGAAGGATACTAGGAATATTTTTGCACGCAAAGGCTCCAAATCTATTTTTCTCTCAGACAACATTTATCAATGACTCAAAGAGGCTTACATCTACCCTATTTATCAATTGTGAGAGGACTATTCCCAAGCCCTCCAGGGCCTCCTCTTCAAAAATAGCTTTTGAGAACACCTTGGCTGATTCAGCCACTCCCCAACCTCTTGAAGAAGCACCGGCTCTCTCTCCTGCTAATTCTCTATCTCCACCTCCTTCAATATTTCCTTCATCAACTCCCATCCAACAAACTTCCACTTCCATTCATCAAGTATCTCCATCTTAACCATCATCACCTATTCATATGAATAAGGATACACCACCATCTCCACCTCCTCATTCTCCAATTCCATCTCACATTAATTACATTCCATCCACCTCCTCTCAACCAAACTTCAATCTACAATCTTCTCAACAATCTCCACACCACTCCTTAATTCAGTCTCCCATCCAGGAAAATATCCCTAGTGATATACAATCCACCATTCCATCATCATTTCCAGAATTCCAACAATCAGACTTCTCTCAAGCCATGTTTATCTGTTCTAATTATGGACATCAATCCACCTATACCCCTTGTACTCCTGAACCTCTCTACCTCAAATTTTCAGACATTGCTAAGGGTCTCTTCAAGTTCATCTCTCCAACTCTGAAGCAGCTAATAGCTGAGGCTATTGCTCATCTCTCTGCTTCTATCTCCACTCTTTCTTCTTAAATAGCTGCTTTCTCCTCTGTCCCTTCTTCTGGGGGCCTAACTTCATGACTTTCTAGAAATAGGCTGGGGGTAATGTTCCATGTAGAAGCTCCAATAGCAGCAATTCACGATGTTGAAATTATAGCAGAGTTTATTGATATTCTTGATGAAGATACATATACAGAAATGACTTATTCTGAAGATACAAAAATATCTACTGTTGGTGATTTCATCATAAATCCCACATTTGATTTAGTCTCTTTACTACATTCTTTTAATTCTTTGCACATAAACATTCTACCAATTTTTGTTGATTCTGTTCATGATGTGTCTAAAGCAATAGTTTTTTTACTCATCTTCTATAAGTCCGGAAGTTTTGGAACATCTTAGGACAAGCTTTTTAGTTTCTAATATTATTATATAGCCAACAAATGACTCAGAGCCAAAGGTTTTTTCTCTTAAAAACCTTTACATGGGCTTAGTTTCCTATTCCTAATCTTGATGAACTCATGTTTCAAGACATAGAAAAGGAAATTGAGACTATTCAGGACAAAGATGTTACATATGTTGTTATAGAGCCAGTAATTCAAGAACAGCCTCAGGCTCATCCTTTTCATTCTGATGAAATGCTCAAATGGATTAATAATCTTTATGATAATCCTGACAAAGAGTCTGATGATGATGATGATGATGATGATGATAAATCAGATGACTCTGAAGATTCTAGTTCCAAAAAGAGAAAGTTAAAGAAGAAAGTTCACTGAAAGGAAGCTCCTAAACCATCTGTAACTACTGATACTCCATATTATATTCTTCATAATATAAAGCTCACTCCAAAATCCCCTCACTGGATGAGATATTACAAAAATGAATTGAAAGTAAGGAAGAAGAGTATCCTCCACCTCCATTAAGGAGAGGCCCTCCTCCTCCAGTAGTTGGATCCTCTGGAGGTTTTTCTCATGCTCCAAAGTATACATCTTCTCGACATTACAGATCTTCTTACAGCAGCAGAGACATGCCATGTAGATAATAATCTCAGTCTCAGTCTAGCAAGCAACAACAAGCTCAAGATATTCGAAAATCAAGTCTTGAAAGGTCTTTGTCCCTATTGTGTGATCGAGAGATGGATCCTAACTCTAGGATGGTCAGGTTCAAATAACTGATAGGACTATCTCAAATAAGGAAAGCTAAAGAAGAAGCACAAGATACTTCTCAATATATAATAATGTTCTCTTATTGGAAGAAAGAGCTTGAAAAGTATCAGTTATAAATTTTTTTTTATGTTGATACATGTATGTCTTTCCATCCTGAAGAAGTTGTGCCTAGAGCTGCTACTGCTGTCATCTTGGAGCTGAAGATTTAAAGATGTCAAAGCAGCAAGTAGTTTATCCAAAGAGAGAAATTATCTTCACAAAACCTTTTGATAGAACTTCACAGGATACTTTAAAGAAAGTTTCACAGTTCTTTATTTTCTGCTTTTGATCTTAATTATTATTTGTTGTAAATTTGTCATAAGGTACTTTTGTTTATATCTGCTGAAACTTTATAATTCTGCCAGATATTATTTTATGCTTTATGGTTTTTCTTTTATTGTTGTTCATAGTGACCTCACCCAAATAGCAGGAGATTGTTGGAACACCACCTTGTTTAGGGTTGATTTTTGTTAGGTTCACTATTAGGTTTGTTGACCCATCATATATACCTTATGGTCAAGGTTAGTCTTATTAGGTTACCCTTTGAACCTTCCTTTAGAAGACTTCAGAGACTCAAGAACTTAGAGACAAGTAGTTTTAAAGACTACAGAATTTCTGCTCGACGATATCTAAACCCAGCTTGACAATCATCGATCTCTGATCGACAAACTTAGAGTTCCTTCTCGGAGTTGAGATCGACGAAAGTCTAGCTGAGGTCGACGATTTCTGATCTCATATCAGAAGTTCAGCTTTACGGAAGTCTTTCTCTAGTTGAAGAACTTGGAGCTCAGATTGGTAGTCCCTTTTTTGTTCATGATCACTGAGCTCTGCTCGACGAAGGAGATTTCTGAGCTCAACGAACTTGGAGTTCAGGTCGATGAAGTTTTTCTTGAGGTCGACTATTTTCTTTCAGTTTCTATTCGATTTTATTCCTCTTCAGTTTCTCAATTTGACTGTAAATTTATTTGATTATATTTAAGCAATAATACTCTGATTATTAATGCTTATATTCTCAAGAATATAACTGTTCCATGACAGCATTAATTATGGTATTTCACAGAGTTATTACTTGACTTATTTCCAGAGACAGTTAGGGAATTAATTTAAGACATTTCTAGTCGCCCAGTCTCCTAGAATTTTTGGAGTAAATCAAGGATAGGATTCAAAATACAAAAGCCAATTTTCTTGAAGGAATATAAAAAGACAATTTTTCTGAATATTACATACAAATACAGGGAATAAACAGAATATAAAAGCTATTGAATTGTGCATACAAAAAAACTGAAAGAAGAACACAGCTCTCAAAAATAATAGTCTTCTTCAGTTTTGCTTCAGGAATTTTCAAGAGACAAATAATCTTCATCAGTCTAAAAGTTTCCTGAAGTTCTTCTTTAATCTGAAGTCCTACACACTGAGTAAAGCTTCAACTCTTAAACTCTTCTACATCTCTGGGGGAGATTTGATAATAGCAACATCCACTAGTCTTCTCTCTGATAATTGACAGAGAAGACATCATCTTTATTTTCTTTCACCCATATAAAAGGGTTTCTTAACTCCCTTGAAAAGTTATTCCTTTTAGTTGTAAAGTCTTCTGATGAAAATACATTGTTTTGTTTTTGGGCACCTGGTCAAAAGCTCAAAAGATTTCTAGATCTCCCTTGAAATAGATCTTGTGGTGACAGGGCACCTGAGCAAAAACCTATGGTGGCAGGTCACCGGATCAAAAAACTATAATGGATTCCAACTAGGGTGGTATAAGAGTGGATGTACCCAAGTTTAGGGGAACCACTATAAATTCTTTGTATCGTTTGAAAATCTCTATTGTTTATTTCTGTGTGTTGTAATTTTCTTGGTTTTTATTTCTCTTTATACATATACTTATCACTTATTTTAATCCGCTGTAAAATTTAATCAAAAGGTTTTAAAACTCTATTCACCCCCTTACTAGAGTTAGTGTGATCTATCCCCACACTTTCAAGGATGCTCTATGGGCCTACCGAACAACATACAGTCCACCATCGGTTGTACGTTGTATCGGTTTGTTTATGGAATGCCATGCCACTTACCTGTAGAACTTGAACTTCGCGCTTTTTGGGCATTAAAATTTTAAAATTTCGATCCCCACTCCATTGCCGATCTTCGGAAATTTCAACTTAATGAACTCGACGAGTGGCACTCTTTTGCTTATGAAAATAATAAATTATATAAAGAGCAGACCAAACATTTTCATGATAAAAATTTAAGGCACCCAAAAACCTTCAAGTCGGGCGACCAAGTTCTCTTAAATAATTCGCGACTGCGTTTATTTTCTGGAAAACTGAAACTAGATGGTCTGGACCTTTTTCGATTAAAGAAGTCTTTCCTTGTGGCACTGTTTTAATCTCATACTCGGACAAGGGTGACTTCAAAGTAAATGGGTAGCGTCTTAAACATTATTTTTATGATGATAATGATGTCAGTCTGAACAATATATATTTTCTTCTGCGTGAACTGTAAATAATTTAAGAAAATATTTTTTTTGTGAACTTTAACTATTTTTGGACAATATTTTTTGCGTCGAGCTCAAACGACGTTTAAACAAAGGGCGCTGTCAGGGAGGCAACCCAAAGTTTTTTTTTTCTATTTTCTATATTTCCCACATTTTGCCCCGGACGGCTCTGGCAAGCTGAACTTCTGTGATCACCTGCTCCAACGTTGATGAATCCAACACAAAAGTCAAATTTGATATTTCAAGAAGTTCAAAAGTGCAAGCATGGGGGAGCAGCATCACCGAGCAATTCGCGACTCACAAATCCGGGGAAGTACTTGTTTTTCAAGTATGTAATTTTAATTTTTAATTTCTCTCTCTCCTTCCCCTCCTTTGTCCATTAAGGACAATGTACATTTTAAACTTGGGGGAGGGTTTCCTCCTTCTTTTCTTTTCTTTATTTTTCTTTAAAAAAAATTCACTAAAAGACAATATCTAAAATCCAAAAAAAAGAGGAATATTTTCAAAATCAAAAAATATATATATTATATGTTTTTTACTTTAATAGTTTAAACAAATTTTGGTATATTAATAAGACCCCTTATTTATGTTTTGTTTTTCTCTAAATTATCTATAGTAATTTATCTAATTATAATTTTTCAAGTCGATCTTTTTAATTATGTTTCAAAAGTAAAATATTTGTCATGCTGTGTTCCTAATTCATGGCAGCATATTAATGTGAAACGTTATTCTAAAAACTCTTGCTTTTCATATGGTTTTTCGTTCTTTATTTTCTTTACTTCCTAAAAATCATTCATCCACTATTTTCCATGTTGTTTTTAGATAATTTTTGTAACATCAACTTTGATTAGTGTAGTAGATGTGAATGATTCTAGTATCTTATTATTCTTATTTTTTAAAAAAAGTTCATTAGTCTTTATTTAATATCTAGGACTTCCCCGGTTGTACGTCTTATTTTCAAAATATATCCCTAGTTAGCCGCTTTTGAGCTTTTTTCCTATTTCAATTGCTAGCTCCACTTATCAAATATCTTTCATCGAAGCTAAAAATTTTCCAACCTATTCTATCACATTAAGCTTTTAAGTTTCATTTATAAATTTTGTCATAGTTTTTTTGAGTGATATTTGGGGAACTTCATGAAAAAAATGTTTGCTCAAAAGAAAAGTTTTGTTTGGCCAATTTCAAAAAAAATTCCTAAAAAAGAAAAAAAAATTTATATATCATTATGGCCCTTGTTTAGAAAAAAAAAGTAAGAAATTTTATTATTATTATTATTATTGTATTGTAAAATGCGTGGTATCACATTCATTTTATGTTAAAGTTTTAAATGAAACTAATGTTTTGGTTTAGTGTGATTTTAGCCTCCTTATTTTTCTTTGAATTCCACTCCTAATCATTTGCCTAAGCAAAGCATTCCGGTCCTAACAAGTCCTTCTGAGTCATGCTTCTAGGTTTATTTACTAGCCAAGTAAAGAAGAAAGTAGATTAGTTAAGTTTTGGATTTAAATTAAGATTTTTGTTCTTTAATTGATATAAGTATAAAATGTCTCTTAGGATCTAGTAACAACTCAATGCTTTATTTCATTTGTTGCCTCTCTTAGATAATATTTAAAGAATTTTGTTAAAATTTTGGATGAATTATTTTTGTTAGTAAAGTATGTAAATTGAAAAGAATGTTTAAGTAATAGCTTTTGAAAGTATCTAGTGTCGACTAAGTCCACCTATGGGGGGGAATAAGTCTCGTGCAGTCTTTTGCGAAATTTAAATAACCTGCACAAATAACAAACACATCACAGAAAAACACACAATCAATTATAGTGGTTCCCCGATTTGGGTACGTCCACTCTCCCCCTTCGACCTATCTCTCAATAAGGGACGACTCGGTCACTTCACCAAACGGATTGAAATCCAATCCTCACACTACGGAAGGCACCCTTCCAACCGAAGGAGTCACTACTCCTCCACTTCGGGTTGCACCCAACCCTTACCACTAGGAATCACTATTCCTTTACAACAAAACAAAAATAGAATGTACAAGAAATACAAACTACACGTGTGGAGAACACGATGTCCCTCTTCGTTCGTTGAAACGTTCTTGATGAAGACGAAGAGTACACGACCAGAGAACTCTCTTGGAGAGGATCTTTTCAAGATCGGCAGCGGCAAGCGATTGCGGCGGCGATGCTCTGTAGATCCAAACTTCTTGACAAAGCAAGCATGGTCTACCCACAATCTCAATCGGATTAGTCGTCTCAATCGATTCGGAATGAAGAGCGATCCTCGTTCAACAAATCGAGAGACAATAGATCTTGAAAGAGATGCGTGAGACACTAGATTTGCCTCGGTCCTGTCGTCGGAAGATAAAAGAGGACCTCTAAGATCAGCGGCGGCGATTATCTTGCGAGCGGTGATGGCGACGGAAGGATTTCCGCGATCGGCTAGGTCACGCTCGATGGCTTTGATTTATCGTGTATGATTACTGTAGATGTTCTGAAATAAGCATGTATATATACCCGAGCCAACCCTAAGGACCGTTGTGGGGCCCACAAGGAAAAACCCTAGGCCCAGTCAAAACAGCGCACAGTTTCGGATTCGGTCCAGTGAACAGAGCAAATTTGCTTAAGGCAAATTCGGCGAGAATCATTGATGATTCTCGACGAAGTCGGCGGGAATCACTTGTGATTCCCGTCGAATTTTGCTTGGCAGGATTCCAGTTGAAACTCTAGTCATCTGGAGGGAATCGGTGGAAATGCAACTTTATTATCGACGAATCGGCGAGAATCAGTTAGTGATTCCCGTCGATTCTGCCGTTGCATAAGTCTTGAAGGAGGACAGTCAGCCAGATGAAGTCGGCAAGAATCGGCGAGTGATTCTCGATGATTCAGTTAGAATCCCTAGTGATTCCCGTCGAATCGGCGAGAATCCGTTAGTGATTCCTGTCGATTACAGTCCAACCAACTGAGCAGATAACAGTCCAACCCAAATTGAAGTGACCGAGTCATCCCTGGATTGGGAGATAGGTCGAAGGGGGAAAGTGGACGTACCCAAATCGGGGAACCACTATAAATTGCCTGTGTTATTCTCTGTGCTGTGTGTTTTGTTTTGATTCTGCAGGTACACTTTTAATTCCGCAAATACACTGCAAGTCACCTATCCCCCCCCCATAGGTGAAGGTAGTTGACACTAGGTGAACTTTCAAATCTGATTCGTCAGACTCCAGTGATGATGAGGAAGCCTACTTCGGGCTAATGGGTAGCTCTGACTCAGAAGGAAATTGCACCCCATTTACTGGGAAGGTAAAAGATCATACCCCCCCTCTCTGACTCTGACTATGAGTCTCCTAATGATGATCTCGAGGACAGCCCATCTGCCCGTGAAGCTGAGCTCCTCGAAAAGTATGAGCTTCTGCTCAATACCTTTGAGGAATACCGCAAGAGGTTGAGGGCTCAGAAAAAGGAAGTCAAATTCCTTAAGGCTGAGGGTGTGTCTCTAAGAGAAGAGATCACTAGCTTGATCTATCTCCAACAGGAACACCTGGGCCTGACTTCTGAGAACTCAGAGTCTCTAAGGCTCCTTGACCTAAAACAGGAAGAAATTAACAAGTTGGAAGAACAGCTTGCGGCAGAAAAGAAGATATTCAAAAATTTCTCCATGCCCAAGAACGTTCTTCCTCTAGTTGATGAATTCTCTGCTAAAGCTAAGGGGGCTGGCTTGGGGCATGTGGGTTTGCCTGGTAAATCATCCAGGAGAAACAGAAAGCAGAGGAAAAATAAGGCAGCTAAGAAGACCTCCGCTATAGAAAAGGGAAAGGCTCCACTCGATCCTATTTTATTCAGAAAGCCTGGCTTTCTTTGCAATGAGCAGGACTTTGAGTCAACCTATGGCCACTTCTTCCAGCCCTCGGTTGAAAAGCCCAAGAGCCGGTATGATGGTTGGTCCTTCTCCCGCAACTACGGTGAGAGTGTCTTCAAGGCACCTTATGAGGAAATCCAAGTGGAGGATTTTGTCCACTTCTATAGTGGCCATAATAGGAAGCAGGCACCAAAAGCCAAGCCTGTTTTACTGTAGGAACAAGAGGTGAATAAATCATGTGACTGCTGTCATCATGATGCCTCCACCTCAAGATCCAAGTCCCTGGCTGGACCCACTGTTCCAAGGGTGAAGCAGGAGCCTAGGAAATGGTACAACAGATTTGACTGTTGGTACTGTGGCGAAGTTGCTCACTTTTCCATGGATTGCTGGTTTAGTCCAAGGTACAACGAGACTCCTCATGTTAGCAATGCAAGGCCGACCACTCGTAGGGTTAACCACCCGAGGGGGAGTGTGCTAACAAGGAATCTAGTACCCAAGTTCAATTGGGTTCCTAAGGGAAACTAATTCTTTTTGCAGGTATGTCCAAAGACCACCAAAACTCCAATCTTGTACCTAGTAAGTGGATGCTCCCGACATATGATTGGGACAAGAAGCCTGCTGCGTGATTACTCTCTAGTCGAAAATGGACCCAAAGTCATCTTTGGAGGATCAGATCGAGGAGTCACCAGAGGTTACGGTATGATTTCCAATGGTATAATCTCTATCACCGACGTGGCCTTTATTGAAGGGTTAAATCATAACCTGGTCAGTGTAAGTCAGTTGTGTGATAAAGGATATGACATTAAGTTATGCAAGGATAAGTGCTTGATAATATCATGTGCCTCTTCGGAGACGGTATTAACTGGCATTAGGAGTAGAAATATCTTTTGTTTAGATTTTCTTAGCTTAGATTCTTCTACCCCCGTGTGCCTAGTAGCAAAAGGCAGTGCATCTCTTTATGAACAATGGAACAAGAGATTAGCACATATTAATTTCAAGAAAATTAATATGTTGTTTTCTAAGAACTTAGTAAGGGATGCCCCTACTATTAAGTGCATCAAAGATAGCCCTTGTCCAACATGCCAGAAAGGCAAACAGACTCGGGCTACCTTTAAGGGCATTGCAGACAAAGACTCCTCCAGATATCTCTATCTTCTACATATGGACTTGTTCGGTCCAGTGCAAGTTCATAGCTTAGGAGGCAAATCATATACGTAAGTGATTGTTGATGATCACTCTCGGTTTACATGGGTTTTCTTCTTAAAACGAAAGTCAGATACGTTTGACATCTTCACTAATTTTCTCAAGCAGATCCAGAACAAACTTAACTGCTCCGTGGTCAAAATCAGAAGTGACCATGGAACAAAATTCGAGTCTGGTGCTATGATATGATTTTGTGAAGAACATAGTATCTTTCTTGAGTTTTCCTCCCCGCGTACTCCTTAGCAAAATGGAGTTGCGGAGAGGAGAAATAGAACGCTCATTTAAGCATGTACGACAATTTTGAATGATGCCTCTCTTCTAGAGTACTTCTGGGCAGAGGCTGTCAATACGTCTTGTCAAGTACAGAACCGAGCATTGATCAACAAGAATCATCGTAAGATGCCTTATGAGCTACTAAAAGGCAGGAAACCGACCATGTCCTATTTAAGGATTTTTGGCTGCAGATGCTATGTACTCAATAACGGTAAGTACCCACATACTAAATTTGGTGAAAAATGCTTCGAAGGAATATTCATGGGGTATAGTAGCCATAGTCGGGCATATAGGGTCTTCAATAAGAAAACCCTAGTGGTAGAGGAGTCCATTAATGTTGTTTTTGATGAAGGATGCTTGCTTCATAAAAATTCTTCTAGTGGTATTCTTGAAGATGCAGGTGCAAGACTTGAACAGCTAAGTCTCGATGAGACTGCTAAATATGTAACTCCCAACTACGTCAAGGTCTCCACCTCAACGTCAACCGGATATGATGATGGTCAGGATGAAGAAATCCTCCCAGAAGAGGGAGGAGCCAGAGAAGCTGTTAGAGCTCCAGATGCATGACTCCTAGAGCTCCGACACGTGAGGGATCATCCCAAAGATAAGATCATAGGAGATCCTTGTGATGGTGTCAGAACTCGGAGAGGTACAATTAATGAGATTTTGCACCTTAGTTTTCTGTCACAGGTTGAGCCAAAGAAGTTTGACGAAGCGAACAAAGATGCAGCATGGATATTGTCCATGCAAGATGAATTGCATCAATTCAAATGATGCAACGTCTGGACGCTTGTTCCCAGACCAAAGAACCAGAATGTGATCGGAACCAAGTGGATCTTCAGAAACAAACTGGATGAACACGGTTTCATCATAAAGAACAAGTCCAGGCTGGTGGCTCAAGGTTACACACAGGAGGAGGGCATTAACTTCGACCAGACCTTTGCACCAGTTGCAAGGCTCGAGGCGATCAGATTGTTCCTGGTATATGCTTCACACAAAGGATTCACTGTCTATCGGATGGACGTGAAATCTGCATTCCTCAATGTAAATTTGAAAGAGGAAGTATATGTTGCGCAACCCCCAGGTTTTGGTAATCCTACATTCCCTAATCATGTTTATTTTCTTAATAAAGCATTATATGGCTTTAAACAAGCTCCTCGAGCTTGGTATGAGACTCTGTCTAGTTATCTTCTTGAGAACAAGTCCTCGAGAGGAAAAATAGATAAGATATTGTTTCTTAGGGAAGTCAAAGGCAAGATCTTGCTGGTGCAAATCTTTTTCGATGACATAATATTCGTCTCAACGGTCAACAATCTTTGCAAAAAGTTTTCTAAACTTATGCAAGGAAAGTTTGAAATGAGAAGCATGGGTGAGCTAAAGTATTTCTTGGGACTTCAAGTGAAACAGTCTGAGGATGGAATTTTCATCTCTCAGACGAAGTTCACAAATGAACTCCTCAAGAAATTCAGAATGGAGAATGCAACCTCTATGAGGACTCTAATGGGATCCACTATGTCTCTGGACAAGGATGAGAAAGGGAAACCTTTTGATGAAACCAAATACAGAAGCATAATTGGATCCCTGCTCTACCTTACTGCTAGTAGACCGGATATTATGTTTTCCACATGCGTTTGTGCAAGTGGGTTGGACTGTTATCTGCTCAGTCCAGCAAGTTAGACTCAGAGATTTATCTCTGAGTCAGTATTTCAATTTTACTGATTACTTTCCTGTAGGATTCAGGTTATCTGAATCTTAGTGTAGGGAACTTTATTCCTGAGTGGCAGGTAACTAATTTGTCACTGAGGTAGGTGCTCTTCTGGGGTACTGAGGAAGGATGTAAGTGTGGATATGACCTATAAGGCTCAAGTGCCTGAGGTAGGAGAGTGTTGCTCTCTGAGGTAGGATCCAAGTGTGGATCTGAGGTAGGGCTGTCCTCCCAGGCTGAGTGTAGGGCTTTGTGCATGAGGTAGGTGACTGGTGAGTCACTGAGCTATTGGTGACAATTTTGTCACTGAGTTGTAGGCCTTGGAGGAGGCTGAGCTGGCGGTGCCTAAAAGGGCACTGAGCTAGGTACCTGGATAGGTACTAAGTTGTAGTTGTGCTGCAACACTCTGAGAGTAGGGCTGTGTGCTTGAAGTTATAGGGCTGATAAGCCTGAGCTGTAGGCCTTAGAAATAAAGCTTAGGTAGGCGGTCAGTGGACCACTAAGCTGTAGGAGAACTACAGGTCTCTGAGTTAGAAACCCTTGTGGTTATAAGTTTGGATTCTGAAAAGAATCTGTTTGTAAGGCCGAGAGCCTGAGGTGTAAGCTTTGAGGAGCATATTGGTGGAGTTTGTGCCTAGTTCAACAAATCAGTTGGATAGGTGGGAGAGAAAGTGGATGTACCCAATTGGGGAACCACTATAAATATTTGTGTGCTTGTTTTGTTGCTTGTTTCTTTCTTATATTGTAGGTATTTACTACAAGCTCTTGATCACCAAACTTATAAACATCATAAAATTCTAAGAAGGTTTAAAAGACCTATTCACCCCCTAGGTGACTAACTTACCTTGAAGTAATAACTTTTAAGTGGTATCAGAGGGAGGTTACTCAAAAAGGATTTAGCAATCTTAGTACACCTCCAAGGTTAGCTATAAGATAAAAGAATGGGGACTGGTGTAAACTACAAGGAATTGGGGGACATGAAATTACCAATATGTAGAAAGTATGGCTTTGGCCTCTTGAAGGAAAGGGTCAGACTATTCATGGAAGTTACTGACCCTAGGATTTACATGACAGTCAAAGAAGGACCCTTCATCCCCATAAAGACCTCAATTCTCGATGCCAACATCCAGACACCTAAATCTTATGATGAAATGAACAAAGATGAGCTCCTAATTGCCTCCATGGACAAGAGAGCTCAAAATATTATTGCCAGTTCAATAGATAATTCAACATTCAAAAATCTGGTGCACTACAAGACCACCAAGGAGATGTGGGACACCCTTATTGTGTTCATGGAGGGTTTAGAGGAGGTAATGGTTTACAGAAAATCCATACACAACCACAAGTATTTGGCCTTCAAACAAGGAAAGTCTGATGGCATTGCTGAGTGCTTTGAGAGGTTCTTTAGAATACTAAAATAACTGAGAACATATTGAAGGGTCTTCTACACCTATGAACTGAATGACAAATTTCTCAGGTCCTCCACAAAGGATTGGGACACAAAGACTTGTGTCATTAGAGAAATGGACAAGTTAGCTGACACACCTCCTCCAACCTTATTTGGAAAGTTATTGTCATATGAGATGCAGCTTACTGCAAGAAAGGAAGAAGAAAGGAGCAGTATGTCACAGGTCAAGGAGAAGTCTATGGGCTTTAAAGCTGATGCCCCAACCAGGAGCAGAAGGAAGAAATCCCCACCCAGGAGAATTATTGAGTAAGATTCTGAGAGCTCAAAGACCAGCTCCTCAGACAACAATATGTCTGATGAGGACTTTTCTTCCTTCTCAAGGAATTTTCAAAAATTCATGAAGAAGGAGCATAGGAAGAATAGCAGGCCTTCCTCTTCCTCACAGCATAGATGGAGATCCTTTAAGGAGGACAGGTATGCTCCTAACTCTAGCAAACAAACTTTTTCTAAAGTCAATTGTTTCTGCTGCAACAAACCTGGGCACATAGTTGTTGACTTCCCATTGAAGAGGAAAGAGTAAGGAGAGAAGAAGCATGACAAGGGGAAGAAAAAAGAGAAGTCTCTTATGGACAAGAAGGAAAAGACTGGGTCTGACTCCTCCTCTGGGTCAGATAGTGAAGAAGAAGAAGCCTATATTGGGCTAATTGTTTTTGCTGAAGAAGAACCTTAAGAATATCCTGCTGTTAGGATAGGAATCAAGGCCCCTCTATCGCATTCAGAAAGTTACTCAGAGGTGGATGAAGATGAAGAAGATGTTCAATTCCATTGATTAATGGCAATGACCGATGAGGAGAGCTACTAGGATAACCCTGGACAAGCTCATGTAAATTCTAAATCTCTGCCTTTTATTTCAAGTCATGGGCTAGCTAAAAGTCTAAAGCTCAATCATCAAGAGATGAAGGGGATTCAGAGTCTGAGGATGATGTCAATTCTTTAATTGAGAAGTATGGAGAACTTCTTGAAGCATTCAAGAAGTGTAAACTCCTTTCCAAGAGACAGACAAAAGAGCTTCTCTGTCTTAGGAGCAAGTGTGAGGGCCAAGAAAAGGATCTCAATGATATGGCTACTCAATCAGCAAATATCAAGGGGATCATTGACATGCAGTCTGTGGTAAGAGTCTCAAATAAGAAACTTATCCAAAAACTTAAAGATGATATACTAAGGGAAAAACTGCTGATGACGAAGTTTTCTAAGCCAAGCACTTTGCTTCCCTTAATTTACACCCTCTTTACCCGAAAGGGTAAGAAAGGGTTAGGTTTTAATGGATTTGCTAGACTTCCCAATGCAAAAGGAAAGGGGAAGGCACCAGCTGTCCCTCTAGCCTCATTGCCTCCAATTTCTTTTCAGAAAATTCTGTTGCCTTCTAACAGGTATGACCATGAAAGATGTTATGGTCACTAGGAAAATGATTGATCCGCTGGTATGGACTAATGTGGCCATAGCCAAGGTGGATAATACAGCCATATGAGGGCCCTTAAGGTTTCCCATGAGGAAATTCAAATGGCCCATCCTGGACCATTTGTTTTTGGTGCCTCTACCCAAAAACTCAAGGATATTGCTGCTGCAGGAAATCTGAGTCATCCAGCAAAAGTAATAACTCAAGGTGAGTCTTCTGACAAGTCTGAAATGGCAGGTTTTGATGCAATTAGATTCATGTTAGCTGAAAAGAGACATGATGGTGGTGGCTCTCAGAAAAGATCAAAACAGTCAGCTGAAAGACTTACATTCAGTCAAATAGCTGCTGAAGGAATCAGATACATACAGCAAAACACCTGCCCACTATTCAAGGAGCAGTCCAGGCAAATGCTGGCCCTAAATAGAAAAGGTGATATAATTTCCATGAGTGTTGGTGCTGTGGCAAAATGGGCCACTATATTGTAGATTGCTGGCACAATCCTTCAGTGTCCAGAGGTAGCCAACCTGACAGGAATTCTACAGTAATGCAAGCTTATTTTCAGACTAATATGAACCAAGGACCCAATAGAAATCGGGGTCCTAAGGTGAGATAAATTGCGCTTTTTAGGTTAGTTCAAGTACCAATTCCCCTAAATGGTAGTTGGGCAGTGGATGTTCCAGGCACATGACTGGAACAAAGTAACTATTGAAAGAGTTTACTCCAGTAATGAATGGACATAAGGTCATCTTTGGAGGCTCTGACAAGGGGATAACCATAGGTTATTGTAAGATCTCAAATGGCATAATCACCATCACAAAGGTAGCTTATATAAAAGGGTTGCAACACAACTTCATAAGCATAAGCCAACTATGTGACCTTAGTTATGACATTTCCTTCCACAAGGATAAGTGCCACATAAAGAGGTTAAGTGACCAGAGTGTCATCTTAACAAGCACTTGGAGTGGGAATGTTTATTTCTTAAACTTTTCTTGCTTAAATAATAGTTCCCCTATATGCGTAGTTGCAAATGACAAAGTCTCATATTGTGTTCAATGGCACAAGATACTTGTTCATTTGAATTATAAGACCATTTGTAAGCTCTTTAGTAATGAGCTAGTTAGGAATGGTCCCAAATTAAAATGCTCCAAGGAGGATATCTGTGCTGCTTGCCAAAAGGGTAAGCAGACTAAGACCTCCTTAAAGAACAATAGGACTAAGGACTCAATGAGATGCTTGTTTCTCTTGTATATGGACTAGTTTAGTCCTATGTCTGTTATGAGTCTAGGTAGGAAGGTCTACACCCTTGTGGTGGTTGATGACTATTTTAGGTTTGCTTGGGTGTTCTTCCTTAAAAGAAACGATAAAACCCTTAAAGTCTTCATGAATTTTTTCAAGCAAATTTAGAATGAACTTTAGAAGCTCTATAGTCAAAATAAGAAGTGACCATGGAACTTAATTTTAGTCTTCCGCCATGACTACTTTCTATGAAGAGAAAGGGATTCATCAAGAATTCTCCTCTCCAAGAACACCACATCAAAATTTGTTAGCTGAGAGGAAAAACAGGACTCTCATAGAAGTTGGGAGAACAATATTGAGTGACACTTCTCTCCCTGAATATTTCTGGGTTGAGGCAGTTACACTGCATGTCATGTTCTCAACAGGGATTCTATCACATAAGGCAACATGATGACTCCCTATTAGATCTTGAAGGGTAGAAAACCAAACATATCCTATTTCAGAATCTTTGGTTGCTAGTGTTTCATCTTGAATAATTGCAAGTCAAAACTGACTTAGTTTGCTGCCAAATCCCATGAGGGGATCTTCGTTGGGTACATCAATAGGAGTAAGGCATATAGACTCTATAACTTGAAAAATCAAGTTGTAGAAGATTCTGTCCATATAGTGTTTGATGAGTCAAGCATGATTGATAGTGAGCTGTCAAGCTCTTAGCTTAGATCTGCAGGTACCGAAATTACAATGGAAAAGCTCTCCATCAAAAATAAAGACCCTGCTGTGCTAGAAGAATATACAGAGGGATGTTGTCTAGAGGAAGCACAGGATAGTCTAGCTGGAGATGATGATCAACAAACTAAAGAAAATGGTGCTCAGCAAGAAACAGTCCAGCTGTCCCCAGTAGTCAGATATCAAAGAGATCATCCCCTAGATCAGATAACAGGTAAGGCTAGCCCAGGTGTACAGACCAGAAGCCAGAGTTTCAACACTGCTCTTTACTCCAGCTTCCTCTCACAAGAAGAGCCCAACATATTTCAAGAGGCAAATCAAGACCAATTCTGGATTGGTGCAATGCAAGAAGAATTGAACCAGTTCAAAAGATGCAAGGTTTGGAAGCTGGTTCCAGACCAGATGGACATAATGTCATTATAGTCAGGTGGATTTTCAGAAATAAACTTGATGAAAATGGCTTTATCAAAAAGAATAAGGCTATGCTTGTTGCCAAGGGGTACAGATAGGAAGAGGGGATTGATTATGATCATACTTTTGACCCAGTTGCATGTTTGGAAGCCATCAGACTGTTCCATGCATTTATAGACTTTGTGGGATTCAAAGTATTCCAGATAGATGTGAAGTCAACCTTCCTGAATGGAGATTTCAAAACAGAGGTCTATGTAGAGCAGTCTCTAGGTTTTGTAGATTCTAACTCTCCTACTTCTATGTATAGACTTAGGAAAGCTCTATATGGGCTCAAGCAAGCCCTTAGAGCATGGTATAAGACATTGTCTACCTTCCTCATTGAGAACAAATTCTCAAGGGAGAAGATAGATAAGAACATATTCTTAAGGGAAGGTAAGGGCAAGATCATACTAGTCCATATTTATGTTGATGACATAATATTTGGCTATACTGATGACAACCTTTGCAGGAAGTTTGCAAAACTTATGCAGGGGAAGTTTGAGATGAGTAGTATGGGTGAACTAAAGTTCTTCTTGGGACTCCAAGTAAGACTTACTAATGATGGTCTGTCCATATCCCAGTCAAAGTTCAACAGGAAGCTAATAAAGAAGTATGGTATGGAGAATGCTTCCACCACAAGAACTCCCATGAGCTCAAGTATGCCTATAGGCAAAGATGATCAAGGGAAACCTATTGATCAAACTTTTTATAAAGGTATAGTTGTCTCCCTTCTCCACCTCACTACAAGTAGGCCTGATATTATAAAAGCAACATATGTTTGTGCTAGATATCATGGATGCTCTAAAGATTCTCACTACACTACTGTGAAAAGAATCTTGAGATATCTTAAGGGCATCCAAGATCTTGGCCTATGGTACCCTAGGAATGGAGAGTTTGAACTAACAGGCTATTCAGATGCAGATTTTGCGGGCTACAAGGAGGAAAGGAAGAGCATATCAGGCTCTTGTCAATTTTTAGGTGCAAGGCTTGTCTCTTGGAGCTGCAAGAAGCAAACAAGTGTTGCAATCTCTATTGTTGAGTCATCGTTATAACATGAAAAGAACCCTATGAATGTCCACTTAGGAATTAAAATACTCATGTTTGAGGAACCATCGTGTTCCTATAATTGCGTTTTGCAATGTTGTTTGGTCGCTTATCAGTGTTTTGTGCGATTATAGGTGACCAGGAGTGGTGCTGGGCTGTCAGAACGCTCAGTTTCTGAGGCAAGCAGCGCACCTAATGATGTGACAGCAACACCTCCTTCAGTTGAGACCATTCAATTATTAGTAGAGGAAGTGCTTGCGATGATCAACACGCATCTTGCGAGGCAGGTGCAGCAGCCTTCCCCTGCTGTGGAGCAAGTACCGCTCCTAGCGGCAGAGCCAAAGAGAGTGGAACAGGTGGTAGTGGAGCCTGTGTTGCCTAGGAGAGAAATGGAGAAGCAGCTTAAGCACGTGATTGGCTTCAATCCTCCAGTGTTATCGGGGACGGGAACCCTAACTCAAGCAGAGGATTAGCTCTCCAAAATTAAGAGAGTGTTGGTAGCTACTGAGACTGAAGAGTGGCAGAAGACCAAAATTGCCACGTTCTTGCTGGATGGTGATGTAAGATTATGGTGGGAGGGCTTAGAGATCAACCATCTTAGAGGGTAGGAAGTTGACAGACGTCTTGATGGACGAATTTTCGAGACTGTTCTTAGCTCGCTAACTCCCCTCATCTCAGAGGATTGCTTTGGAAAATGAGTTCTAGAAGTTGGTTCAAGGAGATAGTACCGTGGATGAGTATCTCCACAAATTTACTCGCTTAAGTCTGTATGCAAGCGCTACTTTCGCTGATGAGGAGCGCAAAACAAACCGATTCTAAGAAGGTCTGAGAGATTACTTGAGACTGTTACTTTCGAGGCCTTTGGCGCAGGGTTTCCAGACCTTGGTCAACTCAGCCCGGTCTTTGGAAAAAGACATGAAGAATGTTCAGGCTAAGAAGGACTCTAATGAGAAGGGGTCGGAGTTCAAAAGGCCGAACTCCTCAAAATCGGTGTTCCGCAAATGGAATAAGAAGGCTAAGACGTTGGGTCCAGCCCCATCTTCAGGTGCCTCGGGGTCAACTACAAACCGAACCCCGGGTGCTTGCTATACTTGTGGAAAAATGGGGCACTATGCCCAAAATTGTCGGAGTGGACGTGCAAAGTCTGAGAGGAAGCAGGGAGAAACGAATGAAGAAAATGGCAAGGCGGTGGAGTTAACGGCATACCACTATGCTCCGACTCAACTGAGAGTCTATAATCTAGGCCAGCAGGAGGCCATCAAGCAAGCAGATGTGGTGATAGGTACAGTTTAATTTATAGCAAGTTAACTTTAAATACTGTTACCTAGTGCTTGTTAGCTTATTACTATTGGTATAATCTTTATTTTGATTTGCGATAGTCCGGCAAGGGCACTATTCGATACGGGAGCTTCGCACTCCTTTTTTGTCTGAAGGTTTCATATCGTGCATCGGAGTCCCTTCTTCGATGGCGAAGGACAAATTGGACGTGTTGCTGTCTAATGGGTGTTCTATGCATGCAGATAGAGTTTGCGCCATATATGTTCATATTGAATGTCAGGAGTTTGACTTACTAACGTAGTTGCTGCCACTAGTATAGTTCGACGTCATCTTTGGCATGGACTAGCTTTCGAAGCAGAAGGCTTTTATTGATTGCAACCGTAAAAAGGTCAAGCTGGGTGTTGCGCAGGAGACAACGTTTGCGAGATTGAAGGGGTCGAGCAAGACGTAGATTTCTATGTAACGCCCCGTTTTTTCAGCAATAATTTTTATTCTCATCCGGCGTTACGATGACGCGTTTCCGTGGCTTGTGCCATGTGTGGAGTACGGTTTAGCTCCTTGATAATACGTTTTGTAGCCTAAACTATTATCGTATTTTATATTTTATATTGTACAAATTATGTCTATTATTAGTTTATTTTTATCCTTTTTATGTAAATTTTATTGCCACTAACTTTTTCCTGTCTTTTTGCAGGTTTTCAGAAAAATCGCCAAAATGGCCTGTCACGCCCCCCTGTCACGCCCTCCCTGGGCGTGACCTAGGGCGTGCCACCCGATCCCGAGGACACCTGCTGGAGTGGACAGAAAACGGTCAAAACCGCTGTCACGCCCCCCTGTCACGCCCTCCCTGGGCGTGTCACCGGGCGTGACATGGGCGTGTCGCCCTCTGCCGCAAAGCCTGCCGCCGCATTAAATGCCCTTCCGCCTCAGCACGCAAATAGTACTGTCACGCCCCATGTCACGCCCGTGACATGGGCGTGACACCCTCCTTTTTCGGCGACTGACGGATTTCCGACCAATGATTTGGACATGACATGCCTGTCACGCCCCCCTGTCACGGGCATGACCCAGGGCGTGACCACCGACGTACCGAAGCAATCATCCCTCCCGCCAGAATCCAGAGCCCGAGGTCAACATAGTACTGTCACGCCCCCCTGACACGCCCCCCCTAGGGCGTGTCGGAGGGCGTGACCAACCCGAGATTTTTTCCTATAAATTGAGCCCCCCCCCTCTCCATTTCAGCAAGCTTTGGTTGAGTGGGGGAGGTGCTGCCCCTTTGTTTCTTGATCCTTTTTCATGCTTTTTCTCTCTCTCTCTCCCCCTCTCTTTGTACTTGTTGGTTAACCCTAGTTTAACCATAGTTTGTGCTAGCTTTTAATGTAATTTTCTTCTTGCTTAGTGCTTAATGTAGGGCTAGAATAGGGTTTAATTTTCATGCACTTGTAACTTTAATTTTCAATAGTGTAACTTGCCCTTTTTATTAATAAAATTGTTCTTCCCTTAGCTTGTGTTCTTCTTATGTTTTTCTACTCATCTCCCCCCCCCCTCCACTCCATTATGATTAACTAATCCTCCTTGTACTCGATCTTGATGATCCGAGGTTAGAGCGATTATGTTATGATGTTTTAATTAATCTTTTCTTTTTAGGTTAGGGCCTTGAATTACTCTTGATTTATCACGGGTCGGAGGTATATTTTCGATATATACTCTCCGCCTTTGCTTTCATTCTGGGCTAGCCGAGAGGCCGAAAGAATGAAGTGAGCATTCAAGAGTAAAGGGAGTTGTACGCACCCCTCGAGAGAGGCAGACGTCCAAATCTCCCGGATTGGAGTAAAATCCAATAGTGGGGTTCACCGCGTAAAGCGAGTTTTAGGCCTCCGATTTAGACGAGAGTCGGTCGGACCTTCCTAAACTCAGTTGGGCACGACTTCGAGAGAAGCGTGTTCAAGCTTTAGGAACCTCCACGGTCAAGGACCCTTATCCTATTAAGTTTAGATTTTTATCGCATTTTCTTAATCGTCTTTAGCCGAGGTGAATCTCGATCGGGTGCATTTCCATTTCATATTGTTCTACCTTTTGTAGTAATCTCATATATTGTGCTCTTTTATTAACTGCAGTAGTTTCCTTTCTAGCTTAGTTGTTTACTTAATAGCCCTCTTAATTGCAGTGTTTCTTTTTCTAGAATAGCTTTACTTTCTCCCCTGCACTTAGATTTTCTAAAACCCTAGTTTTTCCGTCGATAAGATAATAGCGTTCGTGTGAGTAAGCTTAGCCAACAGTTCCCGGATCTTAATACGACACTTGTGTCCCCTTGCTACAATTCGATAGGTATACTTGCCTCATCGGGTTGCTAGTTCGGTTGCGTTTATTTCTTCGAACCCTAGCGCGCAACAAGTTTTTGGCGCCGTTGCCGGGGACCCAACTTCCGTTGATATTTTGAAAACACGAACCTATTAATTTTATCTCTTCTCTTTCTCATCCCCTTTCTTTAAAAGTTTTAAAAAAAAATTCAAAAAAATTATCACCGCTCTTAATAGAAACCAACCTCACAATTTTTCTACGCCACCTAATTCTCTCGAAAAGGGCAAAGGGCTTTAAGCGCCACTGTCTTGTCTAGTACCTTGCGAACCCTTCACGGGGTAGTCCTTGGGAAGTTCGGGAGTTAATCTATAAAAAAAATCTATTTCAAAAAGAAAAAAAAATTTTAATTTAATTTTCTAAATCTAGTTTTTCTTTCTAGTTTATCCTTTTTCTCTTTCTCTTCTTCTTTTCTGTTCTTTTAGTGCATGACCCGCGGGAGTCCGTCGGTTATTTTGGACTTGGACCACGAAATTGAGCGTACTCTTCGGAGAAGATCGCGATTTCAAGGTCCTACCATCCAAGTGCCGGTTGAGGACTCCGAGTCATTTAATACTTTAAGAATGGAAGAACCCAACGTAGATGAGGCCGTGCAAAGGACTATGTCCTATTATGCACGACCGAACCTCGAGGGAACAGAATCGAGTATAGTCCGCCCTACTATAGCAAATAATAACTTTGAACTAAAGCCTAGCATAATTCAAATGGTGCAGCAATATGTGCAATTTGACGGACTTCAAGATGAAGATCCGAACGCACATATAGCTAGCTTTCTTGAAATTTGCGACACCTTCAAGATAAATGGTGTCACAAATGATGCGATAAGGCTAAGACTCTTCCCCTTCTCTCTAAGAACTAAAGCTAAGCAGTGGCTTAACACACTTCCGAAAAATAGCATAACCACTTGGAATGAATTAACTGAAAAATTTTTGGCGAAGTATTTTCCGCCAGCTAAAACTGCAAAACTTAGGAATGACATCTCTGCCTTTGGACAAATAGACTCTGAAACCCTTTACGAAACCTGGGAGAGATTTAAAGAATTATTAAGACGATGCCCACATCACGCGCTGCCTGTATGGTTACAAGTGCAGACGTTTTATAACGGGCTAAATCAAAGCACGAAGCAAATGATAGACGCAGCTTCTGGCGGTACTTTAAATCATAAGACCCCGGAAGCCGCTCTTGAGCTTTTTGAGGATATGGCCATGAACACTTATCAGTGGAATGTGCCTAGGTCCCGCCCGAACAAGCCTGCAGGTATCTATGAAGTGGACAACGTCTCCCAGCTCGCTCTGCAAGTAGAAATCCTAAGCAAAAAAATCACGGAGATGACTGCTGCCTCCGCCCCTCAGGTATGGGAATCTGCAACCCCTACTCCAGAACATTTAGATTATGTTAATAATTTGCCTAGAACTGCTTTTAATAATTTTTCTGCTGCGAATTTTCATCCGCCTGGTTTTAATTTTCCGAATAGTTATAACCCCGCTTTAAGAAATCACCCGAACTTTTCATGGAGTAATCCATCGAATGCGATGCGCCCACCTCCGCAAAATGATTTTTCTGCACAACCACCACCACCACCACCACTTCTTCAAAATTACCCAAAACCTCCAAGCTTGGAGGAATTACTTTCTAAATATATCACCACAAATGACGCCACTATAAGAACGTTAACCGGAAGCGTAAAAAGTCTAGAAAACCAGGTAGGACAGCTCGCGAAAATAATTTCTGAGCGACCCGCAGGGTCTCTTCCTTCCAATACCGAACCCAACCCGAGAGAGCAAGCGAAAGCTATAACTCTTCGGAGTGGGAAGCAAGTCTCCGGTATGGTAAGTGAAGAGCCCGAGGCAAGCTCCGCTCTTGCTTTTAAAAATCAAAGCTCCGCTCCCGCTTTTAAAAATCAAAGCTCTGCTCCGCTTCCACCCTCTGCTGAAGAAGTAATCACCCCCGCTTTAGAAAATAATCTCACTCCACCACCCATCTTCAAAAATAATTCAACTCCTCCATACCCCTCTGAACTTAATAGACAACGTCAAGATGATCAGTACTCCCGCTTCTTAGAAATCTTCAAACAAATCCACATTAATCTTCCCTTCCACGAGGCTATTTCGCAAATGCCGAAATACGCCAAATATCTTAAAGACCTCCTCACAAACAAGAAGAAGTTAGAGAATCTTTCGCACGTCACGCTAAACGCCGAGTGCTCTGCCGTTTTAACAAACGGTTTGCCGAAGAAAATCAGTGACCCGGGTAGTTTCTCTATCCCGTGTGTTTTCGGTGATCTCTTTGTTAAACACGCGTTAGCCGACTTAGGCGCAAGTATAAACCTGATGCCCTTTTCGTTGTTCAAAAAGTTAGGGATTGGTAGCCTTAACCCCACGCGTATGAGTATCCAGCTAGCCGATAGATCCGTCAAGTACCCGTTAGGAATAGTGGACGACGTTCTAGTGAAAGTCGACAAGTTCATCTTCCCGGTGGACTTTGTCATTTTGGACATCGAAGAAGACGTCGAGGTTCCCCTGATCCTTGGCCGACCCTTCCTTGCCACCTCCCGAGCCATCATTGACGTAAGCAATGGTAAGCTCTTTCTTCGAGTAGGCGACGACGAAGTCACATTTCCGATCACCCCTTCGATGAAGAACACCTTAGCGAACGATGACTCATGTTTTTTCATAGACGCCGTGAGTGATGATTCTTCCTACTGCCTCGCCGACTTTGAAAAAGAATTTTCTACTTTTTGCTCCTCTTCTCTTACAACAGAATCACTGCAAGGAAGTGATGAATCTTCTTATTCTCTTTCTGAGTTTGAAAAAGAGTTTTCTGATTTTTGTTCTTCCTCTTTCCTTACCACTGAATCTGTACAAGAAGCCGTCTTGGCTGCTAGCCCCACCCCTTATTACGTTCCTTATAAAAAAGTTTATGAAGATATTATTTTTGAAAAAGAAAGAATCTCAAAATCCTCTTATGAAGAACCCCCTACCCTAGAACTTAAAGAACTTCCCGAACACCTTAAGTATGCTTTCTTAGAAAAAGACTCCAAGTTACCAGTTATCGTTTCGGCCTACCTCACGGATACGCAGAACGATAAACTTCTTCTAGTTCTACGTAAGCATCGCCGGGCTATTGCTTGGCAAATTTCTGATATCAAGGGCATAAGCCCATCTTTCTGTACACATAAAATTTTAATGGAAGATAATTCGCGTAACTCTATCCAACCTCAGCGCCGTATAAACCCGAATATGAAAGAAGTAGTTAAGGGCGAGGTTATGAAACTATTAGACGCAGGAATTATCTACCCTATATCGGACAGTAAGTGGGTTAGCCCCGTTCAGGTAGTTCCAAAAAAGGGAGGGATAACCGTAGTTAGTAATGAGAATAATGAATTAATCCCGACACGGACGGTGACGGGTTGGCGTATGTGCATAGATTACCGTAAGTTAAATGACGCCACCCGTAAGGACCACTTTCCTCTACCGTTTATCGACCAGATTTTAGAACGTCTCTCCGGCCATAGCTTTTATTGTTTCCTCGATGGCCTCTCGGGGTACTTTCAAATACCCATCTCTCCCGAGGACCAAGAGAAAACTACGTTTACTTGTCCCTTCGGCACCTTCGCGTACCGAAGAATGCCGTTTGGATTATGCAATGCGCCGGCTACATTCCAACGATGTATGCTCGCAATATTTGACAAGTACGTAGAAAGCATTATGGAGGTATTCATGGACGATTTCTCCGTGTTCGGCGATACCTTCGATAGATGTTTAGAAAACCTCGAAAAAGTCTTAGAACGATGCGAAGAAACTAACCTTGCCCTAAATTGGGAAAAATGCCATTTTATGGTGAGGGAAGGGTTAGTTTTGGGTCATAAAATTTCTGCTAAAGGTATTGAGGTAGACGTTGCCAAGATAGAAGTTATTGAGAAGTTGCCGCCACCTACAAACATAAAAGCTATAAGAAGTTTCCTAGGCCACGCTGGTTTTTATCGTCGTTTTATAAAGGACTTCTCCAAGATCACTAAGCCCCTCACCCATCTCTTAGAAAAAGACGCTCCATTCATTTTTGATGACTCTTGTATTTCTGCCTTTGAATTAATTAAAGAAAAGTTAATTAACGCGCCAATTATGATAGCTCCGGTGTGGGACCTTCCTTTCGAGATTATGTGCGATGCGAGTAGTTTTGCGGTGGGAGCCGTATTAGGTCAACGCATATCTAAGAACTTCCACCCCATCTATTACGCTAGTAAAACCTTCACATCTGCACAAGAAAATTACACCACAACCGAGAAGGAGCTCTTAGCCGTAGTATTTGCGTTTGATAAATTTCGCTCTTACATTACACTTTCAAAAATCATTGTTTTTACGGACCACTCGGCCCTCAAGTACCTTCTTGCCAAAACGGATGCCAAGCCTCGCTTGATTCGCTGGGTCTTACTCCTCCAGGAGTTTGACTTAGAGATCCGTGATAAGCGAGGAGCCGAGAACTTGGCCGCCGATCATTTATCAAGATTAGATAACCCCTTTATAGAAAAATTAAATGAAAAATCATTTAATGACTATTTTCCTGATGAGAAGCTGCTTTTAGTTAATACATCTACTTCTCCTTGGTTCGCGCACATCGCCAACTATCTAGTGGCCCGGGTGCTCCCAAAAGAGTTCTCCTCTCAGCAGAAGAAGAAATTCTTTTCTGAGCTGAAGAACTACTTTTGGGAAGACCCGCATCTTTTCAAAATTTGTGCGGATCAAGTGATAAGGAGATGTGTTTCTTTTGATGAAGGAATTGATATTCTAAAACATTTGCATGAAGGTCCGACAGGTGGGCACTATCAAGCTGCTCGCACCGCTCATAAGGTGCTTTGCGCGGGTTTTTACTGGCCTAGCCTGTTTAAAGACGCGCAAGCCTTTGTGAGCAGGTGTGATAGTTGCCAACGGTCGGGCAATATTTCTAATAAAAATGAAATGCCGCAAAATTATTTCTTAGAGTGCGAAATTTTCGACCTCTGGGGAATTGATTTTGTTGGCCCCCTTCCTTCTAGCTTCGGAAACAAATATATTTTAGTTGCTGTTGATTATGTTTCACGATGGGCTGAGGCCCAAGCTCTTCCTACGAACGACTCCCGAGTTGTAGTCACGTTTTTAAAAAAATTATTTTCTAGATTCGGTACGCCACGCGCAATCGTTAGCGATAGGGGTTCCCATTTCTGTAACGCGCAATTTTCAAAAATCCTTACTAAATACGGCGTTACGCATAAACTGTCCACTGCCTACCACCCCCAAACTAACGGTCAAGTCGAAGTAGTAAATAGAGAAATAAAAAGAATATTAGAAAAGACTGTTTCAACTTCTAGAAAAGACTGGTCAACCAAACTAGACGATGCTCTATGGGCCTACCGAACAGCGTACAAAACCGCTCTCGGATGTACGCCGTATCGGCTGGTCTATGGAAAATCGTGCCATCTGCCCGTAGAGTTAGAACACCGCGCCTTTTGGGCCTTAAAATTTTTAAACTTCGATCCCCACTCAGTCGGTGACCTTCGAAAATTTCAACTAAATGAACTCGATGAGTGGCGCTCTTATGCTTATGAAAATAATAAACTTTATAAAGAGCGGACGAAGCGTTTACACGATAAACACTTAAGGCACCCTAAAAACTTTAAGCCGGGCGACCAAGTCCTGTTATATAACAGTCGTTTACGGTTATTTCCGGGCAAATTAAAATCTCGCTGGTCTGGCCCGTTTTCTGTTTTAGAAGTATTTCCTTATGGAACTGTTTTAATTTCTCACCCTGATAAGGGTAATTTCAAAGTGAATGGTCAGCGTCTTAAACTGTATTTTTCTGGTGATGATGATGTCAGTCCAAACACTATTAAGTTTCTGCTTCACGAACTTTAATCTTGAAATTTTTATTTTTTATTTTTGCTAAAAACAATTTTATTTCGGGACAACAATATTTTTGGACAATATTATTTTTGATGCGTCGAGCTCAACGACGCTTTAACCAAAGGGCGCTCTTGGGAGGCAACCCAAGTTATCTTTTTCTGTTTTCTTTATTTTACAATTTTTGCCTCGGACGGCTCCGACAAGCTGAAGCTTCTGCGATCGCCTGCTCCAACATTGCTGAATCCATCACGAAGTCCAAAGAAGACATTCGGGGAGCGGCATCACTCAGTTTTCGCAGCAAATAAATCCGGGGAAGTACCTGTATTTCAATTCTGTCTTTCAATTCTGCAATTTATTTTTCTCTCCTTCTCCAATCCCCTTCTTTAGCCATTGAGGACAATGTCTGTTTTAAGCTTGGGGGAGGATTTCCTCCTTCATTTTTGCTTAGTGTAAATAATTTCCTTTTTTGTAAATAGTTCCATAAATTAAAAAAAAAAAAATGAATATCTTAAAATTCCAAAAAAGAGAAAAATTTTCCAAAATCCAAAAAAAAAAAGAGAATATTCCTCAAAATAAAAAAATATATGTGTGTTTTGAATAGTTTAGACATTTTGGTATTTCAATAGTACCCCTAGTTTTTAGTTTTGTTTTACTCAAAATCTCCTATAAACAACTTAGTTAATTATAATATTTCTAATCGTCCTTTTTAATTATGTTTCACAAGTAAAATGTTGGCCATGCTGTGTTTCTAATTCGCGGTAGCATGTTAAGGTGAAATATTTTTCTAAAACTCGCATTTCTATTATGGTTTTTTGTTTTTTTTATTTCCTTTACTTTCTCAAAAATTCATCATCCACTATTTTCTTTTTCGTTTTTGAATAATTTTTGTAAAGTCAACTGTTGAATAACGTAGTAGATGTGAACGATCCAAGTCACCTATTATTTCTATTTTCGAGTTAATTTCATCAATCTTCTTTTATTATCTAGGACTCGCTTTTTGAAATTTTTCAAACCTTTGTTTTAAATAAATTCAAAAGCGTGAAAATGATTTAGGCCGTTTTTGTTTTCGTTTGAGCTTTCCTGCCAACCTAAAAACTTGTACCACTAGTTAGCCGTTTTTGAGCCTTTTTCCGATTTCATTTGATAGCTCCTCCTTTCATTTCAGTTTCACCAAAGCCAAAATTTCCAACCTATCGAATCACACTAGCCTTTTTGAGTTTCATAAATTATTTTGACGATTTTGATAGGGTATTTTGTGATTTTTGTGGAGAAAGGTTTTCGAAAAAAAAAGAAGTATGTTCAAAAGTGATGTTTATTTTTGTTTGGCCAACTCAAAAAGGAAAATAAAAATATTTATGGCCTTTGTTTTGAAAAAAAAAATGAAAAAGAAAAATGAAAAAGAAAAATGAAAAAAAAAAAAGAAAAAGAAAAAAAATGTGTACATATTTTTATGAAAGTTTTTGAAACTCTTTGCTTTGGTTTAGTGTGATTTTAAACCGTCACGTTTATCTTTGAATTCCACTCCTAATCATTTTCCTAAACCAAACGTTTCTGTCCTATTTAAGTCCTTTTGATTCACGCTTTTTGTTTTTTATTTAATAACTAAGAAAAGAAAAACAGTAAATCAGTTTTAGTTTTGGATTTAAACCTAGATTTTTGATAATTAAATTGATATAATTATAATGCGTTGCTTGGATCTAGTAACAACTCAATGCGTGTTTTTCATTTTCGTTGCTTTACTTAAGTCCATTTAAAAAAATCTCGTTAAAATTTTGGATGATTTGTTTTTATTAAGTAAAGTTTATAAAAGTTTTACCATACCTAAATAATTGTTTTAGACTTACATTTCACCTTTTCCCTACTAAGAATTTCGCATAGTACTTGTGTAGGCATAATTAGAACTTTTTGATTAGTCCTTTTTATAAATATCTAGTTTTTATATTTTTGCTTGGGGACAAGCAAGGCTTAAGCTTGGGGGAATTTGATAATACGTTTTGTAGCCTAAACTATTATCGTATTTTATATTTTATATTGTACAAATTATGTCTATTATTAGTTTATTTTTATCCTTTTTATGTAAATTTTATTGCCACTAACTTTTTCCTGTCTTTTTGCAGGTTTTCAGAAAAATCGCCAAAATGGCCTGTCACGCCCCCCTGTCACGCCCTCCCTGGGCGTGACCTAGGGCGTGCCACCCGATCCCGAGGACACCTGCTGGAGTGGACAGAAAACGGTCAAAACCGCTGTCACGCCCCCCTGTCACGCCCTCCCTGGGCGTGTCACCGGGCGTGACATGGGCGTGTCGCCCTCTGCCGCAAAGCCTGCCGCCGCATTAAATGCCCTTCCGCCTCAGCACGCAAATAGTACTGTCACGCCCCATGTCACGCCCGTGACATGGGCGTGACACCCTCCTTTTTCGGCGACTGACGGATTTCCGACCAATGATTTGGACATGACATGCCTGTCACGCCCCCCTGTCACGGGCGTGACCCAGGGCGTGACCACCGACGTACCGAAGCAATCATCCCTCCCGCCAGAATCCAGAGCCCGAGGTCAACATAGTACTGTCACGCCCCCCTGACACGCCCCCCCTAGGGCGTGTCGGAGGGCGTGACCAACCCGAGATTTTTTCCTATAAATTGAGCCCCCCCCCCTCTCCATTTCAGCAAGCTTTGGTTGAGTGGGGGAGGTGCTGCCCCTTTGTTTCTTGATCCTTTTTCATGCTTTTTCTCTCTCTCTCTCCCCCTCTCTTTGTACTTGTTGGTTAACCCTAGTTTAACCATAGTTTGTGCTAGCTTTTAGTGTAATTTTCTTCTTGCTTAGTGCTTAATGTAGGGCTAGAATAGGGTTTAATTTTCATGCACTTGTAACTTTAATTTTCAATAGTGTAACTTGCCCTTTTTATTAATAAAATTGTTCTTCCCTTAGCTTGTGTTCTTCTTATGTTTTTCTACTCATCTCCCCCCCCCTCCACTCCATTATGATTAACTAATCCTCCTTGTACTCGATCTTGATGATCCGAGGTTAGAGCGATTATGTTATGATGTTTTAATTAATCTTTTCTTTTTAGGTTAGGGCCTTGAATTACTCTTGATTTATCACGGGTCGGAGGTATATTTTCGATATATACTCTCCGCCTTTGCTTTCATTCTGGGCTAGCCGAGAGGCCGAAAGAATGAAGTGAGCATTCAAGAGTAAAGGGAGTTGTACGCACCCCTCGAGAGAGGCAGACGTCCAAATCTCCCGGATTGGAGTAAAATCCAATAGTGGGGTTCACCGCGTAAAGCGAGTTTTAGGCCTCCGATTTAGACGAGAGTCGGTCGGACCTTCCTAAACTCAGTTGGGCACGACTTCGAGAGAAGCGTGTTCAAGCTTTAGGAACCTCCACGGTCAAGGACCCTTATCCTATTAAGTTTAGATTTTTATCGCATTTTCTTAATCGTCTTTAGCCGAGGTGAATCTCGATCGGGTGCATTTCCATTTCATATTGTTCTACCTTTTGTAGTAATCTCATATATTGTGCTCTTTTATTAACTGCAGTAGTTTCCTTTCTAGCTTAGTTGTTTACTTAATAGCCCTCTTAATTGCAGTGTTTCTTTTTCTAGAATAGCTTTACTTTCTCCCCTGCACTTAGATTTTCTAAAACCCTAGTTTTTCCGTCGATAAGATAATAGCGTTCGTGTGAGTAAGCTTAGCCAACAGTTCCCGGATCTTAATACGACACTTGTGTCCCCTTGCTACAATTCGATAGGTATACTTGCCTCATCGGGTTGCTAGTTCGGTTGCGTTTATTTCTTCGAACCCTAGCGCGCAACACTCCTTAGAACTGAGTGCCCTGTTTGGTAGCCTGTTGGCAAGATCTCCCTAGCAAACCGAGTCGTTTTGGTGACCCGGTGTGGCCTCTCGGGGGGATGTTTGTGTTTGGCTTTGTTTGGGTGTAACTCGAGTTCTGTTCGTCGAAAGTTAATTTCGACTTCGCCATTGCGTTCGTAGCGTGGGTATTTAGCTACGGTGCAAATTTCGTCGAATTCCGAGGTAGTTCGGTTTTCGCGTCGATTTGGTGCTTTATGTAATTTTGTAATTAATAATATAATTATATAATTATATATATATATATATATATATATATATATATATATATATAGAATTAGAATGAAAGGATCGATCATCTTCATCTTCCTCGATAGAAACCGCCGGCCCCTTGTACGAGAGAAACGGAGTAACCGCCTACCTTCCCTTCGGACGCCGATTCCCGGAGCATTTGTGGACGGAATTCGATTCCGAGAGTGGATTCGGATTGCTCTCGTCGAGACCTTCATTCCTGCGGTAAGAAATTCGATTTTCGTGGAGTTTTGGAAGGATTGGAATTTTCGGTTTTGGAAGTTTTCCGCCATTAATGGCCGAGTCTTTGTTCTAGGTGTTGCGGCCGTTTTGATCCGTGCGAAGAGGAGGAAAGCAGTCCAAAGCTTCGCTGAGATTTGAGGCAAGTGGTATTCTTGCCCTTGCCAAGTGTTTTCTTTGATTTTATTTGCTGAAATTGAAATCCCAGTTAGCCCAGGTTAGAGGCCTTGTTGTTCTCATTTTCTTGCTAACTATAGGGCTTAGTTCTTCCTACTGAAACCCCCCCTATGTTGTGATGTTTGGAATCCAAATTGTCGGCGTGGAGCTGTTGTTTTCCTTTATTTTTGATTGTTGCTCTGGTTCGGGTGTAGCCGAGAGGGAGAGTTAGGAGGGGGGGTGTGGTTGCCAATTTTCGTTAAGGTATTATTCAAATGGTTAGGCATAGTTTGAATGGTAGTAGCGTGCGACGTGATAGTTGTCTACTGCTACTGCAGTGGCGTGAGTCGTGTGCACGTTCCGGTGTCGTTCGGGAAATTCCAAACGGTGCAGGTTGACCACGCACGGTCATCAACCATTAGGGCGCACGACCACTGGTCGTGTGCCTCTGCTCGTGCGCGGCTGTCTTTCAGTTTCCAAAGTTCTGTCTTGGGCAATCGCACGAGCGCTGGCAACAGTGCGCACGACCACTGATCGTGCGACACTGATCGTGCGCAATTGCTAGGTTTTCTGTCAGGTTTTCTAGGTTCTCTTCGCACGATCATCAGCCGATGAGTGCGCACGACCACTGATCGTGCGTCACTGATCGTGCGCTTTGTATATTTTCTGTTGCTAGGCGAATTTAGATGGTTTCGAGTGCGGGAGTTTAGATACTCAAGTGGCAGGCAACTACTCGAGTTCTGGATCTTCTGCCTTGGTCGTTCGACTGTCGTCGAGCTCCGTATTCTTTAGTGGGTTTGTGGGTAGTAACATTATTTTGGCGGCGAGTGAGGCTAGCTCACTCAACGCCAAAGTTTAGGTAGGCACTGAGTGCGTTTCACTCAACGCCTAGTCGTGTTGGTTTACTTCAACACTCTTCCTTTACCTTGTGTTTCATTTCCGAGTGGATTTCCAGTTGTATTTCTGGGTTTTCCTTGTCGGCCGTTTTCTTTATTTTCCTAAAGGTCGAATTGTGGGTCGTGGTTAGTAGTGGTGGTTGTAGCTCTTTATGGGGGTGGAGTTGTGTGATATAGCCAAGGCCACCCATGGATTTCTTGCTCCAGGTACGGGCTGGGCATGTCGGGTGGAAGGTCCCTTGTGTTTTCACGTGTTGACCCTCGAGCTTTTGACTTGGACATGGTGGATTGGGGGACTGCGTTTTCCTTCGATCCGGTTCCTCGTTGTTGTTTTGCTACTATCACTTCCCGCAGTTTAGGGTGTTAGAAGTTTCTTCTTTGGTAGTTTGCAGCATTCTGGCTCTTGGTAGTCTAGTAGGCCCTGCAGGATGTTGTTCCTGGGCTGGGTCATTGCTGTTTCTTTGCACGTTGTGCATTTCTTGTTGTCCTGTTTTGGACAGCTGTGACTCTTTCTACTGCATGTTTCCTGTTATTTTGTCCTTTTGGTTGACTCTTTCATGCAGTTTTACCTTGATTTTTGCTTGCTGAGGTATTCTGTTTTCTTTTGGAATGCCTCAGGTTCTGAGCTGTAGCCAGTCTGGTGGCTAGTTGGAGGTGTTGTTGGTGGTGGACTCCCGGACTTTGGAGTTTTGTTTACCTTGTTTGTGAGGTTGTTTTCAGTACTTTCTTACAGACATATATATGTGCTGGTGGGTTCGTGTCAGGTTGTTGGCGCCCACTAGTAGTTTTTACCTTGTACTAGATATATACTATTGCTGCTACCATTTATTTTTCTGGAGATAGTCTACTTGCTTTGAGAAGGTTTTATGTTAGGTTGCTAGTTATTTTTAAACTATAATTATTATTATAAATGAAGCTCATGATCAGCATGTTTTGTAAACTTAATCACTATTTTCTAAATCACGTACGAAAACCGTTTTCTTATATATACTATATAAACTAAGTGTAGTGTCTTGCATAGCATGAGTGGTTCTCTTGGGACCCTTATGCGCTCTTTAGGGTGTAAAACCTAAGTAAAGTATTTTTCCGCAGCGTTTAAATATAGTTTTCTTTTGTGGACTAGATGATCCACTGAGCCGAGGGGTACGGACTCTAAACATAACTGATTTTCTATTCATTAAGCACATGATTTTCTTGCATAAAGATTGTAGTTGGATTTGCCTGAGCGTCAGCAGTTATCCCCTGCTTGACGTGGCATCATGGCGCGTGTTTTCTCTTACTCTGATAATTCTTAATTCGGAGAAAATGCGGGTTGTGACAGTTGGTATCAGAGGGAGGTTGCTTGACAAGTTAGTTGGGCAACCTTCCTTGGATGCTTTTAGTAGTTCAGCACCATGTCATTCACACACCGATATGTCATCAGCACGTCTTAGCAAAAGCACGAACACTACACTCATAGCATAACATGAAGTATATGGGGCATATTATGTAGAATGGGATGCATAATATGTGTTCGTATATGGATCCACCATAGGGGCTACATGTGAGGGTTATGTAGTATGGGATGCATAACCTCACCACATGACTGCGACTAGCACGTTTCTTTTTCGTTGTATGGAAATGTTATGTAGTATGGGATGCATAACATTTTCATGTGTACGCCGCTCATATCATGCATTAGGGCCTTTTTTTTTAGAATGCATAACACAAACATGCATATCATAACATTGCATAAGCACAACGCGCCGAACTAAAGATTTGCAGGATGACATATGTATACACATAAGTTTTCAAACTAACATAAGTTCATGCATCCGATCTAGGCACAAGAGTTAGTAAGGTGGTGGTTAACCATCCTAGGTTAGGGCATATCATCTAATTATTGTGAAGAAGATAAACTCTCAGAGCATGTTTAGCAGCTTTAAGTCTATATCTACATATGTATTGTCTGTACTGGTAGTCGGTTCTAGTCGTGGGATTTGGATCTGATTTGCGTTGTAATGATTTTTAGGATGGCTAGGCGTCCTGCGACTCGATCGACTCCCCTGTCTGAGGGTGAATCTTCTGGAGCTCAGAACGATGCGGTGATCGAGGGTCTGCGTCAGAGTAGCGAAGTTATGGGTAGGCAGTTGGAGGAGGTGCAAGCCCAGATTCAGTCTTTGGTGGCAGTTGTGGCAGGGCAGGCTCAGGGTGCGCAAGTTCCTGCAGGGGGGTTAGCTGTTCCTCCTCCTCCTGCACCCTTGACACCTCCAGTGGTGGTGCCAGCAGAGATGGCCTTCATCTCGCAGTTTCAGAGGCTGAGCCCTCCCACTTATGATGGGAAGGCAGATTTCATGGTGATAGATGACTGGCTGATCTCCATGGAGGAGATGTTCTCGTACTCAGGGATTTCAGATGATCAGAGGGTGATGATAGCCGCCTATAATCTTAAAGGTTTGGCTAAGAGTTGGTGGCTGAGAGAGAAGGAGAGCCTGGTAGCCGGATGCTCTTGGGAAGTGTTCAAGGAGATGCTGTTGAGGAAGTTCTTACCCTCGGTCGAGCGTGACCGCCTCATGAATGATTTCCTCTATCTGAAGCAAAGGCAGCTCACGGTGGGTGAGTATGAGATAGAGTTTAGTAAGTTGAGCCGTTTTGCCCCTAGATTGGTCAGCGTTGAGGCTGATCGAGTTAAGCGATTCCTCGATGGTTTGAGGAGTGAGGTGCAGCAGTTGGCCAGTGCTTATGGGTCAGTGACTTATGTTGGAGTTGTAGAGGCTGCTCTTAAGGTTGAGGCCATTGAGACGGCGAAGAGCAGAGGCCAGCAGTTGAGGAAGGATAAGAGGAAGTTGGTAGAGGAGAAGAAACCCCTGGTACCCGATGCTGTTCCGGGAAAGAGGAGCAGGGTGGTGTGCAGTTTTTGTGGCCGGTCAGGCCATCCTGTCGAGAGGTGTTTCAAGAAGGCGGCAGCTCAGAAGGAGCAGGTTCATGCAATTCAGGGTGCTCCTAGGAGAGATGTCTCTTGTTCAGTTTGCAAGCGATCCGGGCATGATGCAGCCCAGTGTTGGTCCAAGGATAGAGTCTGCTATCAGTGTGGGCAGAAGGGTCACGTTAAGTCGAGGTGTCCTCAGGTCCAGTCAGCTCTTCCTGCAGTTCCATTGCAGGCATTACCTCCTCCTCAGCGTGTGGACAAGGGAAAAGGGAAGCTGAACGTGATTTCTTCCGAGGAGGCTCAGACTTCGACCCAGGTGATCTCAGGTTAGTAGTTAGTTGTTTTTCTTTCTAGCCTGGTAGTTTAGTTGCTAGATTGTTTGTGGTACTGTTGTGCTAGTTCCTTAGCTTTGTGCGTTCCTATAGGGAAATTTAAGGTGAAGAACCGCTGGGCGCGTGTTCTATTTGACTCAGGCGTTACCCACTCGTTCATGGCTAGAGCCTTTGTGGAGCGTCATCGGTTGTCTCTAGATCGTGTTCGGGATTCCTTCCGTGTCAAGTTTCCCTCTGGTGAATCTGTGTTGTCAGATTTGGGTATTTTGGATTGCCCAGTTTTGTTGGGGGATTTTCTTGCGAAGGCGGATCTGAAGATGATTGATCTAGAGGACTTCGATGTCATTTTGGGCATGGACTGGCTCTCTCGGTATGATGCGGTCATTCAGTGCAAAAGAAAGCGCTTGGACTTCATCAGGGACGACGGTCAGCCCGGCAGCGTGTATGCTGATCCGTGTCAGGATTCTCCTGTTCTCTCTGCGGTATGTGTTCAGAGATTGTTTCTTTCTGATTGTTGTGTTTGTTTAGTCTCGGCGGTTGGAACCATTGTTAGCGTGCCACGCTTGGAGGAGATTCCTATTGTTCGTGGTTTCGCCGATGTTTTTCCTGATGATCTTCCTGGTATCCCTCCTGAGCGGGATGTGGAGTTTGTTATTGATTTGGAGCCGGGTACGCGTCCTATTGCTAAGGCGCCGTACCGGATGGCCCCTCGTGAGTTAGAGGAGTTGCGAATTCAGTTAGATGAGTTGTTGGCTAAAGGTTTTATCAGGCAGAGTTCGTCGCCTTGGGGTGCTCCTGTTTTGTTCGTAAAGAAGAAAGATGGGTCGATGCGGCTTTGCATCGACTATAGAGAGTTGAACAAGGTCACTATCAAGAACAAGTACCCTCTGCCGAGGATCGATGATTTATTTGACCAGTTGCGTGGTAGCACAGTGTTCTCCAAGATCGATCTTCGTTTGGGCTATCATCAGCTCAGGATCCGTGAGGCAGATATTCCACGGACTGCGTTTAGGTCGAGGCATGGGCACTTTGAGTTTTTGGTGATGTCGTTTGGTCTGACCAACGCACCATCAGCCTTCATGGATATGATGAACAGGGTGTTCAAGGATTTCCTAGACAAGTTCGTTGTGGTCTTCATCGATGACGTGTTGGTTTATTCTCGCAGTGCTGAGGAGCACGAGCAGCATTTGCGTTTGGTCCTATCAGAGTTGAGGAACCACAAGTTATTCGCCAAGTTGAGCAAGTGCGAATTTTGGTTGCCTCAGGTTTCTTTTCTAGGCCACGTGGTGAACAAGGATGGGATCTCGGTTGACCCAGAAAAGATTGCAGTAGTGACGGATTGTAGTAGGCCGAATACTCCTAAGGAGATCAGAAGTTTCTTAGGGTTGGCTGGCTATTACAGGATATTCGTGGAGGGTTTCTCTTCTCTAGCCGCACCGTTGACCAAGCTGACTCAGAAGAATGTGGCTTTTGTTTGGAGCGAGAAGTGCGAAGAAGCTTTTCAGGAGTTAAAGAGGAGATTGTGTACTGCTCCCGTTCTGACCATTCCTACTGAGGGCATGGATTATGATGTGTATGTGGATGCTTCGCATATAGGTCTGGGATGCGTATTAATGCAGGATGGAAAAGTAATTGCTTATGGGTCAAGGCAGTTGAAAACTCATGAGCGGAATTATCCTACGCATGATCTTGAGTTTGCAGCAGTTATCTATGCGTTGAAGTTGTGGAGGCACTTACTTTATGGGGCTCAGTGCAAGATTTTTACTGACCATAAGAGCCTGAAGTACATGTTCACGCAGAAAGAGTTGAATCTGCGTCAGCGGCGGTGGCTTGAGTATGTGGCGGATTATGACGTAGAAATCCAGTATCATCCGGGCAAGGCCAATGTGGTGGCCGACGCCCTGAGCCGAAAGACGGGAAAGATCTTTAACCTCTCTGCCGATCGATTAGTTGAGGAGTTCCTCCTTATGGATATTTCAGTGGGATGCTGTAGTTTGCAGAGTAGCTTATCAGTGGAAGAGCCGTCCTGGATTTCTTTGACTAGACTGCATCAGAAGGACGATCCGGATCTGTTGCACCTTTTTACCAGGACAGAGAAGGGAGAGTTGCCAGATTTTTCTATTGATGATGCGGGTACTTTGAAGTACCGCGGCAGGTTTTGTGTTCCCGCTGTTGGGGACATTAAGTGTATGATTTGCAGTGAGTCTCATGGTTCCAGCGTTGTCTACCATCCAGGATCTACGAAGATGTACCGTGACTTAAAGCAAATTGCTTGGTGGTATGGTATGAAAGGAGATATAGCCCGATATGTTGCTGAGTGTCACACTTGCAAGCGTGTGAAGGCCGATCATGGGAGGCCTGGTGGTAAGTTGACTCCGCTAGAGATCCCGACTTGGAAGTGGGAGAGTATATCTATGGACTTCATTACGGGTTTGCCAAAATCCCCGAGAGGATTTGATTCTGTTTGGGTTATAGTGGATAGATTGACGAAGTGTGCTCACTTCGAGCCTTATAAGATTGATTACCCGATGAAGAAGATAGCGGAGTTGTACTTGAATGAAGTCATCCGACTCCACGGTGTGCCGGTTAGCATCATTTCTGATCGAGACTCCCGGTTTACTTCTCGTTTTTGGCAGAGTCTGCAGGAGGGTTTGGGTACGGATCTGAGGTATTCTACTGCGTACCACCCTCAGACCAATGGGCAGACGGAGCGGGTCAATCAGATTGTTGAGGATATGATCCGGTGCTATATTTTAGACCACAGTGGAGCGTGGGATGAGCGTCTGCGACTCATGGAATTTGCTTACAATAACAGTTATCAGGAAAGCTTGCAGATGGCTCCGTTCGAAGCCTTGTATGGGAGGCGCTGTAGGACTCCGTTGTTTTGGGCTGAGGCTGGTGAGAAGCCTTTGTTGGGTCCTGATGCTCTGGAAGAGATGGAAGTCGCCGTGAAGCTTATTCGGGAGAAGCTTCGTTTAGCCCAGGAGAGGTATGAAAAGAACGCCAATCGGCGTAGGTCTGCCTTGGAGTTTTTAGTAGGGGATCATGTATACCTCAAGGTTTCTCCAATGGTTGGTGTGAAGAGATTTGGTAAAAATCGGAAATTGGACCCAAGGTATGTGGGCCCGTTCGAGATTTTGGAGCGGATTGGTGTGTCTGCATATAGATTGGATTTGCCAGCGAACTTCCCTGGTGTTCATAATGTTTTTCATGTTAGCCAATTGTGGAAGTGTGTGCGCAGCAGTGGGCAACTCTTGGATGTTGTGCCCCAGTTAGAGCCCAACCTCTCTTTCGTTGAGGTGCCAGTTCGTATTTTGGATACTCAAGAGCGTGTGCTGCGAAAGAAGTCCATACCGATGGTGAAAATTCTTTGGAAAAATCAGGATTTGGAGAGCGCGACTTGGGAGCTAGAGTCGGCCATGAGGAGGGCATACCCTCACCTGTTTCTCTGATTTGATCGGTATGTTTCCCTTTGTAACTTCTGTTTGTTACTTTTCCTTCTTTTGTAGGAGGGTTGTGCGTAAAGTTTCGGGACGAAACTTTCTTTTAGGGGGAGTGACTGTAACGCCCCGTTTTTTCAGCGATTATTTTTATTCTCGTCTGGCATTACGATGACGCGTTTTTGTGGCTTATGCCATGTGTGGAGTACAGTTTAGCTCCTTAGAACTGAGTGCCCTGTTTGGTATCCTGTTGGCAAGATCTCCCTAGCAAACCGAGTCGTTTTGGTGACCCGGTGTGGCCTCTCGGGGGGATGTTTGTGTTTGGATTTGTTTGGGTGTAACTCGAGTTCTGTTCGTCGAAAGTTAATTTCGACTTTGCCGTTGCGTTCGTAGCGTGGGTATTTAGCTACGGTGCGAATTTCGTCGAATTCCGAGGTAGTTCGGTTTTCGCGTCGATTTGGTGCTTTATGTAATTTTGTAATTAATAATATAATTATATAATTATATATATATATATAGATTTAGAATGAAAGGATCGATCATCTTCATCTTCCCCGATAGAAACCGTCGGCCCCTTGTATGAGAGAAATGGAGTAACCGCCTACCTTCCCTTCGGACGCCGATTCCCGGAGCGTTTGTGGACGGAATTCGATTCCAAGAGTGGATTCGGATTGCTCTCGTCGAGACCTTCATTCCTGCGGTAAGAAATTTGATTTTCGTGGAGTTTTGGAAGGATTGGAATTTTCGGTTTTGGAAGTTTTCCGCCATTAATGGCCGAGTCTTTGTTCTAGGTGTTGCGGCCGTTTTGATCCGTGTGAAGAGGAGGAAAGCAGTCCAAAGCTTCGCTGAGATTTGAGGCAAGTGGTATTCTTGCCCTTGCCAAGTGTTTTCTTTGATTTTATTTGCTGAAATTGAAATCCCGGTTAGCCCAGGTTAGAGGCCTTGTTGTTCTCATTTTCTTGCTAACTATAGGGCTTAGTTCTTCCTACTGAAACCCCCCCCCCCTATGTTGTGATGTTTGGAATCCAAATTGTCGGTGTGGAGCCGTTGTTTTCCTGTATTTTTGATTGTTGCTCTGGTTCGGGTGTAGCCGAGAGGGAGAGTTAGGAGGGGGGGTGTGGTTGCCAATTTTCGTTAAGGTATTATTCGAATGGTTAGGCATAGTTTGAATGATAGTAGCGTGCGACGTGATAGTTGTCTACTGCTACTGCAGTGGCGTGAGTCGTGTGCGCGTTCCGGTGTCGTTCGGGAAATTCCAAACGGTACAGGTTGACCGCGCACGGTCATCAACCGTTAGGGCGCACGACCACTGGTCGTGTGCCTCTGCTCGTGCGCGGCTGTCTTTCAGTTTCCAAAGTTCTGTCTCGGGCAATCGCACGAGTGCTGGCAACAGTGCGCACGACCACTGATCGTACGACACTGATCGTGCGCAATTGCTAGGTTTTCTGTCAGGTTTTCCAGTTTCGCTTCGCACGATCATCAGCTGATGAGTGCGCACGACCACTGATCGTGCGTCACTGATCGTGCGCTTTGTATATTTTCTGTTGCTAGGCGAATTTAGATGGTTTCGAGTGCGGGAGTTTAGATACTCAAGTGGCAGGCAACTACACGAGTTCTGGATCTTCTGCCTTGGTCGTTCGACTGTCGTCGAGCTCCGTATTCTTTAGTGGGTTTGTGGGTAGTAACATTATTTTGGCAGCGAGTGAGGCTAGCTCCCTCAACGCCAAAGTTTAGGTAGGCACTGAGTGCGTTTCACTCAACGCCTAGTCGTGTTGGTTTACTTCAACACTCTTCCTTTACCTTGTGTTTCATTTCCGAGTGGATTTCTAGTTGTATTTCTAGGTTTTCCTTATCGGCCGTTTTCTTTATTTTCCTAAAGGCCGAATCGTGGGTCGTGGTTAGTAGTGGTGGTTGTAGCTCTTTATGGGGGTGGAGTTGTGTGATATAGCCAAGGCCACCCATGGATTTCTTGCTCTAGGTACGGGCTGGGCATGTCGGGTGGAAGGTCCCTTGTGTTTTCACGTGTTGACCCTCGAGCTTTTGACTTGGACATGGTGGATTGGGGGACTGCGGTTGTAACACCCCAAAAAGGCCCAAAAGACTCAACTTGAAGTTTGAGTAGCAGGTCAGGTTACACGGCCTGGGACACGGGCGTGTCCCAGGGCGTGTCGGGTGTACACGGCCTGGGACACGGGCGTGTCCCAGGGCGTGTTATATTTATTTTGCGAAATTGGCCTATTCCAGTCAGAGCCGGACACGGCCTTGAACACGGCCGGGAACACGGGCGTGTCAGGCTGGACACGGGCGTGTCAGCTGCCGTGTTCCGACCCGTGTACTGGTTGCAGCTCGATGGAGCAGGAGACACGGGCGTGTCTCAGGTTTGACACGGGCGTGTCAGGTCCGACACGGGCGTGTCGATGACCCGTGTTGTTCAGTCGGTTCAAGCTGTGTGTACCGCTTAAGGGGTACACGGCCTGTGACACGGGCGTGTCACAGGCCGTGTCGGCCAAAAAGTGATTTTTTGGGAAGATCTTGGCCGTTCAGTTTCCTCTCTTTTGATCCAAAGGCTCAGGTGATTTCTTGGGCTAGATTAAGTCGTGAGAGAGAATGAAGAAGTCATTCTTCTTTATCCTTAAGGAAGAGAGAAAGAGAGAGGAAGAAGGAGGAGGAGAGCAAGCCACCGGCGGAGCTCCCGTGGTCCGATTCGTGATCCGAAGCCGGCGTTGTGACGGCAAGGCTGCTGCGGTTCTTTCTCACCGGCTAGTTTTCGATGGCACCGAAGAGATCGACAAGGGTAACGATCTCCCTCCTTGGACATGTGAAGTCCTTCTTTTCTGCATTGCATAGGGAAAACCCTTCCCCGCGAGTGTGCGGTGGGTTGTGGTGTCCCTTGGGGTAGATATGTGAAGTCCCCCTTGTTAGAGGCCGGAATTGGAGTACGGCTCTAGGCATGCTGTGTGAAGCCCATCTGGATGTACTCTGGATTGGTGATGCTTGTTTGCATATCGGAGAAGGCTCCGTGATAATGGCTTGTGATGCCTTGTTCCTACCTGTTGCTTGGTGCGGCAGGAAGTACTGGACGATGTCCAGGAAATGAAAAGGGTTGGCGGCAACTCTTGTGGCCGTGTGTTGCCACTTTGTGAGTAGTTGAGCCGTTGGGCTGCAACTCGTTGAAAAGGCAGATTGCCGAACAGGAAAGGTGAAACCGACCCGCGCCTATAAAATGCCATGGATACTTCCGTATTCGAGGTGGCTCGGCGACTTGAGCAACGGGGGGTGGCTGATCCGTACCTGCGTTAGGTCCGTCCGACTTGGAAGCCTGGTATAGGTTTTGTTGGAGCGCCTAATGAGAGTCTTAGGCCCGCGCGCCGGAAAGACTAGAAATGCTCAAATACCGTGTAGACGGTGGTGTTGACCCTAGTATTCCGGTACACCGAAAATGTGCCCTGAGTGCACGGACTGTCGGGCCGGGTGGCCGATGGTTGTGATGGCTTGAATGTGCCTGCGCGCACATAGTTGCTATTTGATGATGCCATGCTTGCAGGGAAAGAATGCTCATGCCCCGAGAAAGGGGTAGGATTGTTATAATTGGGTCAGCTGAATGCTGACCGTTGCATTGTTTGCCACCGGTTGGGTGGATTGTTCCCGTGCAGGTACTGGAGAGCCAAGTGGTAAATGATGGGCTGAAGCCCTACTGCTGTTGCTGCTGCTGCTGCGGCTAGCCCTGGAAGGCTAAGCGAATGGCTTTGTTTTGTTTTCTCTTTTTACTCATGTATGGCCGGCCTGCGCGCCGAGGTTTGTAAAACATGATGTACGTTCAGAGGAACTGTAAGGCCTTAAGGCCAAACTCTTGTGGTTGTGTACATTCCGTGGTATTTATATATAAAGGTGGTTTTATATATATTGGACATTCCGGTTGAGAGTTCAAAGTACTACTTAAAGCTTCCGCTAGAATGCTCTGAGTTAGGATTCGTATTTGGTTTGGTATTATCCTGTGACCTCACCGTCTGTTTGTGGCATATAGTGTGGGGCCCCGGCCGGACCTTCTACTATACGTCATCTAGCGGATGGGGTTGTTACATTTTGGTATCCGCTCTTCTCGGTCTTCTACTTTCGAATTCGTGGTCGAATTCTTTTGTGGGGTGGCGAGCACGTGTTTGTGCGACCTGCTGTAACACTAATGAACTCTGGAATGTCCATTAAGGAATGTACAAAATCTTGTTTGAGGAATCTGCGCATTCCTTTTTGTGTTGTTTTGCTTGCATACGTTCGCTAATGTATGTCTTGTCCACCTATAGGTGACACGTAGTGGTGCTGGGCAGTCTGAGCCCCAGCGTTCTGGTGAGAGTGCGGCACCAGCTGAGGTGCCAACACCTCCTCCATCTGCGGAAACTGTTCGCTTAGTGGCTGAGGCGCTATTTGCCATGATTCAGTCGACCGGGCAAGCGCAGCCGGCGGTAGTGCCAGTTTGTGTTGATGTAAGACCCGAGCCGGTTGAGGCTGTAGATCCACGAGCAGCTGACCGACAGTTGAAGCAATTCATGAGCTTCAGTCCTCCTACGTTTGCGGGAATGGGATCCCCAACGCAGGCGGAAGATTGGTTATCGCGTGTCAAGAGGATAATGACAGCGATCAGGGCGGAGGAAACTCTCAAGGTCACCTTAGCCACCTTCATGCTTGAAGGGGAGGCGCGGTTGTGGTGGGACGAGGTTGAGTTACACCATTTGGCGGGCAGGCAACTAACACAAGTGTCGATTGAGGAGTTCTCTCGGATATTTCTGGCGAAACATGTCCCAGCGGCGCAACGTATTGCTATGGAAAATGAGTTCCAACGGTTAAAGCAAGGGGACGATAGTGTGGATATCTACTTGCACGAGTTTACCAGGTTGGGACGATATGCAGGAACAATCTTCGCGGATGACCAAAGGAAAACGAATCGGTTCTATGAAGGATTGCGGGATGAGTTACGATTCCTGCTTTCGAGTTCTGTGAGCCAAGGGTTTCAGGCGTTGGTTGATACTGCGTGCGCGTTGGAGAAGGACATGAGGCGAGTGCAAGGGAACAAGGGCTTGATTGCGTCGAAGCCAGAGTTTCAAGCACCTCGCCCAGGCAAGTCGTTTTACCAGAAGAAAGGGGGCAAGAGGTCCAAGCCATCTGGGCAAGTGACTACGACCGTTGTGTCGGGAGCGACATCAAGGCCGGATGCTCGTACGTGCTATAACTGTGGCCGGGTGGGGCATATTGCTCGTGACTGTCGAGTTGTGCAGCCCAAAGGGGAAAAGAAGACGGGTGCGTCATATGCTGAGAAGGGCAAAGCGGTAGTGGATTCCTCTGCTTCCCAGGCGCAGCCCCGAATCTATCAACTTGGCCAACAGGAAGCGATTAAGCAAAGTGACGTCGTCACAGGTACGAGTTGAATTAGTTTACTTGCTGTGCTTTTGGTTTTGGTTATGTTTAGCTTGTGCATGATGTGTGTGTGCTGCAGGCTTTGTCCTGATTCGGAATACTTTAGCGAGAGCCCTGTTTGATACGGGTGCTTCGCATTCTTTTCTGTCTGAGGATTTCGTATCTCGCATTGGGGTACCGAGTCATGTGACGGTGGATAGTACAAGGGTGCTATTGCCGAATGGCTGTGTGATGCTTGCGGATAGGGCTTGCGATGTGGATGTGCAAATAGGAAGTCGGGATTTCGGTTTGAGTGCAGTTGTGCTACCGTTATCGGAGTTTGATGTGATCTTTGGTATGGACTGGCTCTCGGAGCAGCGTGCCTTTATTGATTGCAACTCCAAAGAGGTTACACTGGGCCAGAATACCGGGCTTGTGACGAAGTTCGCTGGTATGCGAGGAGTTGGCGGAACGTTGTTGTCTGCACTCAAAGTCGTCAATGCTGTTCGGAAGGGCGCGGAGTTATTCTTCACGCTAATTCAGGTGTTGAGCCAAAGGCCAGTGTCGGTGAAGTGCCAGTTGTGTCAGAGTTTGCCGATGTGTTTCCTAAAGATCTTCCTGGGTTACCACCCCAGCGGGAGATTGACTTCTCTATTGAGTTGGTGCCAGGTGCGAAACCTGTGGCCCGCTCTCCATATCGCGTCGCGCCAAAAGAGATGGCTGAGTTGAAAGTCCAATTGCAAGAGTTGTTGGAGCAGGGATATATACGCCCAAGTATGTCACCTTGGAGCGCGCCTGTTCTCTTTGTGAAAAAGAAAGACGGTAGCTTACGGTTGTGTATTGACTACCGCGAGTTGAATAAGCTGACGGAGAAAAACAAGTATCCGATCCCACGGATTGATGACCTCTTTGATCAGCTGGCGGGATCAACGGTCTATTCCAAGTTGGATTTGAAATCGGGATATTATCAGCTAAGGATTCGGGAAGGTGACATTCCCAAGAAAGCGTTTGGAACACGCTACGGTCATTATGAGTTCACGGTAATGCCGTTTGGCCTATGTAATGCGCCGTCGGTATTTATGGACCTAATGCATCGAACGTTCCGAGAGTACTTGGATTTGTTTGTTATTGTGTTTATCGATGACATATTAGTATACTCTCAGTCGGAAGAGGATCACGCAAACCATTTGCGGTTGGTCTTGCATACCCTGCGGAGGAATAAGATTTTTGCCAAGTTCTCAAAGTGTGAGTTCTGGCTCTCTTCAGTAGCCTTTTTAGGCCATGTGGTAAGCGGAGAGGGTATCGCGGTGGATCCGTTGAAGATAAGTGCCATTCGAGATTGGCCAGTGTTGTCTTCAGTGGCCGAGGTCAGGAGCTTCCTTGGACTTGCGGGCTACTATAGACGGTTTGTGGAAAAATTCTCACGGATTGCTTTACCTCTGACCACGCTGACGAGAAAAGATCAAAAGTTCATATGGACGCCGGAGTGCGCGCGAGCTTTTGAAGACTTGAAGAGTCGTTTGACCACGGCGCCAGTGTTGACGTCGCCATGTGGTACCGATGGGTATGAGATCTATAGTGAAGCATCTGGGAGCGGCTTAGGCTGCGTTCTTCTGCAGTTTGGGAAAGTGATTGCTTATGGCTCGCGTCAGTTGAAAGTGCATGAACGGAATTACCCCGTCCATGATTTGGAGTTGGCGGCGGTAATCTTTGCGCTCAAGTTGTGGCGGCACTATCTATATGGCGTGAAAGTGGATATCTATACAGATCATAAGAGCCTAAAGTATTTGTTGGATCAGAAGGATCTGAATATGCGACAACGAAGATGGATGGAGTTCCTCGGGGACTACACCTTCGAGATTCACTATACCCCCGGGAAGGGAAATGTGGTCGCTGATGCTTTGAGTCGGAAGACTCCGGTACGGGCAAGCTGGTTGCAGAGGCATGATCAGCGTTTGATCCAGGAATTGGAAGCAATGGAGATATCGTGTGTTGACAAGGGTGCGTCAATCGATGCGTGCTTGAACTGGACGGAGGTGCAGTATGACCTTACGGACAGAGTTCGGCGAGCAACGGAGCTTGATGAAAGTCTCCAGCGCTATGCTAAAGATGGGCCGGATGATCAATTCTCTTGGGATAACGGGTTGTTACGGAGAAATGGTCGAGTGTGCGTCCCAAGTGTGGGTAAACTGAGGGAAGAGTTGATGTACGAAGCTCACTTTGCAATGTACTCAGTTCACCCAGGGAGCACAAAGATGTACAGGGATATGAAAAAGCTGTTCTGGTGGCCCGGACTAAAGAAAGATGTGGCTCGTTATGTGGCGAAATGCACCACCTGTGCGTTGGTGAAAGCAGAATGCCAGAAGCCTGGCGGTTTTCTGAAGTCGTTACCTATTCCGGAGTGGAAGTTCGATGATATTTCGATGGATTTCGTGCACGGGTTGCCGAGATCTCAACGCGGTCATGATTCAATCTGGGTGATTGTGGACCGGTTGACGAAAGTGGCGCACTTCCTTCCAAACAGAAGAGACGATTCAGTGGAAACCTTGGCCAAGCTGTATGTGGAGCAGGTTGTTCGACTGCACGGTGTTCCCCGGAGCATCGTTAGTGACCGTGATGGGCGGTTCACATCGAATGATTGGCGGCTCGTTCATCAAATGTTGGGTACAAAGTTAGCATTTAGTACGGCCTTTCATCCCCAAACGGATGGCCAGACTGAACGAACCAACAGGACGATGGAAGACATGCTCCGCATGTGCGCCCTAGACTTTGGTAAGAGATGGGAAGAGTATATATTTCTCGTCGAATTTGCCTATAATAATAGCTACCAAGCGAGTATCGGTATGTCACCGTTTGAGGCGTTGTATGGTCGGAAATGCCGTACACCCTTAGCTTGGGCAGAAGCAGGCGAATCGAAGCTGAATGGGAAAAAGGAAGTCGAAGAAGCTACTTCGCTCATACGCTCTATTCGGGAGAGGCTGTTGATAGCCCAAGATCGTCAAGCAAAGTACTACAATGCCAAACATCGGAACGTGGAGTTCGCGGTGGGTGATTGGGTATATTTGAAGATCAAACCCTTCAAAGGTGTGTCCAGGATTCGGCGTTTGAAAAAGCTAAGTCCGAGGTATCTTGGTCCGTTTGAGGTGGTGGAGCGTGTTGGGGGAAGCTGCTTATCGACTAGCACTTTCAGCGGACTTGGGTGGATTACATGATGTGTTTCACATCTCAGTCCTTCGTAAGGCGGTAAAGGATCCAGCTCAAGTCGTGGAGGCTGATCGGGTACCGGTCGAGTATGGGCTAACGACGAGGGTTAGACCCATTCGGATCGAGGATCGAGCCGAGAAACAGTTGCGGAACAAAGTAATCGGGATGGTCAAGGTCCGTTGGGACAATTGTGGCCGTGAAGAGCTAACATGGGAGCGAGAGCAGACCATGCGAGCTGAGTTTCCCGAGTTATTTGTATAAACTGTAGACCGTGTACTTTTTGTTATAACAGAGTTATAGCATTGCTGGTTTTGTTTCCTTACCGTGCAAATTTCGGGACGAAATTTTGTTAAGGGGGAGAGGGTTGTAACACCCCAAAAAGGCCCAAAAGACTCAACTTGAAGTTTGAGTAGCAGGTCAGGTTACACGGCCTGGGACACGGGCGTGTCCCAGGGCGTGTCGGGTGTACACGGCCTGGGACACGGGCGTGTCCCAGGGCGTGTTCTATTTATTTTGCGAAATTGGCCTATTCCGGTCAGAGCCGGACACGGCCTTGAACACGGCCGGGAACACGGGCGTGTCAGGCTGGACACGGGCGTGTCAGCTGCCGTGTTCCGACCCGTGTACTGGTTGCAGCTCGATGGAGCAGGAGACACGGGCGTGTCTCAGGTTTGACACGGGCGTATCAGGTCCGACACGGGCGTGTCGATGACCCGTGTTGTTCAGTCGGTTCAAGCTGTGTGTACCGCTTAAGGGGTACACGGCCTGTGACACGGGCGTGTCACAGGCCGTGTCGGCCAAAAAGTGATTTTTTGGGAAGATCTTGGCTGTTCAGTTTCCTCTCTTTTGATCCAAAGGCTCAGGTGATTTCTTGGGCTGGATTAAGTCGTGAGAGAGAATGAAGAAGTCATTCTTCTTTATCCTTAAGGAAGAGAGAAAGAGAGAGGAAGAAGGAGGAGGAGAGCAAGCCACCGGCGGAGCTCCCGTGGTCCGATTCGTGATCCGAAGCCGGCGTTGTGACGGCAAGGCTGCTGCGGTTCTTTCTCACCGGCTAGTTTTCGATGGCACCGAAGAGATCGACAAGGGTAACGATCTCCCTCCTTGGACATGTGAAGTCCTTCTTTTCTGCATTGCATAGGGAAAACCCTTCCCCGCGAGTGTGCGGTGGGTTGTGGTGTCCCTTGGGGTAGATATGTGAAGTCCCCCTTGTTAGAGGCCGGAATTGGAGTACGGCTCTAGGCATGCTGTGTGAAGCCCATCTGGATGTACTCTGGATTGGTGATGCTTGTTTGCATATCGGAGAAGGCTCCGTGATAATGGCTTGTGATGCCTTGTTCCTACCTGTTGCTTGGTGCGGCAGGAAGTACTGGACGATGTCCAGGAAATGAAGAGGGTTGGCGGCAACTCTTGTGGCCGTGTGTTGCCACTTTGTGAGTAGTTGAGCCGTTGGGCTGCAACTCGTTGAAAAGGCAGATTGCCGAACAGGAAAGGTGAAACCGACCCGCGCCTATAAAATGGCATGGATACTTCCGTATTCGAGGTGGCTCGGCGACTTGAGCAACGGGGGGTGGCTGATCCGTACCTGCGTTAGGTCCGTCCGACTTGGAAGCCTGGTATAGGTTTTGTTGGAGCGCCTAATGAGAGTCTTAGGCCCGCGCGCCGGAAAGACTAGAAATGCTCAAATACCGTGTAGACGGTGGTGTTGACCCTGGTATTCCGGTACACCGAAAATGTGCCCTGAGTGCACGGACTGTCGGGCCGGGTGGCCGATGGTTGTGATGGCTTGAATGTGCCTGCGCGCACATAGTTGCTATTTGATGATGCCATGCTTGCAGGGAAAGAATGCTCATGCCCCGAGAAAGGGGTAGGATTGTTATAATTGGGTCAGCTGAATGCTGACCGTTGCATTGTTAGCCACCGGTTGGGTGGATTGTTCCCGTGCAGGTACTGGAGAGCCAAGTGGTAAATGATGGGCTGAAGCCCTACTGCTGTTGCTGCTGCTGCTGCGGCTAGCCCTGGAAGGCTAAGCGAATGGCTTTGTTTTGTTTTCTCTTTTTACTCATGTATGGCCGGCCTGCGCGCCGAGGTTTGTAAAACATGATGTATGTTCAGAGGAACTGTAAGGCCTTAAGGCCAAACTCTTGTGGTTGTGTACATTCCGTGGTATTTATATATAAAGGTGGTTTTATATATATTGGACATTCCGGTTGAGAGTTCAAAGTACTACTTAAAGCTTCCGCTAGAATGCTCTGAGTTAGGATTCGTATTTGGTTTGGTATTATCCTGTGACCTCACCGTCTGTTTGTGGCATATAGTGTGGGGCCCCGGCCGGACCTTCTACTATACGTCATCTAGCGGATGGGGTTGTTACAGCGTTTGCCTTCGATCCGGTTCCTCGTTGTTGTTTTGCTACTATCACTTCCTGCAGTTTAGGGTGTTAGAAGTTTCTTCTTTGGTAGTTTGCAGCATTCTGGCTCTTGGTAGTCTAGTAGGCCCTGCAGGATGTTGTTCCTGGGCTGGGTCGTTGCTGTTTCTTTGCACGTTGTGCATTTCTTGTTGTCCTGTTTTGGACAGCTGTGACTCTTTCTACTGCATGTTTCCTGTTATTTTGTCCTTTTGGTTGACTCTTTCATGCAGTTTTACCTTGATTTTTGCTTGCTGAGGTATTCTGTTTTCTTTTGGAATGCCTCAGGTTCTGAGCTGTAGCCAGTCTGGTGGCTAGTTGGAGGTGTTGTTGTTGGTGGACTCCCGGACTTTGGAGTTTTGTTTACCTTGTTTGTGAGGTTGTTTTCAGTACTTTCTTACAGACATATATATGTGCTGGTGGGTTCGTGTCAGGTTGTTGGCGCCCACTAGTAGTTTTTACCTTGTACTAGATATATACTATTGCCGCTACCATTTATTTTTCTGGAGATAGTCTACTTGCTTTGAGAAGGTTTTATGTTAGGTTGCTAGTTATTTTTAAACTATAATTATTATTATAAATGAAGCTCATGATCAGCATGTTTTGTAAACTTAATCACTATTTTCTAAATCACGTACGAAAACCGTTTTCTTATATATACTATATAAACTAAGTGTAGTGTCTTGCATAGCATGAGTGGTTCTCTTGGGACCCTTATGCGCTCTTTAGGGTGTAAAACCTAAGTAAAGTATTTTTCCGCAGCGTTTAAATATAGTTTTCTTTTGTGGACTAGATGATCCACTGAGCCGAGGGATACGGACTCTAAACAAAACTGATTTTCTATTCATTAAGCACATGATTTTCTTGCATAAAGATTGTAGTTGGATTTGCCTGAGCGTCAGCAGTTATCCCCTGCTTGGCGTGGCATCATGACGCGTGTTTTCTCTTACTCTGATAATTCTTAATTCGGAGAAAATGCGGGTTGTGACATTCTACTCTTCAGGTGGTGAAGGAAGTTCGTGCTGGAGCAGAGCTGTTCTTCACGTTAGTGGAGGCTGTAAAGCCTAAGTCCACTTTGGTTGGTATCCCAGTGGTATGCGAGTACCCCAACGTGTTCCCGGACTATCTTCCCTGTTGGATCCCTTGTTGGATTTGGGCTAGGTTCACTAAGTTAAAATATGACCCAATTTGTATATCCAGGGTCATGGTTGTGTCCTAGAGTCTAGGACTAGTCCTTAGAGTCAACAATGTCAGGGACTAGCCTCCAACACTGCTAGAGACTCCAGAATTAGAGAAAATTCAAGACTTAGAAAAAGAGCTCTATGTTCGTCAATCTCAGGTCGACGAAAGTCGTGCTCAGCTTGACGAACTCAGAGACAATTCTCTGAGCAGAGCTTGACGAACTTGGTTCTCATATCGACGAACTCTGGATAAAGGGACAACACTTTTAAGTCAAACTTCAGTAGACAAACTTAGAACATCAGCTAGACGAACCTTGTTCTTTAGTATCAGATCGACTAATTCTGGATCAGATGTTTCAACACTCAACGCCAGAGAACATCACACTCAACGCCAGAATGATGATTCAACACTCAACGATAGAGGACATCACACTCAATGCCAAAATGATGTTTCAACACTCAGCACCAGAAAACATTTTAAGTCCAGAATAAAAATTCAGGTCGACGATCTTGGACCTCAGCTAGACGAACTCAATTCTCAGGTCTCAGGTCGACGATCTTGTACATCAGATCGATGAACTTGGTGCACATAATAGGAAAGTCATCAAGAAGCATTCAGCCATTCAGAGGTCGACGAACTTGGACCTTAGCTCGACGAACTATGGACTCAGGTTGACAAATCCAGACTTGGTTGTTTCCCACTTCTGTTTCTATTATATTTCAATGATTCCTGAGTAATTAATGCTCTAATATTCACTGAATATTACCGTTAGACAAGAGCATTAATTATGGTCTTCATCAGGATTATTGTCTGTCGTTTTCCAAAGGGGCGGTTGGGGAAACTAATCAATGCAAATTTTCCAAAGCCTTCTGCATTGATTACAGAAGGGATTTCAAAATTCAAGTGGACTTTTATATCGAAAATATAAAATAATAGATTCTTCTTCTTCCTGTACGATATAGCAGACGATATACAACTGATACAGACACACATAAAACCAGTCAGAAAGAGTAGAACACTGTCATCTCGCAAAAAGGATTCCCTCTGCTCTTGCTCTCTCTTGACAACAAAGCACTAGAAAGAAAGAACTGCTAGACGAGAAGAATAATAACTTTCAGAAGAAGAAGAATAACCATTTAAATCAAGAGTTTTCTTCTTTTGTCATCCTCTCAGGAACTTTCAAAGGACAACAACTACTGCATCTGTCAAAGACTTCCTGAAGTTTTTCTGTTTGAAGTTGAAACCTTGAAGGCCTATCACCCTGAAGCAAAGTTCCTTTCACCTTAAATAAATTCAATATTTCAGGGGGAGCTTTTGCAACCATCAAATCCACAGAGTCTTCTCGGTTGAATACTTGAGAAAGAAAAGACATCATCACTCTCTTACCCCCTCTGTAAAAAGGGTTCTCTACTCCCTTCAAAAGTGATTCCTGGTTGCAAGTCTCCTAACCAAAATACTTGAGGTTTGGTTTTTAAGCACCTTACCAAAAGCTCATTGGTGGCAGTCACCTGAACAAAAAACTAAGTGGATTCCTACCATGGTGGTAGAAGAGCGGATGTACCCAGGTTGGGGAACCAATATAAAATTCTTGTGTTGTCTTGTTGCCTTTTTCTTTAGTTCTTATTGTGGCTATGATAGTTAGGATTTTGTGATCTTTATTAGTTTAATCTATTGTGTTGTGATATAACATCTAAGTTTAGGAACAAGTTATATTCTTCAGCAAAAGATTTTAATTACTCACAAATACTCTATTCACCCCCCTCTAGAGTATATTAGATCTAACCCTCACTTTCAATTGGTATCAGAGGGGAGTTCTTTTTGTTGTACAAGTTAACCGTTGAACCAAAGATCCTAAGTTAGATCTCTATATATTTCTAGTATATTCACATAGACAACTTGGCCCAGAACAAAGATTACGCAAGCACCTGACCTCCAGTATGCAACCTGAACAAGTTTGATATATGGAACCCAAGAATAAAGTTATATATTAACTCCATTAATGAATATATTGAGAGAACTAAGTTGTCAACCTAAATAACCTAGAGGGGGGTGAATAGGTGAAATGCGTGCCAAAAGCGGAATAAAAAATTAACACAGCACAGATCAAGCAATCACACAGAGAACACAGGATTTATAGTGGTTCCCCAACCCTGGGTACATCCACTTCACCTCACCAATCTAGTAAACCACTAGACTTGGCTACTCCACTATCTCGGATCAAAGCGATCCTACAACTCGGAACAACGTTCCTACAAATCTCGATCCAAACAGATCTACACTCGGAAGAAAACCTTCCTACAAATCTCGATCCAAACCAGATCTACAGAACTCGGATTTAAGACTCATACAAGAATAAAAGGTTGTATAAATAAAAATACAAACAAAATTATTCAGATCTGAATCTTCAACTGTCTTCTTCTTTGAGAACTTTGGCTTGATCAGAAATGGTTGAAGATGACTCGAAGGAGATCCTCAGATCTGAAATACGGAATCACCACGATCAAGAGAGAGATTAGAGATCGTTGAAGCGCGGAATGATCGAGTGAATCTTCTTGTCTGAATAGCTGTTTCTAGGAAGACCGACGACGAAGAAGATGAATAGTATTTTGTCGGCGTGAACTTTGCGGCTTCCCGATGTCGGCGATAGAAATAGATTCAGAATTCTTTTTCTTTCTTGTTGTTAGGGTTTGTCGATTTGACAAGACCTATTTATAGGACTTCTGTAACGGTCAATACTTAAACAAGTACACGTGGACCAATCAAAATAGAGGATTTGAATTAGCCCGCAAAATCAGGACTTAGAAAAATTCTTTCTGAAGGCAGAATTAACCTACTCGAGTATATAGGTGAGCTACTCGGGTAAGGGCTGATTTATTCGAGCGAAAAAGGAACTACTCGAGTATAGAGTTGATCTACTCGAGTAAGGGTTGAGCTACTCGAGTACCTTGGGGAAACTACCCGAGTTACAAACTAGACAAACTACTCGAGTAAGTGAAAGCGGCTACTCGAGTATTAGAAAGGATCTACTCGAGTAAGGTAGGATCTACTCGAGTACAAGAATAACCTACTCGAGTACTAGTTCAGACCACTCGAGTATACTGAAATGAAAACTACTCGAGTACTAAGTCACTTACTCGAGTATAAGAGCAAAGTCACTCAGGTAGGTGGACTTAGAGAAATTTTAGTCTGAACAGCTAGACTTGCTCGAGTATAACTAGAGACTACTCGAGTATGATTAAGGCTCTAATCGAGTACCCAAACACTTACTCGAGTATATTGAAATAAAGTACTCGAGTATATTAAGGGAGGTACTCGAGTATTTGGACTTAGTCAAAATTCCTTAGATGAACTTCACCACTCCATGGTCCTGTAGTCCAAGTGCATGTAGAAGAAGTGTGCCCCAATAGAGAGGCTATACATGAGTCAACACTTTGAATCACACAATGAGGGATTACATCGTATGGTCCTGTGTTTGGTGACCCATTATAGACTGACATTGGTTCACACTTGGCAGTAGGGTCCTGCATACACAACTTAAACACAACATCAAATACAACTGCAATTCACCTTAGTTTTAGGAGGACTTCTTTAAATTAAGGTCATTGTGGAAACAAGACCCAACAATCTCCCCCTATTTGAAGAAGTCAGAACACCATCTACTAAGCTGAATTGCTAGAGATATTAAAACAAAATAACATGAAAGAGGATGCTTGTCTTACATTTCGTTACTATAGTTGTCCAAAATCTCCCTGTACTAGAATTGTTTTGCATTTCTCCTCCTTTCTGAAATCTTCATTTGGATTTGCAATTTTTCTCTTCCTTTTTCATCTCTATATTCCATTTGCTCTCCCCCGTTCTGATTTCTTTAAATAGGGGACATGGCATGGGATACTCCCCCTAAATCAATGCATAAGGAATTCTTCTTCAATTTCTAAAAACCATCATGCTTTCCAACAGAGATACTTTAATCTTCTAGTTCTAAGAATTTTTTTTTTTGGAACTTGATGTAGGGATACCGGGGGATATCCGAAGATCAAGGGATTAAGCCTATTATTCTTCACGTTCGACTCGTTATGGTTAAATCTTATTTTAGCAACTTCGCCCTACGCAATACCACACAAATAAATCTATCAATTAACGCTAGCCAACGGGTAGCCAAACCGGTAGGGATCAAATAAGGGCTATGAGGCCAATATTTGATCGAGCTAAATGGACGAATATTGCGTCCGACCGAGCGGCGTTGTACCAAAAGAGATCTACCGATTAAGCTTCGATTCGGATTAGGTAGATCTCTCCCAACGAAAATAAAACGAGGGTTCGCCAAACCCGTAGGATCAAATAACACAACAAGAGAAAAGCAATACAATAGGAAATCAACCACGATAGGTTTCAACGATTCAACGTAACGCTACGGATTATTCCACCACAAGAATATTCAAGAAGGAAATCACAAGGGAAGTAGAAACGTTTCGTTACCCCAATCGGAATAGATGATTCCAATTATTTCTCTACTTGGATCATCTCTCAACGGATCCGCTGGAGTTGCGCCGGAAGGAAATGATAATCTTGCTCGCCTTCGTCGCTTCACGCCGGTGGAGGCAAACCACAAAGGAGGAAACACCTTTGATCTTGGCCGATGTTTACACCAAGGGGTTGGGGCCTTTGAGGGTAGTCGGATGTTGGATTGGGGAAAAGGGGGATGGACGGGTTTGGGGTATGGAGGTTGGCGGCTATAGTGGTGGCCGAGCCTAATGAAGAGGAGGTGATGGAGGTTGGCGGCTATGGTGGTGGCCGAAATTGTGGAGGCAAGAAGAGGGTCGGATTTCCTTGGAGATAAAGGGAGAGGAGGAGGAGGGGAGGGAGCCAAGATAGAGAAGGGGAGGAGGTGGCCGGCGGCCAAGAGAGGGAGCAAGAGGAGGAGGGCCGAAAATTTCCTAAGGGGGAAAAGGAAAAGAGGGGGAAATTCAATCTTGAATTTTGGTTTCAATTTTTCATCTTCAATGCCTAAAATGAGAACAAACATGCCTTTATATAGGCTACACCACTCCATCTCCTCCATACAAATGAAAACACTCATGATGGCTAATAACACCCATCATGACATGAAATAACTATAGTCCGTACATGAAATAAAATAGCTATGATGGTTATACGTCTCCATCTACATGAAATTAATACATGAAATAAAAATATTAATCTCGCGATAAAATAGATAATAAACTATATTAATTCTCCATATTAATTTATTAATAATAATTATTAATAAACTAAAAATGGGCTTGCGCCGCGGGCGGATATTCTGGCACCGTTCCACATGATCGTCACAGCGCCGCCAGACTTTATTTGGAGGCAGAGAAATGGAATCCGTAAGCGCGCCATCATCGTCTTCACCTTGTTGAGGGTCGTCGTCGCCATCAATCCTCCCCCTCTTAAAATTACTCATCACCGATGAGTACCGGTGCGGGGAGGCATCAACCTTTAGAACCATGAAGCGGCACACGTCACCACCTGGAGAGCAAAGCACATCCACCTGGAGTATCCTGTCATGCAATAAAATGTCCCTAGGGAACCTTGGAAAAGCATTAGGCAATAAAGGAAAACAAGCTTTAACATCATCAACCAACGTACCTCCAGAGGAGACCGGTGAAGAAAATAATCCAAGTAAAAACTCACTACCCATACCCAAAGAGAACAAAGTGGACCCACACGGAGAGATATGAAATTCAAGTGGCGGAGAATCGTATAGCGTTAAATCAAAAACATCAAAAACAAGGGAAAAATCCCAATCAGTGAAAGATTCCAAATGATATGCGTATTCTCCGAACGTTATTAAAATCCATACAGGGTCCAACTTACCAACTCGCCAATTTTCTAAAGTGCCCGAAGGCATCCGTTCAGGGACGAGAAACACCAAAACAAAATCGTCACTCTTAAAGTAAGACACTCTTTTTTGTAAGCTAACAATAAAATGATATGAGATAATTTGTATAGCTAGCGCATTACGATCGTGCGTACATAAGAAGAAATCATAATTAGCATAATCCGGAGTGAGATTCGGCGACAAACTAGCGGGTAACTCATGAAATGTTACCACAGTGAAAAATTCATTTAAATAGTACCGAGAGAAATGGTTACGGTGTGGTGTGAAACCATGTGCAACGTGACTGACCCCAAATGCAAAACATAAAGGATTTAAGTCCGGGGGAATGGGGGCCTTAAAAGCAAAGATTATTTTTAGAGGCATAAACTTCGCAGCTCTAATGTGATACTTAAAATAATAACGCTTGGCACGAAGATATGCCAAGGTAAGCCGCTCTTCACTAATACAAGTAGACTTATATTTAAATTTTAGAACGTCATGAATAAAAACTAACGGAAAACACTCATCACCAAATATAGACGTGGACGCTTGCAGAAATGAAGGGAAGTGCGAGTGACCTAACTCAAAGTACCCATATTCCATCACGGATGTGTGCATGATAGGGTCAACAAATGGAGGAGGATAAATGCGTGCGATCGGGCTTGGCAGATAAGTGTGTCGAGGCGACATCACATCATAAGGCACTATAGCCAAGGGATCACTAGCAGTCCGACTCGAAATCCCAAAACACGGATTTGACGTCCAGAAAGGAGCATCCGGTTGCAAACCATTATAATCATAGGAAAACTCAAACAGGGGGTTCACCCATACGGAAAACTCATCCGACGTGTCTTCCAATTCATGAGGTAATTCGTGTAATTCCAACTCAGTGATCGGGTCAGAAGAAAGAGTTGGTAGCACGACAGACGGGAGAGAGTTAAGTTCATATTCCATATCAGGCAACGGGGTTAGCATCAGGGAATGCTTATCCGGTTCCACTCCAATAACGTCTTCTAGAAATAAAACTCTCTCGCTAGGACATTCTTCCAAACATAATTCTTCCCATGAGGTAGGGACATCGTCAAAAATAGGGGATAGACAAATCGAATCCAAGGGAGTATTATAATTAGCTTGAATCCCAAGCGGCGATGACATCGTCAAAGAACTAACTCCCGGATGTATCACACTAAGATTATCCCAGACTGAACAACCATCCCAAGGTGACTCGTCCAATATCGTAGGAACAACTAATAAGCCAGGGTCAACCAATATAACATCGGGTCCAAGCAAGTCACCATCTAACTCAGTAACCTGTAAGCTCTCTACATCGGACGACTCTACTGTCTCAGCCAACATAACTACTAACTCAAGATCATCAGCAGACTGTAACTCTTCTGTCTCAGACAAAATATCAATCGACTTAGGATCATCAAAAGGTTCCACAACGGTTAGAGGGGATGACTGTGAAATGTCGTCGAAGGGAAGTGGGGGTGGTTCCTCAAATGAGAAATCCTCATCCAAGTCACTTGGGTAACCAATCTCCTCATCGTCACTCAAATTGTCATCAATAATAACCTCGTCCTTAGTGACGGGTACACTTGTAATCACAACCTCAGATTTCAAGAGAGAATCAACGACTAACTTGGGTAAATTAGGAGGAGACTCATACGCTAGCGTACGATGGTACGGAGAGGCGTACTCATCCCTCAATATGGCCTTCATGCTATCCCAACTTAGACGTGACCTACCATACTTAACTATTAATTGAATCTCTTCCACTATCCAAAATAGTTTAGCTTTTCCTATCAACTTAAGTCTAGCTATTCGCACCATATCCGCGTTGTTCAAATCGTACCACTCAAAGTAATACTCCATATCCTTAACCCAATCTAAGAAAACACGTAGACCTCCTAAACCGTCATAAGTGGGGGACATACTAATTGTGGGAGGGTAGATGTGGGAACGAGTAGCATGGACATCGTAAGCCATCCTAGCGCGAACCGGAGGTGAAAATTCACCCGGAAAGTGCATGTGCTAGGGAAATAAGATCTGGACCACTTAACTCTATCAAAGACGGAATTGTTCCCGCTTAACCACTAAGGTTTTAAACATTTTAAAATAGGGTTTTTGCTGGAAAAATATAAGGATTATTAAAAAAATTTTCTGGAATTTTTTTATTAAGAAAATAAAAATCTAGGCTGCTATTGGCACACCAAATACTAAATTTTCAAATTAATTAATAGAAACAAATTATTAATGGAAAAATAATTTTTTTTTGTTTTATTACTGAAAATTATATGAAGAATTCCCAGAAATTTTTAATTTTTAATTTTGAGAAAAGTTGACATTTTAATGCCGCTATTTGCAGACCAATATGTAGAAAAACTAGTTTTCATGAAACTTAAAAGTTTTGAAATTTGAATCTTGAAATTCGAAATTGAAATTTGAAATTTAAATTTTGAATTTTGAAATTCGAAATTCGAAATTCGAAATTCGAATTTTGAATTTTGAATTTTGAATTTTGAAATTTGAAATTTGAAATTTGAAATTTGAAATTTCGAAATTGGAAATTTGAGATTTGAAATTTGAAATTTGAAATTTTGAAATTTGAAATTGAAATTCGAAATTTGAAATTTGAAATTTGAAATTTGAATTTTGAAATTTGAGATTTGAAATTTCGAAATTTGAAATTTGAATTTTGAATTTTTTAAATTTTGAAATTTGAAATTGAAATTCAAAATTTGAATTTTGAATTTTTTTGAGATTTGAATTTTGAATTTTTTACCAAATTTGAGTGTTTACCAAATTTGAATTTTTTTCCAATTATGAAATTTTTTTTTTGTTTTTTTTTTTTACCAATTTTACGAGTGCGTGCATGCAAACTTGCCAAAATATGAGGGGGAGGATTGCCAACTAGGAAATTGACGTGAACCTCTCTCTGATACCAAATTGATGTAGGGATACCGGGGGATATCCGAAGATCAAGGGATTAAGCCTATTATTCTTCACGTTCGACTCGTTATGGTTAAATCTTATTTTAGCAACTTCGCCCTACGCAATACCACACAAATAAATCTATCAATTAACGCTAGCCAACGGGTAGCCAAACCGGTAGGGATCAAATAAGGGCTATGAGGCCAATATTTGATCGAGCTAAATGGACGAATATTGCGTCCGACCGAGCGGCGTTGTACCAAAAGAGATCTACCGATTAAGCTTCGATTCGGATTAGGTAGATCTCTCCCAACGAAAATAAAACGAGGGTTCGCCAAACCCGTAGGATCAAATAACACAACAAGAGAAAAGCAATACAATAGGAAATCAACCACGATAGGTTTCAACGATTCAACGTAACGCTACGGATTATTCCACCACAAGAATATTCAAGAAGGAAATCACAAGGGAAGTAGAAACGTTTCGTTACCCCAATCGGAATAGATGATTCCAATTATTTCTCTACTTGGATCGTCTCTCAACGGATCCGCTGGAGTTGCGCCGGAAGGAAATGATAATCTTGCTCGCCTTCGTCGCTTCACGCCGGTGGAGGCAAACCACAAAGGAGGAAACACCTTTGATCTTGGCCGATGTTTACACCAAGGGGTTGGGGCCTTTGAGGGTAGTCGGATGTTGGATTGGGGAAAAGGGGGATGGACGGGTTTGGGGTATGGAGGTTGGCGGCTATAGTGGTGGCCGAGCCTAATGAAGAGGAGGTGATGGAGGTTGGCGGCTATGGTGGTGGCCGAAATTGTGGAGGCAAGAAGAGGGTCGGATTTCCTTGGAGATAAAGGGAGAGGAGGAGGAGGGGAGGGAGCCAAGATAGAGAAGGGGAGGAGGTGGCCGGCGGCCAAGAGAGGGAGCAAGAGGAGGAGGGCCGAAAATTTCCTAAGGGGGAAAAGGAAAAGAGGGGGAAATTCAATCTTGAATTTTGGTTTCAATTTTTCATCTTCAATGCCTAAAATGAGAACAAACATGCCTTTATATAGGCTACACCACTCCATCTCCTCCATACAAATGAAAACACTCATGATGGCTAATAACACCCATCATGACATGAAATAACTATAGTCCGTACATGAAATAAAATAGCTATGATGGTTATACGTCTCCATCTACATGAAATTAATACATGAAATAAAAATATTAATCTCGCGATAAAATAGATAATAAACTATATTAATTCTCCATATTAATTTATTAATAATAATTATTAATAAACTAAAAATGGGCTTGCGCCGCGGGCGGATATTCTGGCACCGTTCCACATGATCGTCACAGCGCCGCCAGACTTTATTTGGAGGCAGAGAAATGGAATCCGTAAGCGCGCCATCATCGTCTTCACCTTGTTGAGGGCCGTCGTCGCCATCAGAACTTCTTCTTGTCCATTTGCCAGATAAGAATTTTGTTGGCCCATGGACATACCTGCATCCACAAGATTAGAATCCCTTAGGAACCCAAACAAGATTGGGTCCTAGGTCTTTTGTTAGTATTCTCCCCCTATGAGAGTTAACATTATGAGTGGTCTTTCTCATATTATCAACTTGAGGAGTTAAAACATATCTGGGATTAAACCAGCAATCTATGGCGAAGTGACCAACCTTGCCACAACACCAACAGTTAAACCTGTTGTACCTTCTCTTGTTCTCTTGCTTTACCTTATGGATGGGGGGTCTAGCAAGAGCAACAGACTTGGAGGAGGAAGCCTCATGATTATAACAAGTACATGGCTTCCTTGTCTCCTTGGCCTTTGTTACACCAGTTTTAGCTTTTGATGTTTTCTTCTCATTTGGCCCATGATTATAACTATCACAAGTCAGTGAGGCAACAGTTTGGCTTGGGATAGACTTGCCTTTACCTTTGGCTGATTTATGTCCTATACTACTATTTTTCCCAAAGGAGGTTTCTCCGTTAGTGATTGGAAGCACAATTGTAGGCATGGTGAGAGTTTCAACCAGCTTTCGTTCAATGACTAGCTTTGCTTCCAATTCATCCAGGAGAAAATCTTTATGATTTACTAATTCAGTAAAGTCTTTGATTTCCTCCTTCAAAGATTGAACTTCATCTCTGAGATGGGTCATTTGGTCAATCTCCTCCCTCAGATTGGATTCCACTTCTTTGAGGGATGCAATCTCTTTTGATTGCGATTTGACTACCTTCCGGCATTTGTCAAATGCAGTCAATAAGACTTGATACAGATTTACCAATTCAAAATCATACTCCCCAGAAGAATAGCCATCATGACCATTTGAGTCAGAATCTGAGGCAGAAAGAGGTGTGTGAGAATTTACCTTCCCGGTATATGAGGAGTTACCGTTGTATTTGTCCTCTTGGTCAGAAAAAGCCATAAGCCCGAAGTAGGCTTCTTCATCCGCACTTGACTCAGATGAGTCAGAGTCACTGAGGGTCTTTGGCTTTTTGGCAATGAAGCTTCTTTCTTTCTTCCTTTTCCCTTGAGGGGAATTCTTTTATATGCCTCTTCCTTCTTTCTTCTTCAGAGGGCACTCAGTGCTTATATGCCCTGGCTTACTACAGGAATAACAAACAACGTTAGATGAAACATGTTTGTTCGGTTTAGATTTATACCTGTCATGTCTGCTGTGACGATCACCATCAGGACGTGATCTTCTGGACGAGGAATCATTTTCTCTCATTTGTTTCTTATTGCTAAGAAACTTATTGAATTGTCGGGAGAGAAGATGAAACTCTTCATCTGATGAATCTGAGCCTGAGGTGCTTGGCTCGGACTCTTCTTCTTCATAGTCTCCTTGAGTGGAAGCGGCTTTGGCCTTTCTTGAGCTGTCTGCCCTTAGTGCAACTGGCTTATCTTGGAATGAGGAGCTGTTGCCCTCTTCTTCAGCTTTTCTATTATTAATTTGAAGCTCATATGACATAAGCTTTCCGAAGAGGTTCTGAGGGTCTATTTCTGCTAATCTTCCAAACTCTCTGATGGCACATATCTTGTTGTCCCAATCCTTTGTCAAGGATCTTAAGAACTTGTCATTTAGTTCACCATCTGTGAACACTCTGCCGTAGTTCCTCAATCCATTGACAATCTTGAAGAAATTTTCATATGTGTCAGCAATATCTTCCTTTGGTCCTTGCTTAAAGGCTTCATACTTCTGATTTAGAAGGGATCTTCTATCATCCCTTACTTCTTCTATACCTTCCATCAAGATAATTAGAGAGCTCCACATTTCCTTGGCAGATTGGCAGTGAATGAGGTTTTGTAACATAGAATCATTGACTGCACTTGCGATGATGTTCTTGGCTTTCTTGTCAAATGAGACAAGTGCAACCTCATTCTTATCAAGATCCATCAACTTCTTTGGCACCTCCTTTGTAGGATCACTAGTGGAGGCAATCATATGGATATAAGGGCCTTCCTCCACTATCATGAATAAGCAGGGGTCAACAGCTTCCATGTAAAGTTTTATTCTCTCTTTCCACATGGGAAAGTTTGCCTTATTGCACACTGGGAGCTTAGAAAAATCCTTGGCTCTGTCCATGCTTGATTAACTTAGAAAGACAACTAGGAGGGATCAGATCAAGGTGTTAACCTTTTAAAGATCAACCTCCCTCTGATACCAATTGAGATAACTAAGTTGTCAACCTAAATCACCTAGAGGGGGGTGAATAGGTGAAATGCGTGCCAAAAGCGGAATAAAAAATTAACACAGCACAGATCAAGCAATCACACAGAGAACACAGGATTTATAGTGGTTCCCCAACCCTAGGTACATCCACTTCACCTCACCAATCTAGTAAACCACTAGACTTGGCTACTCCACTATCTCGGATCAAAACGATCCTACAACTCGGAACAACGTTCCGACAAATCTCGATCCAAACAGAACTACACTCGGAAGAAAACCTTCCTACAAATCTCGATCCAAACCGGATCTACAGAACTCGGAGTTAAGACTCCTACAAGAATAAAAGGTTGTATAAATAAAAATACAAACAAAATTATTCAGATCTGGATCTTCAACTGTCTTCTTCTTTGAGAACTTTGGCTTGATCAGAAATGGTTGAAGACGACTCGAAGGAGATCCTCAGATCTGAAATACGGAATCACCACGATCAAGAGAGAGATCAGAGATCGATGAAGCGCGGAATGATCGAGTGATTCTTCTTGTCTGAATAGCTGTTTCGAGGAAGACCGGCGACGAAGAAGATGAACAGTATTTTGTCGGCGTGAACTTTGCGGCTTCCCGATGTCGGCGATAGAAATAGATTCAGAATTCTTTTTCTTTCTTGTTGTTAGGGTTTGTCGATTTGACAAGACATATTTATAGGACTTCTGTAACGGTCAATACTTAAACAAGTACACGTGGACCAATCAAAATAGAGGATTTGAATTAGCCCGCAAAATCAGGACTTAGAAAAATTCTTTCTGAAGGCAGAATCAACCTACTCGAGTATATAGGTGAGCTACTCGGGTAAGGGCTGATTTATTCGAGCGAAAAAGGAACTACTCGAGTATAATGTTGATCTACTCGAGTAAGGGTTGAGCTACTCGAGTACCTTGGGGAAACTACCCGAGTTACAAACTAGACAAACTACTAGAGTAAGTGAAAGCGGCTACTCGAGTACAAAACCAAACTACTCGAGTATTAGAAAGGATCTACTCGAGTAAGGTAGGATCTACTCGAGTACAAGAATAACCTACTCGAGTACTAGTTCAGACCACTCGAGTATACTGAAATGAAAACTACTCGAGTACTAAGCCACTTACTCGAGTATAAGAGAAAAGTTACTCAGGTATGTGGACTTAGAGAAATTTTAGTCTGAACAGCTAGACTTACTCGAGTATAACTAGAGACTACTCGAGTATGATTAAGGCTCTACTCGAGTACCCAAACACTTAATCGAGTATATTGAAATAAAGTACTCGAGTATATTAAGGGAGGTACTCGAGTATTTGAACTTAGTCAAAATTCCTTAGATGAACTTCACCACTCCATGGTCCAGTAGTCCAAGTGCATGTAGAAGAAGTGTGCCCCAATAGAGAGGATATACATGAGTCAACACTTTGAATCACACAATGAGGGATTACATCGTATGGTCCTGTATTTGGTGACCCACTATAGACTGACATTGGTTCACACTTGGCAGCAGTGTCCTGCATACACAACTTAAACACAACATCAAATACAACTGCAATTCACCTTAGTTTTAGGAGGACTTCTTCAAATTAAGGTCATTGTGGAAACAAGACCCAACATATTTCTACAATTCCATTTTGACAGGTCCCCCAACAACACTTATAACAGCAGCATCATCCAACACTAATGCAGTTCCACCACCTAAGTGGACTGAGGCTCAGAAGAAGGCCAAAATTACTGATGCCAAGGCAATGAACATATTAGCCCAAACAATGTCAGATGACATTTTCCAGAAGTTGGCAGAATGCACATCATCCAAGGCCATTGGGATTCCCTGAATCAAATGGTGGCTAGATCTGCTGATGAGAGAAAAGATAAATGATCAAACCTCATATCCCAATATAAGAACTTCAAGAAGGAGGAAGCTGAAACAGTAGCTGATATGTACAACAAGTTAAGCTCAATCATCAATGAGATAAAGACCTTAGACAAGGACATCACCCTCACAGAGGTGAATGACAAAATCCTCATGTGCTTCCTAAGCTCATGGGATTCAAGGATCTATCCCATCAAGGAGGCCAGGAGCCTAAATGAGATTTCCAATGAATCTCTTTTAGGAAAGTTGAAGTCCTATAAACAGCTGATCAACTCCAGGGAAGCAACTGAGCAAAGAACACCTCCACCAGCAAGGAAGGAGCACAGCCTTGCATTCAAGGCTGCTGAGGAGACTTAGAATCCATCTATAAATGAAGATCTGATGAGCTTTCTTGCCAAAAAATTCTACAAGATGGCAAGGAAAGACTTCACGAGAAAGTCATCCAGGCAGGATGACAAGCCAAGGTATGATAAAACCCCTTCTAAGGAAGTTGTTTGCTTTTGCTGCAGGAAACCTTGACACTTCATCTCTAAGTGTCCAGATAATCAGAAGAAGGAGAAGAGAAGAGAGAAGGACACAAGAAGACATCACATTAGCAGGCCTTCTTCCAGCAAATATAAGAAGAAGGATAAAGTCTTTTTAGCTGAAAGCTGGAGTGAAATAGAAGATGAATCTTCATCTTCAAGTTCCAGTGAAGAAGAAGAGGAGGCAAAGGAAAAGTAAGTTTTCCTCATGGCAATTGATGCCAACAGTAGCAGATAAGATACAGATGAATCTGATAATGAAGAAAGCCCGTCAGCTAGAGATCAGGTATTAGCCTCTTATGATTTTGAATCTGATGAATTAAAATTTGAATTTAAAAATTTATGCTTAGATTTGATAAGCTCTGAGAAGGAAATAAAACTTCTCAGAGAAAAATTAAATGCTCTAGATAAGCTCACTTCTGAAATTACAAATCTATCTAATGAATTAAAATCTGCAAATGAACAAATTATTTTTTTTAAATCTGAACTTAGCAAAGCCAAAATGTTAGAAGAAACATTAAATGGCAGAAGCTTAAAATTGCTGGATCTAACAAGCACACTAAATGCAAGAACTAATTACTGCAAACTAGGATTAAGAGCTTCATCCTGTAAACCAATACTAATCCAAAAGAACCATCTTTCCAAACCTGTAAATTTTGTTTATGATAAAGAAAAGAAAAACAATGAACAAGTCAATAAGGTTAATGAAGTCCTTAAAAAAATTGAAACTAAGAATAAAATTAAAAAACATAAGAATAAGAAAAATAACAATGTTTAGTAGTTATCGTCGAACTCAGATCGATGATACATGAACAGATCATCGAACTCAGAACGACGATCTATGAACGCAAATTTCAGTAATAATCAATCTTTGATCTACGATCAACGATATCAGTATGGTTCGTCGACTAGAGATCGACGGTTTTTGAGCCCCAAGAATGAATACCTTCATTCTTCGAGCAGAGATCGATGATCTCATCCAACATCGTCGAGCTCAGGTCGGCGATCCAAATAGAAATCGTCGATCCCAGATCCTAACAATAAAAACCTAAATTCTAAAAGTAACATTAATCCTTTTAGTCAATGTGTAACACCCCGAAATTTTTGTGTTGAATAGGGCAGCGTTTGTACCAAGTTTGGATCTTAGTAGGGTGAACACGACCTATGATACGGGCATGTCACACGACCGTGTCATGCTCAGGTCATACAGTGAAGGCCACGGCCTGGGACACTGGCGTGTCCCAGGGCAAATCAGTGCACACGGCATGGGACACGGGCGTGTCACATGGTCGTTTACTTCTCTGGAATTTTCTGAGTTTTGTATCGACTGTCGAACACGGCCGTGTACTGGTTGATACGGGCGTGTCAAATCCGACATGAGCATGTCATCACCCATGTCCACCAAGCGACGTGATGGTTGTGTTGGTACCCTAGTTTGTATTTGAGTTAAGTCCTCTCAATTTGTTTCTTGACCCAAGATTTATCTATGGTCAAAGGTTAGATTAAGGTTAGATTCCATCAGTTGTGTAGAGTTGTTGTTTATCCAGTTGAAAATCTGGTTAAGTGTTCTTTTAGTTCGACTATAGTCGAACGCCGCTCGACTATCATCTATCAGTTGATCGACTATCGTAAGACAGCAGATCGACTATCTCTGAGTTAGTTAATCTCTGTTAGCTCGACGATCTGTGGTCTCAGTATCTTCGATCGTCGTGTCCTGCTCGACTTCTTTTGCCCAGACAGATTTCTTGTAGGTCGACGATCTTCTCTGATAGTTCGACGATCGTTGTGATTCGTTCGATGATCTTTTTGTCCGCATTTAGTGATTGTATTTTCTTTCTCTTCTTTGAATTATTTCTCATTTATCTTTCTTATTTTGTTAAAGATTATTTCATTGAATTTATGCTAACATATCAAGACAATCTTTGCCTCATTCTTTATGCATAAGTTAAGTTCTATCTGACAAAGTCTTTTGTCCTATTAGTTGAAAAATCTTTGTGCTTTATCTGCCATGCTGTCCTTTATAGACGTTAGACACAGATGTCTTTCTCTGGCCGTAAAAGGTTTGTTTTTAATGTGACTTTCTCTAATATCTTTTGGACTTGCAGAATGGATAAGCAGCTTCTAAGAAAGCTTTATCTCTTTATAGGATTTCCTTCTTAAGTCTATTTGTACTATGTGTTGTTTGCAGCCCAGATTGCAGATCTCAGAAGAAGACAAGATTCAAATCAAGAGAAAGATAGAAGCCGTTACAAAGGCTGATATATAAAGAGCTAGTGAGAGAAGTTAATATACAGACATAGAGATATAAAGATATTCATATACAAAGATACACAACAAGAACAAGAAGATACAGCTCTCAGATATTTTTACATACAGCTGAGAAGAACAACTCTCTTCAGAGTTCTCTTCTTCAATCCTGAGTTCATCCTGATCACAGGAACATTCATACTCAGAGCTTCAAGAAGAAGAAAAAGAAAGAAAACATGTTGAAGAAGAACAACCATTGCACATCAATAGTCTTCTTCAAGCTGCTCCTTCAAGAACTTCAAGACAACATATCTTCTCTGTCAAGAGTTCTAAAGAGAACCTGTACCCTGAAGCAAGGCTTCTTCCTGGATATTCTCTAAGTTAGGGGGAGCTTTGATTCCTTCAAAGCTTTCTATAGCTTAGTGTAATCCACTAGCTTCTCTAATTTTGTTTAATAATAGAGAAGACATTCTAACTCCCTCAACCTCCTATACAAAGGGTTATTACTCCCTTCAAAAGTGAACCTTGGTGGAAGGGCACCTGAGAAAAAACATGTGTTTGATTTTGAGCTCCTGATCAAAAGCTCAAAGGGTTTACTTGATCTACCTAAATCAAATCAGTTGGTGGTAGGGCACCTGAACAAAAACCTGTAGTGGATTCCTACCAGGGTGGTAGAAGAGTGGATGTACCTATTAAGAGGGAACCACTATAAATATTCTTGTGTTGTCTGTGTTGCTTATTTTAATTACTACACTGTGGCTGTGACTAGAATTAACTAGGATTGCTAGTTGCTGTGTTAGGACATAAGCTCAAACTGTAATTACAGTTAGCTTTCTCTTGTGCACCTAACTTTGTGTAACGCTCTAGGGTTTCATATATCTATATACTTATTCCGCAAATTAACTCTAAGGGAGTTGAGTAGATTCTCATATTTTTGAATACTTTATTCACCCCCTCTAGAGTTGTATCTATCCTCACTTTCAATGTTGTTATAAATTTTGATGATAAGGGTAAGCCAGTTGATCAGAAAAACTATAGGGTCATTGTTTGTTCCCTATTGTATTTAACTGCAAGTAGACCTGATATAATGTTTGCCACATGCCTATGTGCTAGATTCCAGGTCAACCCCAAGGAATCTCATTTGATTCTTCTCAAGAGAATTTTGAGATACCTGAAGGGATGTCCAAATTTAGGACTGTGATACCCAGCTGAATATGAATTTGAGTTAATTGGATACTCTGATTCTGACTATGTTGGTTGTAGAGTTGACAAGAAAAGTACCTCAAAGACATGTCAGTTTCTGGGAAAGAGATTAGTCTCTTTGTTCTGCAAGAAACAGGCTTCTGTCTCAACTTCAACTGCAGAGGCTTAATATATAGCAGCTGCTAGTTGTTGTTCACAGATCCTATGGATTCAAAACCAGCTTTTGGATTATGGGTACACATACAAGAACACAAAAATCATGTGTGACAGTACAAGTGTTATTTCCACAGCACAAAATCCTGTGCACCACTCTAGGACCAAGCACATTGAGATCAGGAACCATTTTCTAAGAGATTGTGTGGAAAAGAACAAAATCAGCCTTGAGTTCATATCCATAGACCTTCAGAGAGGTGATATTTTCACCAAGCCCTTAGATGAACAGAAGCATCTGTTCTTTTTGAATCAACTAGGTATGATTAATGGAATATACCAAGTGTAATTTCTGCCTATGTTGAAATCTGCTCGAATATCGTCGAATGTCATTCGACCATAATTGAACAGGTTGAGCCTATCGTCGACTTATGGTGGATGACGGCTCGATTGTTTGTGAAGACAGAAATAGTCGATCGATAGCTCGACTACTTTGCTTCAGGAAACGATCGTCGAACGATCGATCGACCATCGTTTCTAGTATCTGTTGAAATAGGTCGATGATTGCTATTTAAATATAAACCGATGGTCGACCTAGGTTAATAGATCGTGCTTTTTGTAGTCGACGGAGCTCGTCGTTTCATATTCCTCATTCCTGCTTGAAAGGTTTGACTTGAGCTCTGCCCCGCGCTTTCTGCATTCGTTTCTCTCGTCTTCTCCAACCAAATCCATGGCGATTCCTCTAGCTTTGCTGACCGTGATGAGTTTGATGCCGGCTTTAGCGTCGATTTTGATTCTTTCAGTTCCTGCGATGCCGATATTCTCGAGATGCTACTGTTATGCAAAGATCAAGGACTAGAGAAGCTTATGTCTACAAGGATTAAGATAAATGTTCCAGAAATAAAAGAATGGGTCTATACATCGTCTTCCAGTGACGAATCGATGAAAGGGACTATCGGCGGCGAGGAGGTAATTTTGACTCCTGCCGTCTTAACTGAGATTTTTGGTTTGATCAATGGTCAAGAAGAGTATGATCAAGATACTTAGGAGTATAGCAGGATGCTATTAGAGCTTGGACATGCTGAAGGCATTCCTTCCAAGTTGCTGAAGATAAGCTTCCCGATGAAGATCAAGTTCTTAGCAGAACAAGTGGGGAAAGTGTTGTTGGGAAAGCACTCTACGCACGATAACATTACAAGGCAGCAGTTTGCATTAATGTGTGCTATTGCTAACAGAAAGCAATAAATTGGGCTGGAATAGTTTTTGATTTAATCAGGATAAAGAACTCAAAGAAAGAGGAAACCCTTGGAAGGGTGATTGGGATATTTCGAAGAGAGAAATATCCTCAGTTGTTGGGAACAGTCTCAAGATCAATCAATGCAAGCAAGAAGATGGATCCCACTCTGTTTATCAAGTGGAGAAGGAATATCCAGAAGCCTTCACCTGCTGGGGTTGCTCCTGTTCCATCTGAGAACACAATGACAATAACAGTCACCCCCCACCTAATTGAAGAAGGCTCTTCCATTTCCCTCATTCCATCTACATCTGCATTGCCATCCACTTCTATTGTAGTACCATCTATATCCACTGCTATTCTCCATGCATCACCACCAGCATCTCCAACTCCTTCACACTTTGCTGGGATTTCAAATCTCAATATTTATCTTCATGCATTTGCATCTCCATCACCAGTTCACACTCCATCTCATCAGGAGAACATCATCCCTGATGCTCATCCATCTGTTGTGATTCCCCCATCTACATCTTTTGAAATCACACCAGCTCTCATTGCAAGCATCATGGAGCTAATTACTCCTTCAATCAAATCAATGATTGAAGCAGCAATTGCCCCTCTTGTTTCCTCCATTTCATCTCTTACATCCGCGATTGCAGCCCTCTCAAATTCTGCTGAGTCCTCTTCTCTTAGGGGCCTGAGTTCAGTACCCACTGAAGTCAGGCGGGGGGAGATGTTCCAGGAAGATGTCTCAGGACTTCCACTGGTCATTCTTTCAGCTGAAGTTCCAGAAGATACACCATCAGATGAAATTCATACAGCTGCAGATTCAAAAATTACAACATCAGTTGTTGTTGTAGTTCCAGATACAGTTGAAGTTATAGCTGAAATTCAAGACACAGCTTGAAAGTGAGGAAAAGATCTACCTTAACTCTAGAGGGGGGATGAATAGAGTATTTTAAAATAATTCACAATAAAATAGGTAAAGCAGTGGAAGACATAAATTTGTGTATATGTGTAAGGTGCTTGCAGTGAAGTTAAAACTAAAGCAAGAAATAAAGAATCACACAGCACACAGCAAAGACAAACACACAACAACCAGAAGACACAAGGATCTATAGTGGTTCCCCAACAACCTGGGTACATCCTCTCTTCTGCCACCCTTGGTAGGAATCCACTGCAGGAAGGGTTGATCAGGTGTCCTGGGAACCAATGAGCTTTTGACAAGGTTCTCAAAAACTAAACCAGATTTTTTGATCAGGTGTCTTGCCACCACTGAGTTTTGATCAGGTCTCAAGAACCAAGAGTTCACTTTTGAAGGGAGAGATAACCCTGTACAGATGCTGGAAAAAAGTGATGATGTCTTCTCTGTCTCAAATCACTTAGAGAAGACTAGTGGATTGTTGATGTTGTCAAAGTTCCCCCTGAGATGTAGAATGGTTCAAGAGTGAAAGCTTTGCTAGGGTGATAGGTCTTCAGATGCTTCAGATCTTCAACAGAAGATGATTCCAGCAGATGCTGAAATGTTTTGTGTTTGGAGTCCTTGATATTGAAGCTTTTGAACACTTGAAGATTTGGAGGAGTTTAGTAGCAGAAGATCTCCTCTACAGCAGAATTTTCTTGTGTTCTTTAAGATTCAGTAGATTTGAAAATCACGAAAGATGAACTGTTTTTTTTTAGAAGTGGTATTGTTCAATCTTTTGTATTGTAATCTAATTCTTCTGTATCTCTTGGTATTCTATGTGTATTGTTGTTCCTATGCTTGTCTCTATTCTCTTCTGCAGGAGTATATCAAAAATCTGACTTAGATGGTCGTTAATCAGTCATAAATGGCTTCCATAAATGACAACTGTCTCTATGGAAAGTCCTAAGCAACATTCCATTTAGTCCTTCCTTGAAACTTGCATCAGATTGCTTGAAACGGCTAGAAAATACTTTGTAATAAATGCAGAAAGTGACTCTGAAGGAATTTGAATTAATTCCATAACTATTCTTGAGTTTGAATTCTGAAAGCGTCGATCTCTCACAAAAATCGTCGATCTGAGCTCTACGATCGTTGAACTGAGCTCAGAGATTGGATTTTCACAGCAGACAAAAAACGTCGACCTAAGCTCTACGATCGTCGACCTGAGCTCAGCGACTTGGAAAATAGTTGAAGACAAAACGTCGATCTGAGCTCGAAGATCGTCGACCGGAGTTCGACGATTTGCAGACTTGTGCTAAGAGAACATCGAACTGAGTTCGACGTTACGTCGACCTGAGCTCGACAAAAATTGTCTTGTCTCAGTACTTAGTCCTGATCTGTCAATGGTCCTGGGGGAAGCTCCAAACCTAAGTTCTAAGCCCTAGAATCATTCTAATTTTACCTTTTCAACTATACAACTAGGTCAAACAATTTTCCTAAAAACATAGTGATCCTTGCCCAAATTAGTAATTGGGTGTTCATACAATCTCCCCCTATTTGGGTTAGGATTACTATTTATAGGACATAATCAGGAAATACAGAATAATACATACAGAAACAGAAAAACTAAACTAACAATCCAGAAAAGATAATCAAAGCAGCATTGCAGAACTTAAAAGGAAATCATCAAAAGGTCAGATATAGATGTACTGTCTGCTTACATAATTCATTTCCTTTCACTGCCTTTCTTAAAAAAAATCTCCACGTTTGGATTGAGAGCATCATTCTTAGATCTTCTGTCATTTTCATGCACCTAAGGAGGTTTGAGATCTGGGCCTTGGAACTACAGCCTCAGGATGCAGTTTTATGTAATCTTCTGGATCAAAGAACTTTTTTGAAGCATATCTCTCCAGTTCTGTCTTTCCTTGTTCTGAAAGTGTAGTGATGTTAGAAGTATCTTTACCTTGTTCTCTTGCCTTCTTCAACTGATCTAGAGCAGCAAGCTCTTTCATCCTGGCAGTCCATGATAAAAGATTGTTTTCTGTATCCTCAAAAGGAATTGAAGGTTCATATCTATTTATGGTTTCTGAAGCAGTAGATGTTCTTGAAACAACAGTATCTCTGAGTTTGTAAGGAAAAGGACCTTGAGTTGAATCCATAAGCCCTTGTCCTTCCCTTTGCAGTTTGGAATAGGTTCAATATTCTCTCTGACTTCCTCTGTGTTGTCCTCTTCTTGAATGATAACCTTTTTGATACTGTCCTCTGGGATGATATCCTTGAGAGGGTTGAGAGGAACTTTGCTTTGAATCTGAAGATTGAAATGAAGAGCCTCCACCAGATCCTGAATCTAGAGGAGGAGGTTGATATTGAGAGGATCCTTTCTCATACTTGTCCAGTTTCCTTTTCTTCTTCAAAGCCTTTGACTGATTTTTGGAATATTGCATCCAGGGCTCTGTAATCTGACAGTCATGCAGAATATAATATGGTATTTCATTTGCATCTTTGGCCTTGGCAGGAGGAACTCTCATCATAGCTTTGCTTCTATCTTTCCTCTTTTTGGCAATGGTGCCAGCAGAGTCATCAGATTCAGTATAAAATTTGTCACTATCAGAGCTTTGTGGTCTGTCATAAAGATCATCAATTCTTTTTATGTATTCCTCTTGAAGTTTGGATTTCTCAAAATCAGTAGGAGCTGGAGGTGTTGGAACAGCAACAGGAATCTCAGCAGGAGCAGTTGGAATAACATACATTTGTGGAGCAGTTGCATAAACAGGATTCTAAGAAACTTGTTCTTTTAGATAACTTGCAAGTTCTTCAGCAACAGCAGTATCAGCAGACAGCATCTCAATATCAGTAGATTCAATAGAAATATCAGTAGCAGCAGCAGCAGCACTAACAGTAGCAACAATTTCCTCAGCCTTAAGAGAATTGACATAGGATACGATCAGGCTGGGATCACATACAGAAATAGGCACAATGGCCTTAGTGAGATATTCAACTCCCTGAGTTGGTAAGCTTCTTCTGTGAAGAAGATCAAAAGCAGACAACAGTGACCTGAAATCCACTGTGAGAACTGGTTCTGGAGCAGCAGACATTTCTTCAGCTTCATAAAGAATCTCCCCCTGCCTTGATTTAGACATGACTGGATCAAGGCACTCCATAGAAGAACTGCCCGAGGAGAGGAAAAAGAGGCTAGCCTGTCAGATAGCTCCTTTATTGATTATAGGACTAGAGCCATGGTGGTCTCCAGCAGGCTTACTAGCTTGGGGGCTAGTATCCCATATAGCCTATCTGCTAAAGCTGATAAATCCACTTGCTCAAGTGGGGCTTGAGTAGAGGTGGAGGATGGAATTTCTTGAACTGATGGTGAATGGGCTGTAGTTGATGCTGTGGTGGATGAGAATATTGATGGTTGAGATATAGGGATGGTGGAGATTGATGGTATAGGTGTGGAGATGGATGGAGTGAAGGATGGTTGGGAGAGTATATCATGAAGAAGTTGTTGGTAGGAGGAGGTAGAGGGAAGCTCAGGAGGAGAGGAATGGGAATCATCCATGAAGGAATATTCTAATATATTGAAGGATGGAATGGTAAGAGGTGGATTGTAATGGAGTGGATGGAATGATTCTGAGGTGGATGGAGGTGAAAGAGGTGATGAGATGGTAATGGGGGAAGAGATGGTTATGGTTGAGGAGATTGTTGTTGTTGATGTGGAGGTGGAGGTGAAGGTAGAAACAAGAGGAGGAGAAGGAGGAGCAGAGGTGGAGGTAGGCAGTTCTTCTATGAGGGTTGGAGCTTGAGGGGAAGTGACTACAGGAGTCCTTGTGCCTGAAGCTATAGTAGTCCTGGCAGGATTGATGATCTGCCTGTCCCATTTCCCAAATAAGACACAGGTTAATCTTTTAGATGCATTAATGTGCATCCCATTGGAAACCAGCAGCTCTTGGCACCTGGAGTACAGAAAAACCCCTAAAATCATCCCAAAATTGACAAAACTTTTATTAATTTTCTTTTTGATCAAATCAAAGAAGATTGTTCCCCAATTCAGATGTTTCTTGTCCACGATGGCTCCCATCAGACATAACTGATACCTTGATATGGTATCATGTGCTGAGTGCTTGACCAGCAGCACTTTCCCCACAATATCAGCCAAAAAAACGAAATTCAATTGATATATTCTTTTTTAATAACTTATTAGGGTTTGCAGCAGAGTGACTCATTTTATCCAACATAGAATAAAATTCTTCTCCAGACATATCAGTAGAGTCATCTCCAGAACTTAAGTTGAATACCTCAGTCAGAAGGGTAGGGGACAATTGTCCCTGAATCCCGCTGATAGTACCGACTAGGGTATTCTCATCCAGATGGTTTGCAGTAAATACCCATTCCTTTATTTCGTCAGCCGCAATCTTCATTCTGGTCGACATAATATCCACTAGTTGTTGTTCCTTAAATATTTCCAAGATATCCTTGAAGATTTGATCGCTGCCATCGAATGAATCCATATAAATATCAAACCCGGTATCAAACTTCATCTTCGCGAGAGCCGCAACATTCACCGCCATTGAAGACCTGCAAAAAAGTTACCAAACACAACCAAGTGCAGTAGAGTTTGGAGAGAAAGAAAGTGTAACATCCCATTTCCCACTAGACCCCTAAGAGTGGTTTTGTCATGACAAAACCCTAGGAAGCCCAAGAAAGAGTCAAGTGGACCTGGTGGTGTGGATAGGGCCACTATGGTCTACACTTAGCAGATTTCTAAACCTTGGTTAAAGGTGATCATGGGGCTTCACCAAGACTCCAAGACCCCACCCATACCCTTATAACCCTAGAAGGGGGTCAATGGGTCACTAAGGACCCATGGAGAGCAATCAAAGGACCTAAGTTGACCAAAGTCAACTATAACCCTAGCTAGGTCAAATTGACCTATACAAGGGTCCATTGCAGTCTATTAGCCAAATATACCCCACCCATACCTCCATAACCCTAGGTAGGGGTCAATGGGTCACTAAGGACCCATGGAGGGTAGTCAAGGGAGCTAAGTTGACCAAAGTCAACTCTAACCCTAAATAGGTCAAATTGACCTACACAAGGGTCAATTGCAGTCCCTTAGCCAAATGGACCCCACCCCTACCCTCATAGGCCTAGTGAGAGGCCAATAGGTCACCAAGGACTCATTGGGACCAATCATAAAGACTAGGTTGACCAAAGTCAACTCTTGACCTAAAATGGTCAAAGTGCCCTAGTTAAGGGCCAAGTGACCTCCAAGGGCCAATCCAACCCCACCTTGACCATAGGGGAGGCTAATGGGTCACCAAGGTCCCATTAAAGAAATCTCAAGGACCAAATTGACCTAGGTGGGCCCTAGTCCAACTTTGGGTCAAGTTAGCCCAAATGGGCTAACTCAAGCTCAAGCCCATTTCAATTGGGCTAACCATGACTTAAGTGACCAAATGGACTTGTGGGCTACCATGGGACATGTAGGAGCAAAAAATTTAGGCTTGGTGACTAGGAGAGAGAAAGTCACCCATGGAGGAGAGAGAAAGAGAAGGAAGAAGAAGGAATGAGGACTTTGTGCTCCTCCTCCCCCCTCCCCAACCTCCCCATTCATTTTAGAAGGACAAAGGGGAGTGCAGCAGCCATTGTGGACTGGTTAGAGCAAGCTCCACCCCCCTACCAACCTAGCCGCCAAGATTGACTTAGGCCAAAAATGGCACATGGCAATTCAGCCACCTAACTCCCTCCTCTCCCTCTTTAAAAGCTTCAGTGAGGTCAAAGGAGTATTTCCCACTCTTTTCCTGAAGAAGCCGAGCCATTTCCTCCATTTTTGAACAAGCCGACCACCACCGGCCACCACCATGCCAATCCGGGGATCAGCACGGCTACAGCCGCCACCACAGGTCCTCCTCCACTCCTTCTTGCATGGGTAGATCGTAGACATCATTAGGGCCAAGGTTGGGGCTCAATTGAGCCCAATCCGATTTGGATTTTCATAGTTTTTGGCCGAAAATTCTTCTTGGTAGAATCGCCGGAATAGTGCTTCCCGGCGGCCTAGCCGCCGCCTGGAGATAGCCCCGACCACCACGAAGGTGTCGGCGGCGGTGGCAGGCCGGGGAGGTGGCCGGAGCGCCTGCGGCAGTCGCTAGAAGTTGGCCCAGGCAGGAGCAATCCTGGCTGTTGGCGCACGGGGACGATGACGGGATGCCGTCGAGGATTGCGCCAAGATTCGTGCAATAATGATATTAAACTATAGGTTAAATATTTGAATCATTTCATTATCTGTCACAGAATTTTGTATTTATTTGTTTTAATTATTAAAAATACTTAGAGCCATTTTCAGAGAAAATGGTAAACACAAAAAATGTAGCCCCTTGAGTCTAATTTTATACAAAATTGGTTTGAACCAATTTGGGTGACTGGTTTGACTAGGGAACTCATTTTGGTGGGGTCTATACAAATGACGAGGAAGTAATTAAACTAAGTGCCCACACTTCATCCTTGGTCCAAATGAGCTGAAATTTTGGCAGGGAGTCACCCTAACATATATCTAGAACCTGCCTAAAAATGGAAATTTTTGGGAATAATTTTCCAATAGTTTTGTAAATAATTTAATTATGCTAGGGTAAATTAATTTATGGGTCAAATGAACTCTAAATTCATCCAAATTTTGGTGAGAGGTATATGTGGTCAATATAGGCCTCTGGTTAAAATTTCATTAAGTTTGGAAGTGATTTGAATGGGAATCAAGCAAACCCTAGCCTTGCCCTAAGAAGGGCATTTTGGTCCAAAATGTAATTTTGGCTTAGAGTGTCCAATTCACCTCAACAGAGGTTCAAATTTGGGACACTGACTTGGCATAACTTTATACACCTTCCAATGAAAACTTGGGGGCATTGGAGTTGATTTTGCCCAAGATCCTAGGTCAAACCCTAAGAAAGGGCTTTTGTACCTTGTGAAGGACATATGGCCATAACACCTTGTATGACTATGAAACTTTGTAGGGATGGTTTTAGGGTAACTATAACCCTCTGGTAAAAATCTTAGGGTGTTTAGAAAAGTTTGGGACCCCCAAAACCCTAACCCTAGTTAGGGCACAAACTTTGTAGGGTTGGAATAGGCTAGTTAAACTCCTCCAAATAAGGTACAATTTTAGTATAATGGTCATAAGGATATTATTAGTCTCTAGTAATTTAATTGGGACTTTTGGGATAATATTTATGGCACTTCATTTGTAACATAAGGGATGCCTCATTTTAATAAACTAATTATTATGGTCCCTCTAACACTTGGGAGGTCATGCAAATTTGGCAGAGGATGTTTTGAACCATTATAAGCTTATATAAAATTTATGAAAATATTTGGATATATATTTGAGATACTTACTTCACAAGCTTGTTAAATGATGGAATTATTCAATAATTTAAATTAGTCCATATACTGATAAATAAATTATGAAATTTGGCCCAAACCATTTAAATGCCATTAGATTCATACTTGAATTTTTTCTGAATTTTTGGAAGCCATATAGTATTTTATATTTCTTTAAATGAATTTTTAAGGATTAAAATAAAATAATGATTTGGGGATAAAACCTTACTGAAAAATTTAGATATTTTGGTAGATGAGTTATATCCTTATTTTGAATAACATATAAAAATTGTAGAATGATTTCTTGACTGAAAATGGTACTTCATGTACATTATTGGAAATTCTAGTCAATAGAATAATTAATTAAATTATTAAATAAATAAGGAAAATTTTGGATCTCTGGATTTAGGGCTTACAGGTCATAATGGACCTCCATTAATTATTATAAGAGTATTGGATAATTATTGGTTGTACCTCCTATTTTACATGAAGTTTGACATGGTGGTCTGCATTTAGCAATTTTGGAAAACTGTATATTAATTTGTTTGAAGCTTATCACTCCTTAATCAATGATGATATTTGACCCAGAGCATTTATGGGCCCTTGCAATCATATTAGAGTTATCCTTAAATTTTCAGAAATAATATTGCCTTGTTTATTATTTTTATGAATTATTGCAATATACCATTTAAATAAAAATCAGTGGTCTGAACCTTGCTGAAAAACTAAGAGATTTTGTATCTTAGGTTAAATGATTATATTAAGTATAACATAAATCTGGGGAGATTTTATCTTGTCAAAATTTGGTACCTTCAGCTCAATCTTGGAGACTTTGGCCACTATAAATATTTAATAAATTCCTAGATAAATAGGAAAATTGTAAAACTCTGGATTTGGACAATAAAGGTCATAATGGACCTCCATTAATTATTATAGGAGTATTGGATGATTACTTGATATACTTCCCATTTTACATAACATTAAACCTTGGTGATCTACATATAGTAAATCTACAGAAATAATCTGGAGTACAAGTGTGGCACATAAGTCAAAAATTAGTGGTTATAGGAATGAGTTCATCACTCAGGGTTGGATGAGCTAGGGATGGGTTTGACTAAAAGTTAGGTGGTGTTTGGGATCGACGAAAGATCGTCTTCCCGTAGAGTAGAAGGTCAAAATCACCTTAGGTATAGTTTACTGTAATATGAAAATGAAATGGGTAAAACCTAAGTTGTAGGCATAAAGTAAATTGAGGAGTAGGTAGTAAACTTAGGATTTCACACTCTCACACCCCTGTGTCCCGATAGATTGTTTGGGTTACTCGGGCAATAAGCCCAGTGGTTAAGGTAATGGGCATGGTAGCCCGGGGAGCTTCGGCTCGGTTATAGATTATGACGGACGGGTTAGTCCGGTGAGCTTTGGCTCGGTTGTTGGTTATGACAGACGGGATAGTCCGGGGAGCTTCGGCTCGGTTGTAGGTTATGACGGACGGGTTAGTCCGGGGAGTTTCGGCTCGGTGGTTGATTATGACGGACGGGATAGTCCGGGAAGATTCGGCTCGGTTATTTGTTGGACTCATAACTATTGCATGTGCATAAAAGGTATAAGGTGGTGGGTCTTCGATATTGGGGAGTTCGTTGCACCGACACCAATATCGTTGACTCGACAAGTGTGGTTTTACACTTCGCCAACAGAAGTCCGGTGCGCCAGCCGGCAAGAGTAAGCAGGTGTCCGCTTAGTGCACCAAGCGTTGAGGTGTACGATAGGTCAGACCGGTAGTGCAAATACTGGATTTGAGGTGGGCAAGGACCAACCCACCGCTTCCGTCTGCCCCTACGGAGGTATCCTGTGAGGCAACGGCTCCGAAAGGGGGAACTAAAGGTCTGTGTACACAGAGTCGAGTGGGTGAGTTGCAGTTGCATGTTCACATTATAGCATATTTGCATTTCATAGCATAACCATTGCATATAACCTGACACCTAATGTATAAGCGGTATGGGACGCTCTATACATTAGGCCTTGCAAAATGACCCCTTGGCCTATAAGTTCGTGCGAGCATGCTTATAAGTCAAGGTTCTCTTTCAGTATTATTTATATGTTATGCCTGCTAGTAAAACCGACACCCTATCGTATAAATCAGTATGGGACTTTTTATACGATAGGAGCCCTGCAAGAGATCCCTTAGCTTATGTGTTTTCACATAAGTTAAGGTTACTTATTTAGATTTTGTATAATTATTATCACAATTAACATTGTTAGTTTAGTTCCGCTGCCATCTGCAATTTGACATTCTCCACCTTCATGTCCTTTCCATTCCTTCTCCCCGCTCGGTGCTTAGGAGCCATGGGGGAAGGGTTGGGGGACGATAGGACTTAGTCTTTTAGACTAACGGTTTTCGAACCACATCATTTAGGGGACCACGGAGCCCAGCATGGAGGGGCATCCCCGGAGGTCGGCACACTTGGAGATCGGATAGTCTAGCACTGGAGTCCAGACAGCAAGGACTGTTAGTCCCGAACACCAGTAGTTGTATTAGTTTGCTTCCGCGATGAGTGATTTGTAGTGAGGACTTGATGTACCCGACATAAGCCCGTGATTTTCATTATATGTACTATCTGTGGACACTCCCTTCGTGGAGTTTATTTTTCTATATATGTGATTTCTGTGGACTTGCTTTTATACTTATGCTACAGTAGAGATCGATTTGCCCGGCAGAATCGGCGTCTTGTAGTGACGACCTTCCCGGGGGAGAAGGTATCACCGCAAGGCGGCGGTTCTGGGCCTAAGACCCCGGTGTCGAAAAAGAAAAAAATGGGGGTCTTACAAGTGGTATCAGAGGAAACCTCGATCAGATCAGTAGCAGTCCACTAACCCTGGGACTCCCCCGCTCGAGTTTAGTTTGGGGACAAACTAGGCAGCGAATGCAGTGGTGGGCCCATATGGGAAATCACATGAAAATTGTCCACCATTAGTTAGACATGTGCGATTACTTATACTTGACTTCTATTACGCAGCCCCCAGCGCAGCCAACACCACATGGCGGAGTTCAGCAGACTCCGACTGTTGCACCACGTCCCCCGGTCCCCACTCCATTCCTACACTCGGAGATGGGTCAAACGCTGACAGCAATTCTAGATGCTTTCAGGGCTCAGTAGGTTCCGGCTCCACAGCCAAACCCGGGGGCCAATTGGCTGAGCATCTTTCGAGGACTCTCTCCTCCATCCTACTTGGGGACAGAATCCGCCGTATGGACAGAAGAATGGCTAGATATTATGTACGAAATGCTGACTGGGATACGGTGTCTCTCGGAGGAGAGGGTGGCCTTGGTTGTCTCCTGCCTGGAGTCCCATGCCAAGAGGTGGTGGAAGACGCTGCTGGACACAATGTTTGTTGATAGGGAGGTTGCGGAAGTTACCTGGGAAGAGTTCAGGACCGCGCTGCTGGAGCATTTTGTTCCACAGTCATCCAGGGATGAGTTGGAGGAGCGGTTCTTACAGCTGAAGCAGGGCACCCGGACAGTGGTGGAGTACCATCGGGAGTTCGACCATTTGGCTCGATATGCAGATTTTTACCAGCTGGACGAAGCGGGATACATCAAGAGATTCTATAAGGGCCTGCGGGAGGACTTGAGGGAGGCTTTGTTGTTTGTATCTGACGGGCCTATCTCCCGGATTTTGGAGATGGCAAAGAGGATTGAGGCCGATTGGCACACCACTCGGGGCCGGAAGTGGCAAGCGGAGGATCAGGGCCGGAGAGCCCGAAATGATCAACGGCAAGGTGCTATACCAGGTGGAAGAAGGATAGAGGACCAGCCTCGTCAGGAAGTGAGGCAGGAGCCGAGGGAGCCGATTGTAATGGCTTCTCAACCTCTTCAGTTGAGGGAGGCACCAAGACCCGGGGGCATGACATTTCCCCCACTAGAATTCTACAATTGTCATCAGATAGGACACATTCAGAGAAACTGCCCCATGAGGGGAGCACCTTTACCAGCACCCCAGGATGCCTCGCATGCCCAACAGTTTGGAGGACGAGGACGTAGTTTCCAGGGTGCAGATCGCAGGCAGCAGAGGGAACAAATTTATTCACTGGATTTGGCTCAACCCTGGAACCCGGAGCAAGTAATCACTGGTACGTTAGAAAATTGTAAACTTATTTCCTCATGACCTTTAAGTTTATATAGAAGTGATCATCTAGGGAAGAAAACCATAGCTAGATTCTAAGACATTTAACTTTTCCCACCCCCAGGAATAGTTTTCTTCAGCGGTAAACCCGCTTATACGCTATTTGATACGGGTGATTCACACTCGTTTGTATCGGAAGCCTTCGTAGAAGGGTTGGAAGGCGTGGAACGATTCACGGGTCTGGTGATGAGGAAACAATTACCCGACGGATCAGAGTTGTTCACCTCTGCCCACTGCAATATGGAGGCGGAGATCGGTGGAAGGATATTTGAAGCTCCAGCGACGATCATAAAGATGCCAATCTTTGATTTGATCCTAGGAATGACGTGGTTGAACTGGAATCATGCTCAAATTGACTGCACGTCCAAGAGAGTTACCGTGAGACATGGAGATTCCCACCTCGTCATTGAAGGTACTAGATCTATTCCCCCTCTCATGCTGTCATCTGTACAGGCTGTCAAGGCTCACTTACAGGGGGAAGAAGTGTATGAGGTAATATTTGAAATGACTGAGGCCAAGGTCTCCACCTTGGGTATTCCGGTGATGCGAGATTTTGCCGACGTATTCCCAGAGAAACTGTCTGGGCTACCCCCGCACCGGGAGTAGGATTTCCGAATACAGCTGGTGTCGGGGGCTAAGCCGGCAGCTAGATCCCCTTACCGGATGGCCCCGAAAGAGTTGACAGAGTTTTGAAGCCAACTCCAGGAACTGGTGGAGGCTAGATTTGTCCGACCGAGCTCTTCGCCTTGGGGAGCCCCGGTCTTGTTCGTTAAAAAGAAAAACGGAACTCTGAGACTGTGCATCGACTACCGAGCACTAAACCGATTGACAGTCTGAAATACATATCCACTGCCAAGGATAGATGAGCTATTTGACCAACTAGAAGGTGCGCATTTTTTTTCCAAATTGGATCTAAGGTCGGGCTACTACCAGTTATGAATCCAGGAGGAGGACATTCCAAAGACTGCTTTCAGTAGCAGATATGGGCTATATAAGTTTACCGTGATGCCCTTCGGGCTAACAAATGCTCCGTCGGCATTCATGAGCCTCATGAACCGGGTTTTCGAGGCCTACTTGGATGTGTTTGTCATAGTATTCATAGACGACATCCTGATTTACTCTAGGACGGAAGAGGAGCACACTCGGCATCTAACACTGACTCTGGAGAGACTACGGGAGCACAAGCTCTATGCGAACATCAGCAAATGCCAGGTTTGGTAGAAGGAGGTGGCTTTCTTAGGCCATATCATCAGTGGTGCTGGGTTGGCGGTGGACCCGGCCAAGATCCAAGCAGTCCGGGACTGGCCACAGTTGAAGACGGCCACAGATGTACGAAGTTTCCTAGGACTCCCCGGTTACTACCGGATGTTCGTAGAGGGATTCTCTTGTATCTCCCTTCCACTCACATCTCTGACAAGGAAGGACATGCCCTTTATCTGGACCCTACAGTGTGAGGCGACTTTTCAAGAGCTAAAGGGGCGACTCACTTCGACTCCTATACTTGCTCTCCCTTCAGGGAAAGAAGGATTCCAGGTCTACACTGATGCCTCCTACCAGGGCATGGGTGCAGTGCTTATGAAGAATGGCCATGTGATAGCTTACACTTCTCGGCAGCTGAAGAAGTACGAGCAAAACTACCCAGTCCATGACTTGGAGATGGGAGCTGTCATCTTTGCACTAAAAGTCTGGCATCACTATCTGTACGGTGTCCACTGCGACATATACTCAGACCATAAAAATTTGAGGTATGTGGACACGCAAAAAGAGCTGAACATCAGACAGAGACGTTGGGTGGAATTCTTGGCAGACTACCAGTATGAGATGCACTACCACCCGGGAAAGGCGAATGTGGTAGCAGATGCATTGAGCCGAAAGACCACAAACGCCGGAGTAGGAACACAGTTGATGGCTTTGGAGTTAATTCAGATGTTAGATAAGATGCAAATATCCCTGGTGTCCGAGGAACACCCTGAGTTATACCGAGAGTATGTTTCATCACTAATCGCCACTGATGACATTCGAGAAAGGGTCAAGGATGGACAGAGGAAGGATACCCAGCTAGAGCCGATATTCCGGACCTTAGAAGCAGGCACTGCGGGAGATTACACACTGAGGGATGACTTAGTATGCTTTAGAGGACGGGTCTACATACCAGAGGGAGGCCAGGTCCGGGAGGATATCATGATGGAGGCTCATTGCAGTCGATATTTGGTACACCCGGGGATTACGAAGATGACTGCAGATCTGAAGAAGACTATGTTCTGGCCCGGCATGAAGAAGGATATCACCTACTTCGTGACCCATTGCAAGGCATGCCAGTTAGTGAAGGCGGAATGCAGAAACCCCGCAGGATTATTACAGCCACTCCCAGTACCAGAGTGGAAGTTCGATGATATCTCCATGGACTTTATACACGGACTTCCTCGATCAAGGACAGGGAATGATTCGATCTGGGTGATCGTCGACCGGCTGACAAAGGTAGCAAGGTTTATTCCAATCAGGAAGGATGACTCGGTGGGCGTGTTAGTCCGAAAGTTTATGGAGTAATTCATTCGCTATCATGGCATACCCAAGTCGATTGTGTCGGACCGAAATGGACGATTTACGTCCAGGGAGTGGAGGTCAGTGCAGACTTACTTAGGGACTCGACTAACATTCAGTACAGCTTTTCATCCCCAGACAGATGGACAAACGGAACGGACCAACCGGACTCTGGTGGATTTACTATGACTCTGCATATTGGATCGCGGTGAAGCTTCGGAGAAGTTGTTACCACTGATCGAGTTCTCGTATAATAACAGCTATCAGTCCAGTATAAGGATGGCTCCATGAGGCGTTATATGGACGGAGGTGCAGGACTCCGTTATCATGGATACAGGACGAGGACCCTAAGGCATTGGATTCGGAGGCGTTGTATGGACGGAGGTGCAGGACTCCGTTATCATGGATACAGGACGAGGACCCTAAGGTATTGGATTCGGAGTTTGTCGAAGACACCGAGGCTCAGGTGAGATTGATACGGGACAGGATGCTAGAAGCACAGAGCCGGCAGGCTAAGTATTACGATGCTTGGCATCGTCAGGTGGAATTCCATGTAGGAGATCAGGTGTTCTTGAAGATCCGACCAATGCATGGAGTTACTTGGGTATGCGGATAGAGGAAAAAGCTTAGTCAAAGATACATGGGGCCTTATAGGATCCAGGAGCGGATCGGTCCCTTGGCATACAGGCTGGAGCTGCCACCGGAGCTGGCGAGTCTGCACGACGTATTCCATATATCCTCTCTTAGGAGAGCTCTACTACGCCCAGAGCAGCAAGTTACAACCACAGATGGACCGATAGCATCTGATCGGTCAGTTCACCTAGAACCGGTACGGATTAACGACAAGGGGGTACGAGTTTTATGCCACAAGAAGGTTCCGTTAGTCAAGGTCCTATGGAGAAATCACGGAAGAGAGGAGCACACATGGGAGCCCCAGGACTTGATGCGACAAAGATACCCGAAACTCTTCAGTCAGGTATTCCTCACAACCACTCAAAATGTTCAATTTACCTTCCTAATTTAAACTAGTAGAACTGAAATTTCAAGGATATGGGCTAAACTTTTGTTTATTGGGGTCTAGACTTTGCCAATTGAGGGATTTGGTCTTAAATTTGACTATCACCTTTAAACCTCATATAATAAAACATGGTGTCGTGACTTAAACCTTTCAACTCTCATGGGATGTCACAAGTTTCTTCCTTCCCGATAGGAGTCCCCGTAGGCTTAACCTTGATTTCGGGGACGAAATCTTTATTTTGTTTATTGGGATTTGTAACAACCCATTTCCAACTAGACCCCTAAGGGTTGTTTTGTCATGACAAAACCCTAGGAAGCCCAAGAAAGAGTCAAGTGGACCTGGTGGTGTGGATATGGCCACTATGGTCTGCACTTAGCAGATTTCTAAAACATGGTTAAAGGTGATCATGGGGCTTCAACAAGACTCCAAGACCCCACCCATACCCTTATAACCCTAGAAGGGGTCAATGGGTCACTAAGGACCCATGAAGAGCAATCAAAGGACCTAAGTTGACCAAAGTCAACTATAACCCTAGCTAGGTCAAATTGACCTACACAAGGGTCCATTGCAGTCTATTAGCCAAATATACCCCACCCATACCTCCATAACCCTAGGTAGGGGTCAATGGGTCACTAAGGACCCTTGGAGGGTAGTCAAGGGAGCTAAGTTGACCAAAGTAGACTCTAACCCTAAATAGGTCAAATTGACCTAAACAAGGGTCAATTGCAGTCCCTTGGCAAATGGACCCCACCCCTACCCTCATAGGCCTAATGAGAGGCCAATAGGTCACCAAGGACTCATTGGGACCAATCATAAAGACTAGGTTGACCAAAGTCAACTCTTGACCTAAAATGGTCAAAGTGCCCTAGTTAAGGGCCAAGTGACCTCCAAGGACCAATCCAACCCCACCTTGACCCTAGGGGAGGCTAATGGGTCACCAAGTACCCATTAAATAAATCTCAAGGACCAAATTGACCTAGGTGGGCCCTAGTCCATCTTTGGGTCAAGTTAGCCCAAATGGGCTAACTCAAGCTCAAGCCTATTTCAATTGGGCTAACCAACACTTAAGTGACCAAATGGACTTGTGGGCTGCCATGGGACATGTAGGAGCCAAAAATTCAGGCTTGTTGACTAGGAGAGAGAAAGTCACCCATGGAGGAGAGAGAAAGAGAAGGAAGAAGAAGAAAGGAGGACTTTGTGCTCCTCCTCCCCCTCCCCAACCTCCCATTCATTTCAGAAGGACAAGGGGGAGTGCAGCAGCCATTATGGACTGGTTAGAGCAAGCTCCACCCCCCCTACCAACCTAGCCGCCAAGATTGACTTAGGCCAAAAATGGCACATGGCAATTCGGCCACCTAACTCCCTCCTCTCCCTCTTTAAAAGCTTCAGTGAGGTCCAAGGAGTATTTCCCACTCTTTTCCTGAAGAAGCCGAGCCCTTTCCTCCATTTTTGAACAAGACGACCACCACCGGCCACCACCATGCCAATCCGGCGATCAGCACGGCTACAGCCGCCACCATAGCTCCTCCTCCACTCCTTCTTGCATGAGTAGATCGTAGACATCATTAGGGCCAAGGTTGGGGCTCAATTGAGCCCAATCCGATTTGGATTTTCATGGTTTTCGGCCGAAAATTCTTCTTGGTAGAATCGCCAGAATAGTGCTTCCCGGCGGCCTAGCCGCCGCCTGGAGATAACCCCGACCACCACGAAGGTGTCGGCGGCGGTGGCAGGCCGGGGAGGTGGCCGGAGCGCCGGCGACAACCGCTGGAAGTTGGCCCAGGCAGGTGCAATCCTGGCCGTTGGCGCGCGGGGATGATGACGGGATGCCGTCCAGGATTGCACCAAGATCCGTGCAATAATGATATTAAACTATAGGTTAAATATTTGAATCATTTCATTATCAGTCACAAAATATTGTATTTAATTGTTTTAATTATTAAAAATACTTAGAGACATTTTCAGAGAAAATAGTAAACACAAAAAATGTATCCCCTTGAGTCTACTTTTATACAAAATTGGTTTGAACCAATTTGGGTGACTGGTTTGACTAGGGCACTCATTTTGGTGGGGTCTATACAAATGACGAGGCAGTAATTAAACTAAGTGCCCACACTTCATCCTTTGTCCAAATGAGCTGAAATTTTGGCAGGGAGTCACCCTACCCTATATCTAGAACCTGCCTAAAAATGGAAATTTTTGGGAATAATTTTCCAATAGTTTTGTAAATAATTTAATTATGCTAGGGTAAATTAATTTATGGGTCAAATGAACTCTAAATTCATCCAAATTTTGGTGAGAGGTATATGTGGTCAATAGGCCTCTGGTTAAAATTTCATTAAGTTTGGAAGTGATTTGAATGGGAATCAAGCAAACCCTAGCCTTGCCCTAAGAAGGGCATTTTGGTCCAAAATGTAATTTTGGCTTAGAGTGTCCAATTCACCTCAACAGAGGTTCAAATTTGGGACACTGACTTGGCATAACTTTATACACCTTCCAATGAAAACTTGGGGGCATTGGAGTTGATTTGGCCCAAGATCCAAGGTCAAACCCTAAGGAAGGGCTTTTGTACCTTGTGAAGGACATATGGCCATAACACCTTGTATGACTATGAAACTTTGTAGGGATGGTTTTATGGTAACTATAACCCTCTGGTAAAAATCTTAGGGTGTTTAGAAAAGTTTGTGACCCACAAAACCCTAACCCTAGTTAGGGCACAAACTTTGTAGGGTTGGAATAGGCTAGTTAAACTCCTCCAAATAAGGTAAAATTTTAGTATAATGGTCATAAGGATATTATTAGTCTCTAGTAATTTAATTGGGACTTTTGGGATAATATTTATGGCACTTCATTTGTAACACAAGGGATGCCTCATTTTAATAAACTAATTATTATGGTCCCTCTGACCATTGGGAGGTCATGCAAATTTGGCAGAGGATGTTTTGAACCATTATAAGCTTATATAAAATTTATGAAAATATTTGGATATATATTTGAGATACTTACTTCACAAGATTGTTAAATGATGGAATTATTCAATAATTTAAATTAGTCCATATACTGATAAATAAATTATGAAATTTGGCCCAAACCATTTAAATGCCATTAGATTCATACTTGAATTTTCTCTGAATTTTTGAAAGCCATATAGTATTTTATATTTCTTTAAATTAATTTTTAAGGATTAAAATAAAATAATGATTTGGGGATAAAACCTTACTGAAAAATTTAGATATTTTGGAAGATGAGTTATATCCTTATTTTGAATAACATATAAAAATTGTAGAATGATATCTTGACTGAAAATGGTACTTCATGTTCATTATTGGAAATTCTAGTCAATAGAATAATTAAATAAATTATTAAATTAATAAGGAAAATTTTGGATCTCTGGATTTAGGGCTTAAAGGTCATAATGGACCTCCATTAATTATTATAAGAGTATTGGATAATTATTGGATGTACCTCCTATTTTACATGAAGTTTGACATGCTGGTCTGCATTTAGCAATTTTGGAAAACTGTATATTAATTTGTTTGAAGCTTATCACTCCTTAATCACTGATGATATTTGACCCAACATTTATGGTCCCTTGCAATCATGTTAGAGTTATCCTTGAATTTTCAGAAATAATATTGCCCTGTTTATTATTTTTATGAATTATTGCAATATACCATTTAAATAAAAATCAGTGGCCTGAACCTTGCTGAAAAACCAAGAGATTTTGTATCTTAGGTTAAATGATTATATTAAGTATAACATAAATTTGGAGAGATTTTATCTTGTCAAAATTTGGTACCTTCAGCTCAATCTTGGAGACTTTGGCCACTATAAATATTTAATAAATTCCTAGATAAATAGGAAAATTGTAAAACTCTGGATTTGGGCAATAAAGGTCATAATGGACCTCCATTAATTATTATAGGAGTATTGGATGATTACTTGATATACTTCCCATTTTACATAACATTAAACCTTGGTGGTCTGCATATAGTAAATCTACAGAAATAATCGGGAGTACAAGTTAGGCACATAAGTCAAAAATTAGTGGTTATAGGAATGAGTTCATCACTCAGGGTTGGATGAGCTAGGGATGGGTTTGACTAAAAGTTAGGTGGTGTTTGGGATCGACGAAAGATCGTCTTCCCCGTAGAGTAGAAGGTCAAAATCACCTTAGGTATAGTTTACTGTAATATGAAAATGAAATGGGTAAAACCTAAGTTGTAGGCATAAAGTAAATTGAGGAGTAGGTAGTAAACTTAGGATTTCACACTCTCACACCCCTGTGTCCCGAGAGATAGTTTGGGTTACTCGGGCAATAAGCCCAGTGGTTAAGGTAATGGGCATGGTAGCCTTGGGAGCTTCGGCTCGGTTGTAGATTATGACGGACGGGTTAGTCCGGTGAGCTTTGGCTCGGTTGTTGGTTATGACGGACGGGATAGTCCGGAGAGCTTCGGCTCGGTTGTAGGTTATGACGGACGAGTTAGTCCGAGGAGTTTCGGCTCGGTGGTTGATTATGACAGACGGGATAGTCCGGGAAGATTTGGCTCGGTTATTTGTTGGACTCATAACTATTGCATGTGCATAAGAGGTATAAGGTGGTGGGTCTTCGATATTTGGGAGTTCGTTGCACTGACACCAATATCGTTGACTCAGCAAGTGTGGTTTTACACTTCACCAACAGAAGTCCGGTGCGCCAGCCGGCAAGAGTACGCAGGCGTCCGTTTAGTGCACCAAGCGTTGAGGCGTACGATAGGTCAGACCGGTAGTGCAAATACTGGTTTTGAGGTGGGCGAGGCCCAACCCACCGCTTCCGTCTGCCACTACGGAGGTATTCTGGGAGGTAACGGCTCCGAAAGGGGGAACTAAAGGTCTGTGTACACAGAGTCGAGTGGGTGAGTTGCACTTGCATGTTCACATCATAGCATATTTGCCTTTCATAGCATAACCATTGCAGATAACCTGACACTTAATGTATAAGCGGTATGGGACGCTCTATACATTAGGCCTTGCAAAACGACCCCTTGGCCTATAAGTTCGTGCGAGCGTGCTTATAAGTCAAGGTTCTCTTTCAATATTATTTATATGTTATGCCTGCTAGTAAAACCGACACCCTATCGTATAAATCAGTATGAGACTTTTTATATGATAGGAGCCCTCCAAGAGATCCCTTAGCTTATGTGTTTTCACATAAGTTAAGGTTACTTATTTAGATTTTGTATAATTATTATCACACTTAACATTGTTAGTTTAGTTCCGCTGCCATCTGCAATTTGACATTCTCCACATTCATGTCCTTTCCATTCCTTCTCCACGCTCGGTGCTTAGGAGCCATGGGGGAAGGGGTGGGGGATGATAGGACTTAGTCTTTTAGACTAACGGTTTTCGAACCACATCATTTAGGGGACCACGGAGCCCAGCATGGAGGGGCAGCCCCGGAGGTCGGCATGCTTGGAGATCGGATAGTCTAGCACTGGAGTCCAGACAACAGGGACTGTGAGTCCCGAACACCAGTAGTTGTATTAGTTTGCTTCCGCGATGAGTGATTTGTAGTGAGGACTTGATGTACCGGGCATAAGCTCGAGATTTTCATTATATGTACTATCTGTGGACACTCCCTTCGTTGAGTTTATTTTTCTATATATGTGATTTCTGTGGACTTGCTTTTATACTTATGCTACAGTAGAGATCGATTTGGCCGGCAGAATCGGCGTCTTGTAGTGACGACCTTCCCGGGGGAGAAGGTATCACCGCAAGGCGGCGGTTCTGGGCCTAAGACCCCGGTGTCGAAAAAAAAAATGGGTGTCTTACAGAAAGAAATTCCAGAGAGTATGAATGTGCAATCGAAGAACGACGACGAAAAATAATTTTTATATTAGGGTTCGACGGCGGAAAGGAAGGATCGTTGAACTCCGTTCGACGATCTGGGCTTCTAATGGAATCTGAAGAGTCTTCAATAACGTCGATCTCCGTTTGACGATACTGGAGAGCGTCGAACTCCGTTCGATGATCGTTGACCAGAGGAAGATAGCCTAGCGCTGCCTGGAAAATGCTGAACTCCGGTCGACGCTTATTGGAAAGCGTCGATCTCCGTTCGACGATTTTTGTAAAAACGTCGAGCGTAGTTCAGAGACAAAACAGAACCTACAGACACTAGAAAATATAAGTTTTTAGCCTAGTCTTGGTCTGTTTTTAGGTTTAAAAATCTTGGGATTTATTTTAAACTTCCTCCATCTAACATTCCTAACTGATTTAGGAAGAAGGTGTGTTTCTTTTCATCCAAAGGTTTGGTGAAAATATCTCCCCTTTACAAATCAGTTGGGATATATTGAATTTCAATTTTTTTTTTCTCTACATTGTCTCTTAGAAAGTGATGCCTAATCTCTATATGTTTTGTCCAACTATGGAGGACTGGATTTTGTGCTATGGAGATTGCACTAGTATTATCACAAAATATTTTTGACCCTTCTAAGTTGTAGCCATTGTCTAGGAGCTAGTTTTGAATCCACAGAATCTGTGAGCAACCACTGCCTGCTGCCATGTATTTAGCTTCAACACTTGAAGTGGACACAGATGTCTGTTTCTTACAAAACCAGGAGACAAGTCTGTCACTAAGAAACTGACAAGTTCCACTGGTGCTTTTCTTGTCTACTCTACATCCAGCATAATCAGCATCTGAAAATTCAATTAATTCAAATCCTGAGTCTTTTGGATACCAGAGTCCTAGATTTGGACAACTTTTCACATACCTGAGAATCCTCTTTACTAAAGTAAAGTGTGACTCTCTAGGGCTTACTTGGAACCTAGCACATATGCATGTAGCAAACATTATATCAGGTCTACTAACTGTAAGTGTAACGCCCCCGATTTTCCTGCGTTTATTTTTATTCTCGTGGGCGTTACAATGACGCGTTTCTGTGGCTTGTGCCATGTGTAGAGTATGGTTTAGCTCCTTAGAACTGGGTGCCCTATTTTGTAGCCTGTTGGCAAGATCTCCCTAGCAAGCCGAGTCGTTTTGGGTGACCCGGTGTGGCCTATCGGGTGGATGTTTGAGTTTGGCTTTATTTGGGTATAACTCAAGTTCTGTTCGTCGAAAGTTAATTTCGACTTCGCTGTTGTGTTCGTAGCATGGATATTTAGCTACGGTGCGAATTTCGTCGAATTCCGAGGTGTTTCGGTGTTCGTGTCGTTTGGTGTGTTAATAGTATTTGTGATCAATTAATTAAATTAATTTGGCTGAATATTAAATTCTTGCGGGAGAAGTTATTGAGCTGTTATTTGCCTTGCCTTGGTGGCAGCCATATTTCTGGCTTATTCCTTTTGGAATTTTCTTAATTGTAATTAAGGGATTAGGCGTTTTAGGGTTCGGTTATTGCTGAACAGCGGGTTAGCTTTAGTATAAAAGCTCTGTTTAAGAAGTGACGGCCCACTTCTTCTTCTTTTCCTGAGAGAGAAACCGTCCGCTTGTTCTCGGAAGAACAGAGGAGAAAACCGCCCGTCCTGTACCTCCTTTGGTCGGCGATTCCGGGCTTGTTCGTGGACGGAATTCGAGTCCGAAAGCGGCGTTGTCTTGCTCTCTCCGAGATCTTCGTTTCGACGGTAAGATATTCGATTTTCGTGTAGTTTTGTTGAGGTTTGGGTTTTCGGTTTTGGAGTTTTCCGCCATTAATGGCCGAGAGTTATGTTCTAGGTGTTGCGGCTGTTTGTTCAGTGTGAAGAGGAGGAAAGCCGTCCAAGCTTCGCTGAAAGTTGAGGCAAGTGGTATTCTTGCCCTTGCCAAGTTTCTTTTTGAACTTTCTTGCTGAATTTGAAATCCCTGTTAGTCCTAGGATAGAGGCCTTGTTGTTCTCTTTTTCTTGCTAACTATAAGATTGAGTTCTTCCTATTGAACCCCCCCTACTCGTGCTGTTGGAACCCAACCTTACCGCCGTGATGCCGATTATCTTTGCTCAGATCTTTGCTCTGGGTTGGGTGTTGCCGAGAGGATGAGTTAGGAGGGGGGGGGGTGATTTGTTCCCCGAATCTGTTAATGTATTACTCGAGTAGTGTTCTTTGTTACTCGAGTAGGAGTTTGGATTACTCGAGTAGTAGCTTTGAGTTACTCGAGTAGTGTTCTTTGTTACTCGAGTAGGAGTTTGGATTACTCGAGTAGTAGCTTTGAGTTACTCGAGTAGTGTTCTTTGTTACTCGAGTAGGAGTTTGGATTACTCGAGTAGTAGCTTTGAGTTACTCGAGTAGTGTTCTTTGTTAATCGAGTAGGAGTTTGAATTACTCGAGTAGTAGCTTTGAGTTACTCGAGTAGTGTTCTTTGTTACTCGAGTAGGAGTTTGTATTACTCGAGTAGTAGCTTTGAGTTACTCGAATAGTAGGTAACTACTCGAGTAGGAGTTTTGGTTTACTCGAGTAGTAGGTAACTACTCGAGTAGGGGATTTGGGTTACTCGAGTAGTGGACTCGAGATACTCGAGTCAGTGGTTTTGTTTACTCAAGTAGTAGACATCTACTCGAGTGCTGGAGTGGGTATACTCGAGTAGTAGGCATCTACTCAAGTGCTGGATTGTAGATTCACGAGTGCTGGTTTTTCTCGCATACTCGAGTAGTGGGCGACTACTCGAGTAGAGGGCTGAGGTACTCGGGTAGTTGGCAACTACTCGAGTGCTGGAATTTGAAAACACGAGTAGTAGGTGATGTAGGGATGTCCGGAATCGGAGAACTCTACGGAAATAATTCACTCCTCGCCCAATATCGCCTTAGATCTACCGCACCTACACAGCACCTATCGCCCACAATATTTCCTCGTCACAAACGCAGCGCATAAAAATAACAAGGAGGATTGGTCGACTCGAAAATAGCGATCGAAATTTGAGTCGGATCGTTCCCCAAATTAACATATAGATTGCCAACCTTTTTTGGGAGCAAAACCAAGGCTATAGGCCAAGATCCGCTCCGGCAAATAGGATCCACCCGATCCGGAAATAAAAAGCCTAGCAACGGCGATTTCGAAATGAAAAGTGCAGCGATTGATTTAACAAAGCAGATAAAAAGATTCGCGATCCACCACAACTAATTAGAAGAAATCACACAAGGAGGGATGAGATATTTTACCCAACCGGAGAACGTTCACACAAGATAACTGTGGGAGAATCACTCTCTCCACGGATCCACCGGCGTCACACCAAAGGGCTTGCAACCTTCTTCCACGGAGTCGCACCGAAGGAAGCCGCGCCGGAGTCGCACTGAACCGGATGGAGGGAGCAAAGGGGGGCCGGCGGCTTCACACCACTAGAAGGGGGCGGCGGCAATGAGGGAGACCTCCTTGGCCGAAATCTCAACAAGAGGGTTTTTTTTAGGGTTCAATCTTTCTAATTATCTCATAACAAAGGCCTCCTTATATAGGAGTTACAAACAAGCTTTAACCATTCATGATGGAGATGTAATCTCATCCATCCAAATGGTTAAATGCACACCAAATAAAAATATTGTCCAAATGCAAAAATAAAAAGTGCAATATTGAATATAAAATTATCACTTCAAACTTGGATAATTTTATATTCCTAAAATAGAAATAATAAAGCATGAAAAGGGAAATGTTTTAATGCGATGCGGCGAATGTTGCGCGCCGCGGGCGGAGGTTGTAACGTAGCCTTCCGCTAGCATCATCGTGACGCCTCACGTCCTTTAGTTGAATCGCCTCAGCAACCGGATCAACCTCATCATCGTCAGCATCGTCTCCAAGTAGAGGTGGAGGGGGCGCGCCATCAATCCTCCCCTGCTCAAAATCACGCATCTCTGTTGCGTGGTCCAAGAGGTAGTGGCGAAGAAGATCGGCATCCAAACTTTGCAGCTCCAACTCGAGCACCCAAGAGTCATCCGAAGGGGGGCGGTCACGCCAACGGATGAGGAAGCGGCGGGTGTCGCCATCAGCAGTGGTAACATGCTCAGCATCAAGTATCATCTCTGGAGTGGAAAATGTCCGTGGGAACCTGGGGAGCATATTAGCAGTAGGCAAGAAAGAAGGCAACGTACCATCCGATGATATACCTGTGGGGACCGTAAGAGAGAGATCATCCGTTCTACCACACCCCAACCCATGAGAATTTAAAGTGGGAGAAGAAGACGACAAAGAAATCAACTCTTATGGTGGCGACACAAATATCGTTAAATCCGAAACGTTAAAAATGGGGGAGATACCCCAATCAGCAGGCAAGTCCAAAACGAAAGCGTTGTCACCTAACTTCTTAATAATCTGAAAAGGGTCGGCGCGCTTTGGTGCTAACTTTTTTACGGTGCCAGTTGGCAAGCGTTCGGGAACTAAACGGACTAAAACCAGATCGCCAATTTTAAAGTTTGATACTCTCCTATGTAAATTAGCGTGCGCCTGATAAGAGTCATATTGTGACGTCAAAGTGGCCCGTATACGTGCATGTAGATCATGGATGTGTTGGGCAAAGGATTGTGCAAATTGACTTGCTTTGTACGTTGGAGGCAACGACACCAAGTCAAGCGGCACAGGAGCTTTATAACCGTGGACAATCTCATTCGGAGACATACCCGTAGACCTATTTTTGGAATTATTGTAGGCTAATTGGGTGTGGGGTAAGAGAAGATCCCAAGTGCCCAAATGATCGCTCACGAGGCATCTTAACAAATTCCCTAAACTCCGATTAACTACTTCCGTCTGCCCATCTGATAACTCTAATTATTTCTATATTTTTATTCACTATTTTATATTAATAATAGATATTTTATATCAATTTTATAATATTAAGTTTATAAGTAACAAGTTTCTACATTTTATATTTATATGTTCTAATAAATTAATTTTTAATCTTGCAGGGCTGATATATATATTTTTTGGAACAAAACTGGATTTTCTCATTTTCTGACTAGACACGCCCTGTGACACGCCCTACCTGGGCGTGACACAGAGGCGTGACACGTGATAACTGCAGCCAGAGCCCGTCGACCGCGCCAAAAGATCGTCGACCGGCCCAGACACGCCCGTGTCGAAATGTGACATGCCTGTGTACCCTTTACATGGGGCGTGACGGTCTGCGACATAACAGCTGCCCGTGCCACGTCGGATTAAAATTACATGCCTGGGTCACGGGCGTGACCCAGGGCGTGTCAAGGAAGTTACCAGACAGGAGCGCGCCGTTCCAGCCGTTGCCGCCAGATTTCCGTTACAGCAAGACACGCCCCTAGTCACGGGCGTTACTAGGGGGCGTGACACCTCCTTGAAGACCAGTTTACTCCCGCCGTTTTCAGCTTCCTGCCGTTTCCAGAAACAGCCGTGACACGCCCTAGGTCACGGGCGTGACCTAGGGGCGTGACCAGTCAGTTAACCAATTTTAGCGGTTTCTCTTCCAACGTTCCCGGGCTTTCAAGACGACGGTTCCGAGCCTGACACGCCCTAGGTCACGGGCGTGACCTAGGGGCGTGACCAAACAGAAATTTTTCTATAAATTCCAGACAGCTTCAGATGCTGAGGAGCAGAATTTTGGGAGTTGGAGTCTTGTAATGTTCTGTTTATTTTGCTGTATTTTCTCATTTTTAAGTTAGATTTACCTTTGTTGTAACATTAATTTTAGTTATTTCTATTTCCATCATGTCTTTCCCTACTTCATTTTGTATTTCCCCAATCATGATGAGTAGCTAATCTTCTTTTAGCACTTGATCATGATGAACCTTAGAATAAAATAGATCTTTCTCCTTCTTATTAAATGTCTTGTTCTTAATTGTTCTCGCTACGATTTATCTTTGATTTTTATTTCATCGAATTCATATTATGCGGATATGATCTTCGATCTAAGATCCGTATCCTAAATGACCGAGAGGTTGCGGATACGAGGAGATCACTCAAAGATAAAAGGAGTTGAACGCACTCCTCGAGAGAGGACGACGTAAATCTTCCGGATTGGAGTCAAATCCAATAGTGGGGTTCATTGCATAAAGCAAGCTTAGGGGTTTCGACTGACCGAGAGGTCTTAATCGATCAACCTAAGGTTAGTTAGAAGCATAAGCTCGAGAGAGACGCTTCTATGTTTTAGGAACCTCCGCGGTCGAGTGAGTATAATTAAGAACTCGCATTTTATTATTTTTCAAGAAGATTTATTTTAGTCCAAGGGGATTCTAGATCAAGTGCTAGCTTCCTCATATTTGAATTTCTCTTTAGCTTCAGCTTTAGTTTTATTATCTAGTATAATCAAACCAACTTTTCCGTTAGATAAAATAATAGCTCTTCCTTGTGAGTACAAGTACTCAACAGGCCCCGAATCGCAATACGACACTTCCTATACTGCATTTCGATAGGTACGCTTGCCTAATCGAGATTCTAGTTTGGACGTTATTTAACTTCTAGAAAATCATCATCAAGTTTTTGGCGCCGTTGCCGGGGATTTTTATTTGTTGATATTTTGAAAGCAAGGATCTATTAGTTTTATCATTCTTCTTTTTCTTTTATTTCAAAAAAAAAAACACAAATTTTTTCTTTCAAAAGTTTTATCTTTAAATTTTTATATTTAAAATTTCTTGCGAAAGGGCCGTGTCGGGTTTTCATCCCGCAATACCACCTAGTACCTTGCGAACCCGTCACTGGGTAGCCCTTGGGAAGTTCGGGAAATTTTATCTTATAAATTTTTAAACCTTAAAACTTTTATCTAATGTTTTGTTCTTGTGTATGACCCGAGGGAATCCGTCGCCTCTTTTTGATTTGGATCCGGAAATCGAGCGAACCCTTCGGCACCGCTTACAATTTCGAGTTCCGAATTTTCAAGATACGGAATCCTTAGGAGACACTCCTAATCCGTCTTTAATTCTCTCTCCGTCACCCTCTTCTTCTCCTCCTTCTTCATTAAGTTCTTCTTCTCATTCTCCTAGATCTCTTTCTTCTTCTTCTTCCAATATGGGTGAGCCAAATGCGGTCGAACAACGAACTATGTCCTATTATGCCCATCCAAACTTGGATGAGGCTCAATCTAGTATTGTTCGCCCCGCTATTGCCCCCAATAATTTTGAGTTGAAGCCAAGCATCATCCAAATGGTACAACAATATGTACAATTCGATGGGCTTCAAGATGAAGATCCAAACGCGCATATTTCTAATTTCTTAGAAATATGCGATACTTTTAAAATTAATGGTGTATCCGATGATGCCATCCGGCTAAGGTTATTTCCATTTACATTGCGCACTAAAGCCAAGCAATGGTTGAGTTCTCTACCAAGAGGATCAATCACAACATGGGCTGAAATGACGGAAAGATTTCTTACAAAATACTTTCTGCCGGCCAAAACGGCTAAATTGCGCAATGGTATTACTTATTTCTCCCAACTTGATTCGGAAACGCTATATGATACTTGGGAGCGCTTCAAGGAATTGCTTCGTCGATGTCCTCATCATGCAATTCCGGATTGGTTACAAATCCAAACCTTCTATAACGGCCTAAATTCTCAAACTAGGCAACATATCGATGCCGCCGCCGGTGGAACGCTTAATAACAAAACACCAGCGGCCGCCCAAGTGCTTATAGAAGGTATGGCTTTGAATACCTATCAATGGAGTACACCTCGGTCTAAATCACCTAAACCAGCCGGGATGTACGAAATCGATACGGTTTCTAGTTTGTCTCTATAGGTTGAGAAACTACAAAAACAGATGAACGAGATGTCTGCTTCCTCGTCTACACCTGCCTGTGAACCCCAATATTGGGACGCTTCCAATATTATTGAGCATGTGGATTACTTGGGTAATCCGAATCGGCCACCCTTTAATCCGGGTAATACTAATTATGGTAATACCTATCACCCGGGTATAAGGAACCACCCCAACTTCTCTTGGAGTAATCCGGGGAACGCGGCTCGCCCACCAAACACAATCCCACCAGGATATTTTCCACCACAAGCTCCAAAAGCTCCCACTATAGAGGAGATGTTCGCCAAATATACGAGTACAAATGATGCCAATATCCGGAATCTCACCGGATCTCTTCATAATTTGGAGACACAAATTGGGCAAATCGCTAAGATGCTCTCCAATCGCCAACAAGGAGCACTACCGGGCAATACGGAAACCAACCCAAGGGAGCACGCCAATGCCATCACTCTACGGAGCGGGAAGGAGGTAACACCTTCTCCAAATCCGATTGATACGGAGGTAACAATTTCTGCACCTTCCCCTCCTCTTAAGCCTTCTAGTTATATTAAACCAAAACCTTATCAACCACCACTTCCCTATCCGTCTAGAATGCACAAAGACCGGGTGGATGAGCATCATGGTAAATTTTTAGATATGTTTAAACAAATTCAAATAAATTTACCATTTTGCGAAGTTATCGCACAAATGCCAAAGTATGCCAAGTACCTCAAGGATCTTTTATCCAATAAAAAGAAACTCGAGGATTTCTCCACGGTTCAATTGAACGCGGAGTGTTCGGCAGTGTTACTTAATAAATTGCCTAGGAAATTACCTGATCCTGGTAGTTTCTCCATTCCTTGTCTATTTGGCGATTTATTAGTAACACGTGCGTTAGCCGATCTAGGCGCCTCGATAAATTTAATGCCTTATTCTTTAGTTAAAAATTTGGGTTTAGGAGAGCCTAAACCCACAAGAATAAGCATTCAATTGGCGGATCGGTCTGTCAAGCTCGCTATGGGGATCATAGAGGATGTGCTTGTCAAAGTTGACAAATTTATCTTTCCGGTAGATTTCGTCATCTTCGACATCGAAGCGGACACCGAGGTACCACTTATTCTCGGTCGCCCTTTTCTTGCCACAGCACGCACCATTATAGACGTTAGTAACGGTAAACTTCTCCTTAGAGTCGGAGATGAAGAAGTTACCTTTACTATTGACTCGTCCATGAAAAATTCGCTCTCGAATGACGACTCATGTTACTATTTGGAGACTTCTCATAAAGAAGACTCCATCTTATTTTCTAAAAATTGTTATTCACCTGTTTTTCATGATGACAATTTTGAAACTTTAAATTTAATTTCTCATGAATTTAGTGATACTCATTTGGTCACACACACATCTATTTTAGAACCTCTTGAATTAGGTGGTGACCCCTTAAGAACTTCGTTTGACAAACCTCCATTTTTAGAACGTGAACGTATGTCCAATCATTTACAAAATTCAACTCTAGCAAATGGTTTCAAACGTCCTGTTAATGCGCCGGCTTACCCATCTGAAAATCCAATAACGTAGCGAGGGCGTCACTATGGTCGAGCTCACCGACCATAAACAAAGCGCTCGTGGGAGGCATCCCATGGTTATCTTGTCTTTTTATTTTAATTTTGTTGTTGAGTTTTTACAGGATTGAAGAATTGCGATGCATGATGATCGGCCGGGGACGAACATCAAGTCTACATTATTCTTCAAGTCGGTAAACTATTATTTTTTTTTAGTTTCTTTAAATATAAAAAAACAAAAAAAAAACAAAAAAAAAAACAAAAAAAAAAAAACTTAAAAAAAAAATAACAAAAAAAAAATGCAAAAAAAAAATAGAAAATCAAAATTAAATTAGAGAAGTCTTTATTTCTATATTTATTCACATGCAAAATTCCTGGTAATTCAACTTTTTTATAGTGTTTAGAGAATTTTGATGTTTTAATTGAATGTTGAATTTTGGAGTAGAACTGTTGGCCATGCTGTGTTTCTAGTTAAGTGCACGTGTAAGTAGAATTTTTAGTAGATCTAAATATTCAGCATATAATTAGATTTTCATTTTTCTAAATGCGTAGAAACAACTTATTTTACTTTAATTTTGAAAACCAGTAAAACTTTAAAATAATTTAGGTGAGTAAGTAGAAGTTTGCTAGAGAGATATTTCGCGGACCAAGAGAGAGTTATTCTTTTTCGATGTCTAGAACTTGCCCTCTAACTATTCTCAAGACTTTGCATAAGTTAAACTCATTAGCATAAATATGATTTAGGCACTTCTTTTGGCAAGTTTGAGCTTTTGTACCCGCACCTAAAATTTTAACTTTGCTTAGCCAATTTGAGCCTATTACCTTTTCCTTTTGTTTTAGCTCCACCAAATGATTTACCAAAGCCTAAAAAGCATCCTAATTACACACCTAAACCCGAGCTTGAAAGAACAAATGTAGAAATACTTTGTGAGTGATTAGGAGCCTTTTCATTTTTTTTGATGGCTATTTTCTTATTAAAAAAAAGAGTTGATTTATTTTTCTCCTCTTCAAAATAAAGAAAAAAAATTATCATTAAAAAATGAAGAGGTAGAAAAAAAATCAATATGATGGGAGAGTTAAAAAAATAAGAAAGAAACAAAAGAAATAGGAATTTGGCTACGTTCTTAAGAGTCATAGCAAATCTTTATGTACAAGCTTCTCTAGGTTTTGGTGTGACTAGCCATCGTGTTTATCTTTGATTACCCTCACCAAAAACCTAAGCCCACATTTCAACCTAATTAAGCCCTATTGATTTATGTTTATAAGTTAGACTAGTGCCGTGGCGAGAGTGTGAAAGGGCAAGCCTATGGCCATCGACATTGATGGATTTCTTTGAAGGGTATCTTAATCTTTGTTTGTGCAATGTTATCTTAGTACGCACGCTACACTCTCCCTAAAGATAATTTCAAGATTTACCGGATTTTCATCTTAAAAGTAAAAATAATAGTGAAAACGCATTTTAAGAAAAATAAAAACCTAATTTGTATGCTGAGTAAGTCTTTCTACAAAAGTATCTACAAACATAGGCATAAGACTTCGCATTTTACTCCTTAGGTTCAATTTTCTTTTCTAGCATTTAAAATTTTTCTACTCCCTATAGGAAGTTGTTTGCTCGGGACTAGCAAACGGATAAGTATGGGGGTATTTGATAACTCTAATTATTTCTATATTTTTATTCACTATTTTATATTAATAATAGATATTTTATATCAATTTTATAATATTAAGTTTATAAGTAACAAGTTTCTACATTTTATATTTATATGTTCTAATAAATTAATTTTTAATCTTATAGGGCTGATATATATATTTTTTGGAACAAAACTGGATTTTCTCATTTTCTGACTAGACACGCCCTACCTGGGCGTGACACAGGGGCGTGACACGTGATAACTGCAGCCAGAGCCCGTCGACCGCGCCAAAAGATCGTCGACCGGCCCAGACACGCCCGTGTCGAAATGTGACACGCCTGTGTACCCTTTACACGGGGCATGACGGTCTGCGACATAACAGCTGCCCGTGCCACGTCGGATTAAAATTACACGCCTGGGTCACGGGCGTGACCCAGGGCATGTCAAGGAAGTTACCAGACAGTAGTGCGCCGTTCCAGCCATTGCCGCCAGATTTCCGTTACAGCAAGACACGCCCCTAGTCACGGGCGTGACTAGGGGGCGTGACACCTCCTTGAAGACCAGTTTACTCCCGCCGTTTTCAGCTTCCCGCCGTTTCCAGAAACAGCCATGACACGCCCTAGGTCACGGGCGTGACCTAGGGGCGTGACCAGTCAGTTAACCAATTTTGGCGATTTCTCTTCCAACGTTCCCGGGCTTTCAAGACGACGGTTCCGAGCCTGACACGCTCTAGGTCACGGGCGTGACCTAGGGGCGTGACCAAACAGAAATTTTTCTATAAATTCCAGACAGCTTCAGATGCTGAGGAGCAGAATTTTGGGAGTTGGAGTCTTGTAATGTTCTGTTTATTTTGCTGTATTTTCTCATTTCTAAGTTAGATTTACCGTTGTTGTAACTTTAATTTTAGTTATTTCTATTTCCATCATGTCTTTCCCTACTTCATTTTGTATTTCCCCAATCATGATGAGTAGCTAATCTTCTTTTAGCACTTGATCATGATGAACCTTAGAATAAAATAGATCTTTCTCCTTCTTATTAAATGTCTTGTTCTTAATTGTTCTCGCTACGATTTATCTTTGATTTTTATTTCATCGAATTCATATTACGCGGATATGATCTTTGATCTAAGATCCGTATCCTAAATGACCGAGAGGTTGCGGATACGAGGAGATCACTCAAAGATAAAAGGAGTTGAACGCACTCCTCGAGAGAGGACGACGTAAATCTTCCGGATTGGAGTCAAATCCAATAGTGGGGTTCATCGCATAAAGCAAGCTTAGGGGTTTCGACTGACTGAGAGGTCTTAATCGATCAACCTAAGGTTAGTTAGAAGCATGAGCTTCAGAGAGACGCTTCTATGTTTTAGGAACCTCCACGGTTGAGTGAGTATAATTAAGAACTCGCATTTTATTATTTTTCAAGAAGATTTATTTTAGTCCAAGGGGATTCTAGATCAAGTGCTAGCTTCCTCATATTTGAATTTCTCTTTAGCTTCAGCTTTAGTTTTATTATCTAGTATAATCAAACCAACTTTTCCGTTAGATAAAATAATAGCTCTTCCTTGTGAGTACAAGTACTCAACAGGCCCCGAATCGCAATACGACACTTCCTATACTGCATTTCGATAGGTACGCTTGCCTAATCGAGATTCTAGTTTGGACGTAATTTAACTTCTAGAAAATCATCATCACCATCCGTTTGGGGATGATAGTCGGAGGAAAAAAATAACTTTGTTCCCATTAATATCCATAACGTTTTCCAAAAATAACTAGTGAATTTTACATCTCTATCCGAAACTATGGTCTTTGGCACTCCGCGGTGACTAACGACTTCTTTAAAATATAGTTTAGCGACATGAGACGCAACATTTGTTCTACTGCACGGGATGAAATAAGCCATCTTGGAAAACCTATCCACAACTACAAAAACGGAATCATGACGGCGTTGGGTAGGGGGAAGGCCTAATACAAAGTCCGTACTAACATCTACCCAAGGCATGGAGGGAATAGGCAAGGGTGTATATAATCCTACATTGGTTTTACCACCCTTAGAAACCTGACACGTTCGGCAGCTACTCACTACTCCTCCTACCATAGCCTTAAGTTTTGGCCAATAAAACTTCTCTTCGACTAATGTAATCGTCTTATCTCTACCAAAGTGACCACCTAACCCTCCACTATGCAACTCCCAAATGATATGTAATCGTAGTGATGACTGTGGAATACATAGCTTCCCGCTCCTAAACAGGTATCCGTCCTTAATGACGTATGCAGATATCGTCGTGGGGGAACTATCCTGGGCTGATAAATAGACGTCTTGGAAGTCAGGACACGTAGCATACTCATCCTTAACCCGCTCAAATCCTATAACATGTACCTCCATAGAAGTGAGTAAAAGCGTAAGACGACTAAGGGCGTCAGCGACTCGGTTATCAGCTCCTTTAAGATGTTTGAGGTTAAATGTATAACCTTGTAGGAATGCTACCCACTTAGCGTGTCTTGGGCTGATTTTATGCTGTCCGTCAATGAAACGCAAGGCCTCATGATCGGAGAGGATCACGAACTCCTTGGAGAGGAGATAGTGCCTCCAATGGTGTAGACATCGGACTACAGCATAGAACTCCCTATCGTAATTTGAATAATTCAACTTGGGGCCCGACAACTTCTCGCTAAAGTAGCTAACGGGATGGCCTTCTTGGCTCAAGACACCTCCAACCCCAACCCCTGAAGCATCACATGTGAGCTCAAAGACTTTAGAAAAGTCGGGTAGACGTAAGACAGGTGCCTCAGTCATGAGCTTCTTTATTCGTTCCAAAGCATTGGTGGCGGACTTCGTCCACGTAAACTCTCCCTTCTTCATACAGTCCGTGATAGGCGCCATAATACTACTGAAGTCCCGTATGAAACGGCGGTAGAATGTGGCTAACCCATGGAAACTACGCACCTCACGTAGGTTGGTTGGTACGGGCCAGTCTTTAATGACCTGAACCTTACCCGGGTCAACTCGGATACCCTCAGAACCGACAATATAGCCTAAGAACTCTACCTCCGAGGCATAGAAAGTGCATTTATTAAGATTGAGAAATAAAGTCTCTTTCCGCAGGGTGGAAAGGATCACTCTCATGTGGGAGATGTGCTCGGTGGTAGAAGTGCTATAGATCAGAATATCGTCAAAGTAGACGACGACAAACTTCCCCATGAATGGCTGGAAGACATGGGTCATCATCCGGGAGAAGGTACTCGGGGCGTTGGATAACCCAAAAGGCATCACAAGCCACTCGTACAGACCATCCTTCGACTTAAACGCGGTCTTCCACTCGTCGCCCTCTCGTATCCTAATCTAGTGATAGCCACTCCGAAGATCTAACTTGGAGAATATGGTGGCTCCAGACAAGACATCCAACAAATCATCCAGGCGGGGAATAGGGAACCTATATTTGATGGTGATTTTGTTGATAGCTCGGCTATCAACGCACATCCTCCATGTACCATCCTTCTTGGGGGCAAGGAGGGCTGGTACCGCACATGGACTCATGCTAGTCCTAATAAAACCCCTCTCAAGCAAGCTCTCTATCTGGGTCTGCAACTCCTTGTGAGCCGCGGGATGGAGTCGGTAATGGGGCTGATTCGGCAAGGAAGACCCTGGGATGAGGTCTATCGCATGCTGGATATTCCTAAGAGGGGGTAACGTAGGTGGCAGCTCATCCGGGTACACATCCTTATACTCTTCCAATAGTACCCGTAACTCACTAGGCAGCTCATCCAAAATACTAGAATCGGGTTTCGCACTCATGAGAACTAGCGCATACATAATTCCATCAACGAACGGGTCTCTCACAAACTCTTTCCTACCAACTAGACTCAACGTCTTTCTCTCTACATGGATAGTGGTATCCTTAGCCAAGACTACGGGCTCCTTTGGGATGGTGGGCCTCAAAGTGATGGTTTTACCATTGAATTTAAATTCATAGGAGTTGGCTCTACCAAAATGTGTGACATCACGGTCGTATAGCCAAGGGCGGCCCAACAACACATGACAGGCGTCCATCGGAAGGACATCACACCACACCTCATCAACATAAGACTTGAATGAGAGTGGGACCAGGCATCGCTTAGTAACAGGCACGGAGATCTTGTTGATCCAAGCAACCTGATACGGACTCAGGTGTGGTTCCGTGGTCAAGGACATACGTGCTATTGCGTTCTCAGATACTATGTTCACACAACTACCACTATCTATAATAAGCTTGCAAAGCTTTTCGCCACTCTTAAAGATCAGAGAAAATATGCTCGTCCTCTTCCAATCATCTAACGGTAGAGGAGTGGTCAAGATACAATGCATCACCATAAGGGGGTGATCGTCCTCTAAGTCACTTGGGACCCCTTCTGGGTCGCTCTCCTCAGCAGCCTCATAGACATAATCCGCCAGATCGGTCGTTGACTCTATCAGGGCTATGGCCTTAGTTTTTGTTGGGCATTCAAAGGCATAGTGGCCTTGGATGCCGCAAGAATAGCATGTAGCGCTAGTCTTGCTAACCTTTCCGATTGGAATGCGTTCACTCGCGGGGTTCTTGGTGTTCCTAGCCGTGATCATGATAGACTTGGACTCGGCCGACCGATACTTCCCCTTATCTTGATAGGTGGAGGAAGATGCTCCGGTAGAGTATTTTCCTTTCGCATGAGAATAACGGGAGTGAGCCTTAGAGGCTAAGTGTTTTTCAATGTCGAGGGCGGCATTTAATGTGGTGTTCAAATCAGTGTGGCCATAACGCAAGAGCTTCCGCTGAATATCAGGTTGAAGGCCCTTACGGAACCTAGAAAGGGTAACCTCGGGGATTTCTTCAGATCACAACGCACCATTCGGTCCTTCAGTTCTCCCATATACTCCGCTACTGAATTCGAGCCCTGCCGCAGGGTGGCAAGCTCGTCAAACATCTATGTCCGATGGTACGCGGGAACGTACTGATCGGTAAACAAATTCTTCATTACGGTCCACCCAATAATTGGGTTTCCGTGTCCCGCAGCTAGCCTACGCTCTTCATTTAGCCAATAAGTTTTGGCATGGCCTGTCAATTTCATCCTGACAACTTGGACCTTTTGGGGGTCCGTGAGATGGTGCAAGTCGTAGTAACATTCCATGTCCACTATCCACGTAAGGAAGTTCTTGTGGATCTCCCATGCCGTCGAAAGTGGGGGCATCAATCTTGATGGCCCTAGTAATGTCAAACTCTCGCTCGTGGCGACGGCCTCGAGGGGGCACTCGTGGGGAGTCCCCATCCGAATCCGAATCTTAGAAAATTCAGATCAACCAACGACGAACGCAGAGAGGATGTTTGCAACGTGGAAGTTGAAACGACCGCCTCTGATTCCAAATTGATGTAGGGATGTCCGGAATCGGAGAACTCTACGGAAATAATTCACTCCTCGCCCAATATCGCCTTAGATCTACCGCACCTACACATCACCTATCGCCCACAATATTTCCTCGTCACAAACGCAGCGCATAAAAATAACAAGGAGGATTGGTCGACTCGAAAATAGCGATCGAAATTTGAGTCGGATCGTTCCCCAAATTAACATAAAGATTGCCAACCTTTTTAGGAGCAAAACCAAGGCTATAGGCCAAGATCCGCTCCGGCAAATAGGATCCACCCGATCCAGAAATAAAAAGCCTAGCAACGGCGATTTCGAAATGAAAAGTGCAGCGATTGATTTAACAAAGCGGATAAAACGATTCGCGATCCACCACAACTAATTAGAAGAAATCACACAAGGAGGGATGAGATATTTTACCCAACCGGAGAACGTTCACACAAGATAACTGTGGGAGAATCACTCTCTCCACGGATCCACCGGCGTCATACCGAAGGGCTTGCAACCTTCTTCAACGGAGTCGCACCGAAGGAAGCCGCGCCGGAGTCGCACCGAACTGGATGGAGGGAGCAAAGGGGGGCCGGCGGCTTCACACCACTAGAAGGGGGCGGCGGCAATGAGGGAGACCTCCTTGGCCGAAATCTCAACAAGTGGGTTTTTTTTAGGGTTCAATCATTCTAATTATCTCATAACAAAGGCCTCCTTATATAGGAGTTACAAACAAGCTTTAACCATTCATGATGGAGATGTAATCTCATCCATCCAAATGGTTAAATGCAGACCAAATAAAAATATTGTCCAAATGCAAAAATAAAAAGTGCAATATTGAATATAAAATTATCACTTCAAACTTGGATAATTTTATATTCCTAAAATAGAAATAATAAAGCATGAAAAGGGAAATGTTTTAATGCGGTGCGGCGAATGTTGCGCGCCGCAGGCGGAGGTTGTAACGTAGCCTTCCGCTAGCATCATCGTGACGCCTCACATCCTTTAGTTGAATCGCCTCAGCAACCGGATCAACCTCATCATCGTCAGCATCGTCTCCAAGTAGAGGTGGAGGGGGCGCGCCATCAGTAGGCAACTACTCTAGTACTGGAAATTCCCTGCCTCTTTTTGTCTTAGAATCGTTCGGCTATCATCGATGTCTGGATGGAGATCGTCGATCGCTGCTTCTGCCTTTTGTCGTTCGACAATCGTCGATCTCCGTTCGACGTTTTTCCAGAGGGAAAACGTCGAGCTCCATTCGACGCTCGATGAGCGTCGAGCTCAGCTCTTGTCTGTTAGCCGATCACCGCTCGACGATTTCCTGGAGGAAGATCGTCGAGCTTCGCTCGCCTTTTAGCCTTCGACGATCGTCGACCTCCAGGATGATGATCGTCGGTCTTCTTTTGTCCTTCAGCCGATCGACGATCGTCGACCTCCGACTGACGATCGTCGAGCTCCGTTTTACCTTAGTGGGATTGTGGTTAGAGTTTGGTTTTGGCTTTAAGTGAGGCTAGCTCACTCAACGCCAAGGTTTAGGTTGGCACTGAGTGGGTCTCACTCAGCGCCTTGTCGTGTTGATTCTTTTCAACACTCTTTCTTTACCTTATTTTTCATTCCCGAGTGGTTTTCTTGTTATATTTCTGGTATTTCCTTGTCGGCCATTCCCTTTACTTTCTTAAGGTCCGAATCGTGGGTCGTGGTTAGTTATGGTGGTTATAGCTATTCAGGGGGGTGGAGTTGTGTGATATAGCCAAGGCCACTCTTGTTTTTCTTGCTCCAGGTATGGGTTGGGCATGTGTGGGTGGAAGGTCCCTTGTGTTTTCATGTGTAGACCCTCGAGCTTGTTGACTTGGACATGGTGGATGGGGGACTGAGTTTGCCTCCGATCCGGTTCCTCGTTGTTTGTTTTTGCTACTACCACTTTCCACAGTTTAGGGTGTTAGAAGTTTCTTCCTTAGTAGCTTGCAGCACTTTGGGCTCTTGGTAGCCTAAAAAGCCCGGTAGGATGATGTTCCTGAGTTGGGTTGTTGCTATTTCTTTGCTTGTGTGCTTGTCTTGTTGTCTTGTCTTGGACAGTTGTGACTCTTTCTACTGCATGTTTTTCAGTTACTTCTTCCGTTTGGTTGACTCTTGCATGCAGTTGTTTTTACCTTGTTTTTTGCTGAGGTATTCTGTTTTCTTTTGGAATGCCTCAGGTTCTGAGTTGTAGCCGGTCTGGTGGCTAGCTGAGGCAGTGGTGTTGCTGGTGGACTCCCGGACTTTGGAGTTCCGTTTACCTTGTTAGTGAGATAGTTTTTTTGTACCTTCTTGCAGACATACATATGTGCCAGTGGGTTCGTGTCAGGTTGTTGGCGCCCACTGGTAGTTTTTCTTACCTTTGTACTGGATATATTTACTAATGCTGCTACCGTTTTCTGGAGATAGTCTACTTGCTCTGAGAAGGTTTTATGCTAGGTTGCTAGTTATTTCCAACCCTAATTAGTATTATAAATAAAGCTCATGATCAGCATGTTTTATTAGACTTAATCACTATTTTCCAAATCACGTATGGAAACCGTTTTCTTATATATTATATATAAATTAAATGTAGGGTCTTGCTTAGCATAAGTGGTTCTCTTGCGACTCTTATGCGCTCTTTAGGGTGTCAAACCCAATTATAGTACTTTTCCACAGCGTATAAACATAGTTTTTCTGTTGTGGACTAGGTGATCCACTGAGCCGAGGGATACGGCCTCTAAATATAACTGATTTTCTATTCATAAAACACAGTATTTTCTTGCATAAAGTTTGTAGTTGGTTTTTCCTGAGCGTCAGCGGTTATCCCCTGCTTGACGTGGCATCATGATGCGTGTTTTCTCATACTCTGATAATTCTTATATTCGGAGAAAATCCGGGTTGTGACAGTAAGGTACAGTAGAGAGCCAATCATTGATCTATAAGTTGTCTAATCAACATGTTTTCCATGTTCATCACTATCTAATACAACATTAGTAGGCATAGGTGTTTTCATACAAGATGCTTTAGACATTCCAAATTTCTTAACCAGTTCCTTTGCATACTTGGTTTGAGAAATGAATATGTCTTCAGCATGTTGTTTGACTTGCAATCCTAGAAAGAAGGAAAGCTCACCCATGCTACTCATTTCAAATTTAGCATGCATTAGGTTGAAAAACTTCTTGCACAAATTTGAATCTGTAGAACCAAAGTAAATATCATTTACATATATTTGTACTAGTAAGGTATGGGACTTATGGGTTCTAATAAAAAGAGTTTAGTCTACTCTACCCCTTATAAAATCATTTTTCAGAAGAAAGCATGCTAAGGTCTCATACCATGCTCTAGGAGCTTGCTTGAGACCATATAATGTTTTATGCAATTTGAAAACATGGTAAGGATAAGTTGAAGAGATAAAACCTGGAGGTTGTCTAACATATACTTCCTCTTTGATGTCTCCATTGAGAAATGCACTCTTCACATCCATTTGGTAGACCTTGAATCCTTTGTGAGCAGCATAAGCAAGGAATATTCTTATGGCCTCTAACCTTGCCACTGGTGCAAAGGTCTGGTCATAGTCAATTCCTTCTTCTTGAGAGTAGCATTGAGCAACTAGCCTTTCCTTGTTTCTTACAATAACCCATTGATCATCCAACTTGTTTCTGAACACCCACTTTGTTCCAACAATTGAGTGATCCTTAGGTCTTGGCACTTGTTCCCAAACTTGATTCCTCTCAAATTGATGTAGTCTCTCTTACATATCAATGATCCAGTGTGGATCTTGTTCTGAATCTTGAATGGATTGAGGCTCAACTTGAGATAGAAACCAAGTAAGCATCAGGTTCTAGTTGACCTGATTTCTGGTTGGCACACTATCTGAGATGTCTCCAATCACTTGGGAGATTGGATGATCTCTTGTTGTTACTAAATCAACAGGGGGTGTTGATTGTTCACCAACCATTGTTATTGTTTCCTCTTATGGAAAAACAACTGGCTCTTTTAGATGTTGCACATCCTCTTCATCATCACTGCTCTCATCCTTTTTCTGGATAGGTGGAGGAGCTGTATCCTTTCTTTAACCTGTAATCTGTCCATACTTTCTGAAAGAGAGTGTACCTGCATAGGTTCTAGGGTAGAAGCAAACTTCTCCTTATAAAACATGTGAGTCTCATCAAAAGAAACATGAACAGATTCTTCTATTTTAAGAGTAGATTAATTATACACCCTATAAGCCTTACTGATCATGGAGTATCCTAGAAAAACTCCTTCATCAGCCTTAGCTTGAAATTGTACAAAGTATTTCTTGTCATTATTGTGAATATAACAAATACAACCAAAAATTTTAAAATAGTTTACTTAAGGTTTCTTCCCTTTGAGCAATTCATAGGGAGTCTTTCCCTTTAGTTTATGTATTAGGCTTCTGTTCAACACATAGTTGGAGGTGTTCACTTCCTCATCCCAAAAAGATAGAGGTAGGTGAGCATCTGTCAATAATGTAGTAGCAGATTCAATTAGGGTTCTATTTTTCCTTTCAGCTACCCCATTTTGTTGAGGAGTTCTAGTGTAAGATCCTGTCTCCTCATCCCGAGGCTAACCCGGATCTTATGCCCAGAACCGCCGCCTTACGGTGACACTAACTCCTGAGTTAGTCGACACCGTAAGACGACGATTCTGCCGGCTATTACGATCATTTTTCACTAGAGATGCGGAAGTAAAAGTGTATAAACAAACCAATACACATGTCCACAGAAATCACAGAGCATATCATATATAAGGAAATGAAAGTGCTACTATAGTCCATAATGAGTAAAAAGAGAAAGTAGGGCTTATGCCCATATACATCAATATAAATCAGACTCTCTCTCACAAAATAGAAAGCTGTAAACTAAGCTATCCACTACATCTCCTCCCACCTGAGGACGTGCGGTAGTAGTGTCTGGTGGTGGTGGTAGCTGCTCCTCATGCCCTGCCTCCTCGTCCCGCTGGACGTGCTGGTCCACCTCCTCGAACTCCTAAAAAGGGGGAGTCAACGTATGTTAGTCAAAAAGACTAAGTCGTATCCTCAACACCTCCTCCTGTCGCTCTTAGGCACCGGATGGAAGGAAGATGCGGAGGACAACAAGGGGTAGCAAAGTGGAAGCAGGTGACATTTCTATCTAGCAGGAGTAAGTAAAATCTAGCAGTTCTATATATGATCTAGCAGTTCTATATATGATCTAGCAGTTCTATATAAAGTGCAAGTAAGTAAAGACAGTGCAGAAAGAGAAGGACAGCAGTAAAAGGTAGAACTGGAAGTAAAGGTAGTACAGAAAAGAAAGTACGCTACTGCTACTCCTACTCCTATCAATATCACATAAGTACCCTAACTTATATGAACGCCCATACGAACTTATAAGTTAGGGTTTCCAAAAGTAACATATCATATAAACCGCCCATACAATTTATATGATAAGGATCTATGAAGCGTATGTCCTAATGAATGAATGTATGTTATGATGAATATGTTAAACATGCAAGTGCAACACACACACACGACTCCGTGATCACAGACCTTTAGTTCCCTCTTTTTGAGAGCTTGCATCACTCTCGGGTACTACCGTTGTGGCTACGGCAACAGTGGAGCGGGCTCTCCACTTCTAGGTAGGTATAAGCACTACCAGACCTAGACCCCTCTCATACGCCTCTGTACACGTCCTAGGTGCACTCTAGAGTTTTGCGTACGTATTTTGCTGACTACCAGTCAGTCTTGTAGGTCGAGTGTACGTCTTCGGGGATTCCGCAGTATTATATATTTAGCATACTGGCCCCTCCACCCGTACTCCTCGCCCGAGTCATCGTACTGCCATCGGTGCATCGACTGTCCAGTCCCGCGTGACTCGCCACTAATTTTATGCACATGCAAGGTATTAATCGGAGCTTCCTGCTCGTACTGATATTGTTAACACATTCCCTCCAATCCAATTTGGGTGAGCAAGTGCTTGTATCCCTCCAACCTTAAGAAACAGGTGAGCAAGCCACTCCAACCCGGTTAGGATGAGCTCATTACTTGTATCCCTCCAACATTGTGAAACAGGTGAGCAAGTAACCCATATGATGTTTCCAACCTTATTTAACCGGCAAACCTATCGCGTAGAACTCCAAACCTATTAGACTACTCTCGTCTAAGGTTTATTATACCTAATGATTTAGAGTGAATCCCAGGACTGCCCAAGGCATGCCCCGTGAGGGGGTCTCGAGGGCACTAGGAACCAAGACGTGCATGAAACCCGAAGTTCCCTTTCGCAAGGATAATTAGTTTTAGTTGATGTTTACCCGTTACCCACGATTCTCCTTTAGTGTTACTCCTTAGTAGCCTAATGACTTATGGTATTATTATCGGAAAGGCGACGGTCTTCCGTCGGGCTCCGTTATGCCTATTGTAAAGTGATTTGCACTCTATCACTCGTTGCTATACTCATGATGCTATCAACACCACCCGGGTTTATTCCCAATTTCCACGACTATCCCATTTTACATTCTATCTCCGGTGGTCCTAGAAGAGTAAACCTACTTATTCTAAATGTGGCCCCAGACCTAATACCACCCTGCCATTTCAAATTACACTACCATCCCCATCGTTCTGTTCATTAATCTAGGGCGGTATTATCTAGATAGGTATTTACGTACGACGCTTCTATCGAGACTGAGCGACTAGGGTAAGATGACCTAACTAATGATCTCTTGAATGAACTTCCAAATGCATGTATTGTGTTTAATCACATGATATTATTATAAATATGTTACATTGATTTATTCATTATTTTATCTCCTCCAGAATCAGTCAATTATTGTTGAGGGTAAAATTGTCATTTTCTCGTATACATATAAATTAACTCTTCAATTTATCAAGTCGAATCTCAAGGGCTCGTATATGTCTCCCATGAGTTTAAATAATATCATTAGGGTTTTGTAAATCTTCTAAACCCTAGTTTGATTCATTTTAGAAAATGCCTAAGTGTTCACCAAATTCTCAAAATCGTCAAATTCACTAAGTGCGGGATTTTTGCTCCCCAAAAATCCCAACTAATTTAGGGTTTGAAATTATACCCTACTGGTCTACTGAATCAGGGGGTGTGCATTCTAAATGCACCCCTTTTAGGCACTTACCAAAACAAGTTTTATATTTGCTATTTGCACCCCGAGCCTAAGTAGTTCAATTCTTGCATGTGGGTCTTTCCCAACATGACTTGTTCCAATTTCAGAGAAATTTCTACCACTGGTCTATATGGTCCCTAATGGTCAGCCACCAAAATTTGGGGCCATTTGGAGTTAGCTAACTCCAAGAATCACCTAGTTAAGCCCTAGGGGTATTTTGGTTATTTCCCCATATTTTATTTTCCAATCAAGCCCATTTTTGGGCAGGGCCTGAATATGCCCTAATTATACCTCTGACCAAAATCTCAGGTCAAGGGGGCTTCTGGTTTGGCTTGGTCAGCCATTTGAAATTCTGCAAAATTGCTATTTGCAGCCCAAGTCAAATATTATTTCTCAAACATGCAAGTGAGATTACTCAAAATGCAGTGCATCAATTTAGCCCAAATTTTAACCATGGGTCTAATATACCCATGAGAGGGTGCCACCAAAATTTGGGGCCATTTGGAGTTAGGAAACTCCAAAAATCACATTTATTTACTTTTGGGTATTTTTGTAAAAACTATAGCAAAATGTTCTCCAAAAATTCTGATTTTTGGGGAGGGACTAGATAAGCCTAATTTAGTAACCTAGCCCAAATTTCAGCCCATTTGGACCAAGGGTTGGGGCTGAGGAATTATTTTAATTTCTGTCCTACCCTAAAAGCAGTCCTAGTAAAAAGGATCTACAGGACAAACTACTTAACCAAAATTAATGTGTAATATGTCAAATTAAAGGTAACACAAATACCTATAATTGCTATGTTGAACATAATTTATGATAAGGACCAGAGGTGCCATAAAAATTCACATGCAAAAAATCTGTTTTTATGAGGCAGAATTGACACTATTCATTCATTAAATAATAACAGATTTATAACTTAATATGAATAATCAATCCTGCACGAATCTAAAAGCAAATCGAACGGCAGCTGCTCTTCTTCTCCATGCATGCATGCAGGGCCAAAACCGACGCAGGTGTTCCTTGCGGGGCCATTTCCGGCCATCGCCGGCAGCGGGACCTCCGGCCAAGTTATCCCCCGGCCTCACGGTGGTCGGGGCTAGGGCTGGCCGGCGACTGGGCGGCGGAGAGCGGCGGACGGCGGCGGCGCAACCAAGCCGAAAAACCCTAAATCCTCCATTTTTGAAGCTTTTTCCAAGCTTTAGAGGCCTGCTGTCGAGCTCGTTTGAGCTCGACCTCTAACCTAGTTGATCTAGAAAACTAGTACAGTAAGAGGGGAGGGGATACAGACCGGTGGTGGTGGCTGAGGTTGTGGGTGGCAGCGGTTTCCCCTAGCATGAATATTCCGGCGAGTTCCTTGGCTTGCCATGGCTGCTGGTGGCTTCCTTCCTCTCTCTCTCTCTCTCTGGGGTAGGGATGAAGTGGGAGTGAGTGTGTGAGGTCGGTTTAGGCTGAGTTAAGAGAGGGGGGCGACTTCACCAATGTAATGGGCGATTTCACCAAAGTAGGGGTGATTTCACCAAAGTAGGGCTCGGGTTGGGTGTGTGGGCTGACTGGTGGCTTGGGAGTGGGCCCCACTGCACTTGCTAGGTTAATTAGACCCTAATGGGTCGGGTTCCAAGGGTAGAGTTGGATTGGGTGAGTGAAGAGGTGGGGTTTTGGTTCACACACATGGAATAGGCTAGGTTGGGCTTGGGTTGGGTTTAGGCTTGACCCAAGGCTGCATGGTGGGGGTCCTACACTTCCTAATACTCATGCATGGTCAGCCAACCCATCATGGGTTGGTGGGATGAGCTCAAATGGTCCAAACCCTTTCTTAGCATCTTCTCTCTCCTACTCCTCCTCTTTTCTCTCTCCTAAGTGTCCTCCCAAAAGTACTATTGCAAGACCCTATTTTTCTCTCCCCTAGGGTTTATAAGGTCACTTTAGGCCCACATGATGAATTTGGGTTGGTTTGGGTGGACCCAACCTAGTGAAATGGGCTAGGGCACCATTTTCACTATTTAGGTCAACATGTTGACTTGACCCAACATGGGTCAACTAGTTGACCCCATGGCCTACCTTGGGGTCCACATAGATTGTATTTAGGGTTAGGGCAATGTGGTGGGGTCATTGTGTGGCTAGGGTTTGTATTTAGCCTAGTTTGACCTAGGTTGACTTGGGCCCCATAATGGGCCCCACATGGTCTAAATCCTCCTCCTAGGGTCAAACCTAGCTAAACCCTAGCATCCACCACATGTCTAACCCAAATCTAAGTCATTTGAAATTTGGGATGTTACAAACCCTATAAATAAAAAAAATAATTTCGTCCCCGAAATTTAAGTTCGGGCTACGGGGTTTCTACGACAAGCTTATAAAGATTCGAAACGTAACTAGAAGGAAAATATAAAACTAAGTTGTACCTGAGGAGAATAGCTCCGGGTGTCGCTCCATCATGAGATCCCTCGGCTCCCAGGTGTGCTCCTCCCGTCCGTGGTTGGACCACAACACCTTCACGAGAGGGACCTTCTTTTTCCGCAACACTCGGACGGCGGTATCGTCGATCCGGACCGGCTCTAAACGAACTGATTGATCCGATGCTACTGGCCCGTCGGTAGTAGAAATATGCTGCTCAGGGCGAAGGAGTGCTCGTCGTAGGGAGGAGACGTGAAAGACGTCGTGCAGAGTTCCCAACTCTATCGGTAGCTGCAGTCGGTAAGCCAAGGGGCCGATCCGCTCCAGGATCAAGTAAGGCCCCATATATCTCGGACTGAGCTTCTTGTGCCTCCGCACCCGGGAAACACCGTGCACTGGACGTATCTTCAAGAAAACCCTGTCTCCCACCTGGAACTCCACCTTACGATGCCGCGCATCGTAATACTTCGCCTGTCTGCTCTGGGCCTCCAACATCCGATCTCTGACCAGACGTATCTGAGCCTCCGTATCCTCGACATACTCTGAACCGTGAGCTCGTGTATCCTCATCTTGTACCCATGATAGAGGTGTCCGACACCTCCTCCCATATAGTGCCTCGTAAGGAGCCATCCCAATGCTCGCCTGGTGACTGTTGTTATAAGAAAACTCAATCAAGGGCAACAGTCGCTCCCAGGGCTTCCCCGTATCCAAAATACAAAGACGCAGCAGATCCTCCATAGTCCTGTTGGTCCGCTCTGTCTGACCGTCGGTCTGTGGATGGAAGGCAGTGCTGAAAGAGAGCTGCGAACCTAAGTAAGCATGCACTGCCCTCCACTCCCTAGAAGTGAATCGACCGTCACGATCCGAGACAATCGTCCTGGGGACGCCGTGGTATCTAACGAACTGCTCCACAAACAATCTCACTAATACGGCAACTGGGGCGTCCTTCCGGATCGGTATGAATCTGGCTACCTTGGTCAATCTGTCGACGATGACCCAAATGGAATCGTGCCCAGAGTGGGAGCGAGGCAACCCATGCACAAAATCCATAGCAATATCCTCAAACTTCCACTCTGGCACTGGTAATGGCTGTAATAACCCTCCTGGGCTCTTGCATTCAGCTTTCACTAGCTGACATGCCTCGCAGTGTGTAACATAATGTATGATCTCCCTCTTCATTCCGGGCCAGTACATGCTCTTCCGTAAGTCAGCCGACATCTTGGTGATACCGGGGTGCACTGAGTACTGTGTGTGGTGCGACTCCCTAAGTATATCCTCCCGGATACCACCTCCTGCGGGTATATATAAACGGCCACGGAAATGAACGAGGTCGTCGCGTAGCGTATAATCCTCTGCCTTGCCCTCAGCTAGGGCTCCGAATATCGGCTCTAAATCTGCATCCTGCCTCTGATGCGCCCAGATGCGCTCCCGAATGTCACAATCACTAATCATGGAGTTCAGATACTCCCGGTACAGCTCTGGCTCAGTCTCTGACACCACAGTAATGTGCAGGCCCTCCACCATTTGAGCCAATGACATAGCTCCCACCCGAGGTTCCGGACCAGTAGTGCCGGCTCTCCTGCTCAAGGCATCCGCCACAGTGTTTGCCTTCCCCGGGTGGTAATGGATCTTGTACTGGTAGTCACATAGGAATTCTAGCCATCTCCTCTGGCGTAGATTCAGATCCTTCTGAGTGTCGATGTACCTGAGATTCTTGTGATCGGAGAAAATATCACAATGGATCCCGTACAGATAGTGCCTCCATATCTTTAATGCGAATACCACTGCCCCGAGTTCTAGGTCATGGACTGGGTAGTTGTGCTCGTGCTTCTTCAACTGTCTCGAAGCGTATGCTATCACATGACCGTGCTGCATTAGGACAGCACCCATCCCCTGGTATGATGCGTCGGTGTAAATCTGGAATCCTTCCTTCCCAGCTGGAAGTGCAAGGATAGGGGATGAGGTGAGCCTGCTCTTCAATTCCTGGAATGCTGCCTCGCACTTCTCAGACCAATGAAATCCTGCCTCTTTCTTCGTCAACGATGTGAGGGGGAGAGCTATCCTGGAAAACCCTTCCACAAACTTGCGGTAGTAGCCTGCTAGCCCCAAGAAGCTGCGTATCTCCGTGGCCGATTTCGGCTGCGGCCAATCTCTAACTGCCTCGATCTTAGCTGGATCCACGGCTAGTCCAGCCCCACTAATGGTGTGTCCCAAGAATGTTACCTCCTCAAGCCAGAACTGGCACTTAGAGAACTTAGCATACATGCTATGCTCCCTCAACTTCCCCAAAACCAACGATAGATGCTGCGCATGTTCCCCCTTGGTCTTGGAATAGACCAAAATGTCGTCGATGAAGACTATGACGAACCGATCCAAGTAAGGCTCGAATACACGGTTCATCAGACTCATGAATGCTGAGGGCGCATTCGTGAGCCCGAAGGGCATCACCGTGAACTCAAACAAGCCATACCGAGAACTGAACGCCGTCTTCGGTATGTCCTCCTCTTGGATCCGCAACTGATAGTATCCAGATCTCAAGTCCAGCTTCGAAAACCAGAATGCTCCCTGAAGCTGATCGAACAGCTCATCAATCCGTGGCAGTAGGTAAGTGTTCCGGACCGTAAGCCGGTTCAATTCCCGGTAGTCAATGCACAACCGGAGCGAACCGTCTTTCTTCTTCACGAATAAAACTGGTGCTCCCCAGGGTGAAGAACTAGGCCGGACAAATCCGGACTCCACTAGCTCCTGTAACTGCGTCCTGAACTCTGCCAGCTCCCTTGGAGCCATCCGGTACGGTGCCCGGGATACGGGCTTGGCATCCGGTATCAACTGGATACGGAAGTCGGTGTCTCTGGCTGGCGGTAGTCCGGGCAATTTCTCCGGGAATACGTCGGAGAAATCCCGAACCACGGGTATATCGGAAATGGCCGTCTCTGCCACTATCATCTCGAAGCATACAAGATACACCTCCTCGCCCTGCTCGTAGGCTTTGACAGCCTGTATGGAAGATAATGAAAGAGATGGGATAGGTCGGATACCTTCGATGGTGACGTAGGAGTCGCCATGCCTGAGGGTGATCCTCTTGGACAGACAGTCTATCTGGGCGTAGTTCCAATGTAACCACACCATGCCCAGAATAATGTCGAAGTCCTGCAGCATCAGGATCGTCCCCGGTATCTGGAATATCTTGCCAGCGATCTCGCCCTCCAAGTTGCAATGCTCCGTAGTCACTATCTCCGAGCCGTCGGGCAGACGCACCCTTCTCTCCGCGCCTGTGAATCTTTCCACGCCATCTAGCCCTTTGATGAAGGCTTCTGATATGAACGAGTGTGTAGCACCCGTGTCGTATAAGGTATGGGCAAGTTTGCCATTGACGATGACTATGCCTGAGGTTTTGATTATTTTAACGAGTGTTATTCTACGAGGCTTAATGAGCTTATAAGATCAAGTAATTTGAAGGAAATAAAACTTTTAAGGTTTTAAATTACCTGTAATGACCTCCTCTGGGTTTCTTGGAATGGCAAGATCCAAGGCGTACATCTGATCACGACCCCTGCCTCGGCCGTGATGTCCTCGTCCTCGGCCTCGGCCTCGTCCTCGACCTCGACCCTGGTATACTGGAGGGGCCACTGGAGGGGGTGGAGGAGGAGGAGGAAGCTGACGGAACTGCTGCGGACAATCAACTCTATAGTGCCCCGGCTGGTGGCACCCAAAACAGACCACTTGTCTCTGACCTTGATCTTCCTGCCCGATCGGTCCATGAATCTGAAGAGGTGGAGGAGCATATACTGGAGGAGGCCTCTGCTCCTGCCTGTAGTTCTCCTGCCGGTAGTTGGGACGACGACGTCCCCCAGCCCATTTGAACCCAATGACCTTACCCCTCTGGGGGCCTCTACTACTCTCTCCGTGCCATGGCCCATCAAGTGGCCTCTTCCCTCTACTTTGTGTCATAAGCTGGTCCGCCTCGTGCTTCTTTGCCATCTCGATGATCTCTGTCGATGATCCATGAGAAATAAATAGCAGTGCCTGCCGCACTGAATCCCTAAGTCCTCGGTAGAACTTCTTTGCATACCTCCGGTCCTCTAGATCATGGAAGCCTGCAAATCTGGCCAAATGGGAGAATTCCCTCTGGTACTCAATCACTGAACGAGTCCCCTGCTTGAGGTTCAAGAACCTCTCCTCCAACTCATCTCTGTCTGTATCTGACACAAAATGTCCAAGGACGGACTCACTGAACTCCTCCCATGAGATCTCTGATGGGTCCCTATCAGCATATGTGGAATCCATCATGGATTTCCACCATCTCCAGGCATGTGAATCTAGAGCAGAAGTCGCCAAGGGTACTGCCTGTTGCACCGGGCAACTGATTCCTGCAAGCATCTCCTGTATGGCCTCCAGCCATTCCTCTGTCTTCACAGCATTCTCCGTCCCGTGGTACATGGGCGGGGACAGGCTCCTGAACGCACTCAACCAGTTTGACCCCGGATTTGGCAGCTGTGCCGGGGCCTGCTGGGCTCTAAATGCGTCTAGGATCGCAGTAAGGGTCTGTCCCATCTCAGTCTGCATGAACGGAGTGGCATCCGGAGGGGGAGGGACCACGTTCTGTGGTACGGCGACGTGTAGAGGTTGCAAAAAGATGATTCTTAAGTCAAAATTCTTCAAAATTTGGCCTAACTCATTGTTTAATGGACTATTTAGTGTGACTTTTTACACATGGGCACACCATTGCTTCCGCTGAATAGTTTGTCCGCAAACTACTCTCGAGCGGGGTGTTCCAGTGTTGTGGACTTCTTTCTCTAATGATCGTATTTTTCAAGTGATACCAGTTTGTAAGATCCTGTCTCCTCATCCCGAGGCTAACCCGGATCTTATGTCCAGAACCGCCGCCTTACGGTGACACTAACTCCTGAGTTAGTCGACACCGTAAGACGCCGATTCTGCCGGCTATTACGATCATTTTTCACTAGAGATGCGGAAGTAAATGTGTATAAACAAACCAATACACATGTCCACAGAAATCACAGAGCATATCATATATAAGGAAATGAAAGTGCTACTATAGTCCATAATGAGTAAAAAGAGAAAGTAGGGCTTATGCCCATATACATCAATATAAATCAGACTCTTTCACAAAATAGAAAGCTGTAAACTAAGCTATCCACTACATCTCCTCCCACCTGAGGACGTGAGGTAGTAGTGTCTTGTGGTGGTGGTAGCTGCTCCTCATGCCCTGCCTCCTCGTCCCGCTGGACGTGCTGGTCCACCTCCTCGAACTCCTAAAAAGGGGGAGTCAACGTATGTTAGTCAAAAAGACTAAGTCGTATCCTCAACACCTCCTCCTGTCGCTCTTAGGCACCGAATGGAAGGAAGATGCGGAGGACAACAAGGGGTAGCAAAGTGGAAGCAGGTGACATTTCTATCTAGCAGGAGTAAGTAAAATCTAGCAGTTCTATATATGATCTAGCAGTTCTATATATGATCTAGCAGTCCTATATAAAGTGCAAGTAAGTAAAGACAGTGCAGAAAGAGAAGGACTGCAGTAAAAGGTAGAACTGGAAGTAAAGGTAGTACAGAAAGGAAAGTACGCTACTGCTACTCCTACTCCTATCAATATCACATAAGTACCCTAACTTATATGAACGCCCATACGAACTTATAAGTTAGGGTTTCCAAAAGTAACTTATCATATAAACCGCCCATACAATTTATATGATAAGGATCTATGAAGCGTATGTCCTAATGAATGAATGTATGTTATGATGAATATGTTAAACATGCAAGTGCAACACACACACATGACTCCGTGATCACAGACCTTTAGTTCCCTCTTTTTGAGAGCTTGCATCACTCTCGGGTACTACCGTTGTGGCTACGGCAACAGTGGAGCGGGCTCTCCACTTCTAGGTAGGTATAAGCACTACCAGACCTAGACCCCTCTCATACGCCTCTGTACACGTCCTAGGTGCACTCTAGAGTTTTGCGTACGTATTTTGCTGACTACCCGTCAGTCTTGTAGGTCGAGTGTACGTCTTCGGGGATTCCGCAGTATTATATATTTAGCATACTGGCCCCTCCACCCGTACTCCTCGCCCGAGTCATCGTACTGCCATCGGTGCATCGACTGGCCAGTCCCGCGTGACTCGCCACTAATTTTATGCACATGCAAGGTATTAATCGGAGCTTCCTGCTCGTACTGATATTGTTAACACATTCTCTCCAATCCAATTTGGGTGAGCAAGTGCTTGTATCCCTCCAACCTTAAGAAACAGGTGAGCAAGCCACTCCAACCCGGTTAGGATGAGCTCATTACTTGTATCCCTCCAACCTTGTGAAACAGGTGAGCAAGTAACCCATATGATGTTTCCAACCTTATTTAACCGGCGAACCTATCGCGTAGAACTCCAAACCTATTAGACTACTCTCGTCTAAGGTTTATTATACCTAGTGATTTAGAGTGAATCCCAGGACTGCCCAAGGCATGCCCCGTGAGGGGGTCTCGAGGGCACTAGGAACCAAGACGGGCATGAAACCCGAAGTTCCCTTTCGCAAGGATAATTAGTTTTAGTTGATGTTTACCCGTTACCCACGATTCTCCTTTAGTGTTACTCCTTAGTAGCCTAATGACTTATGGTATTATTATCGGAAAGGCGATGGTCTTCCGTCGGGCTCCGTTATGCCTATTGTAAAGTGATTTGCACTCTATCACTCGTTGCTATACTCATGATGCTATCAACACCACCCGGGTTTATTCCCAATTTCCACGACTATCCCATTTTACATTCTATCTCCCGGTGGTCCTAGAAGAGTAAACCTACTTATTCTAAATGTGGCCCCAGACCTAATACCACCCTGCCATTTCAAATTACACTACCATCCCCATCGTTCTGTTCATTAATCTAGGGCGGTATTATCTAGATAGGTATTTACGTACGACGCTTCTATCGAGACTGAGCGACTAGGGTAAGATGACCTAACTAATGATCTCTTGAATGAACTTCCAAATGCATGTATTGTGTTTAATCACATGAGATTATTATAAATATGTTACATCGATTTATTCATTATTTTATCTCCTCCAGAATCAGTCAATTATTGTTGAGGGTAAAATTGTCATTTTCTCGTATACTTATAAATTAACTCTTCAATTTATCAAGTCGAATCTCAAGGGCTCGTATATGTCTCCCATGAGTTTAAATAATATCATTAGGGTTTTGTAAATCTTCTAAACCCTAGTTTGATTCATTTTAGAAAATGCCTAAGTGTTCACCAAATTCTCAAAATCGTCAAATTCACTAAGTGCGGGATTTTTGCTCCCCAAAAATCCCAACTAATTTAGGGTTTGAAATTATACCCTACTGGTCTACTGAATCAGGGGGTGTGCATTCTAAATGCACCCCTTTTAGGCACTTACCAAAACAAGTTTTATATTTGCTATTTGCACCCCGAGCCTAAGTAGTTCAATTCTTGCATGTGGGTCTTTCCCAACATGACTTGTTCCAATTTTAGAGAAATTTCTACCACTGGTCTATATGGTCCCTAATGGTCAGCCACCAAAATTTGGGGCCATTTGGAGTTAGCTAACTCCAAGAATCACCTAGTTAAGCCCTAGGGGTATTTTGGTAATTTCCCCATATTTTATTTTCCAATCAAGCCCATTTTTGGGAAGGGCCTGAATATGCCCTAATTATACCTCTGACCAAAATCTCAGGTCAAGGGGGCTTCTGGTTTGGCTTGGGCAGCCATTTGAAATTCTGCAAAATTGCTATTTGCAGCCCAAGTCAAATATTATTTCTCAAACATGCAAGTGAGATTCCTCAACATGCAGTGCATCAATTTAGCCCAAATTTTAACCATGGGTCTAAAATACCCATGAGAGGGTGCCACCAAAATTTGGGGCCATTTGGAGTTAGGAAACTCCAAAAATCACATTTATTTACTTTTGGGTATTTTTGTAAAAACTATAGCAAAATTTTCCCCAAAAATTCTGATTTTTGGGTAGGGCCTAGATAAGCCTAATATAGTAACCTAGCCCAAATTTCAGCCCATTTGGACCAAGGGTTGGGGCTGAGGAATTATTTTAATTTCTGTCCTACCCTAAAAGCAGTCCTAGTAAAAAGGATCTACAGGACAAACTACTTAACCAAAATTAATGTGTAATATGTCAAATTAAAGGTAACACAAATACCTATAATTGTTATGTTGAACATAATTTATGATAAGGACCAGAGGTGCCATAAAAATTCACATGAAAAAAAACTGTTTTTATGAGGCAGAATTGACACTATTCATTCATTAAATAATAACAGATTTATAACTTAATATGAATAATCAATCCTGCACGAATCTAAAAGCAAATCGAACGGCAGCTGCTCTTCTTCTCCATGCATGCATGCAGGGCCAAAACCGACGCAGGTGTTCCTTGCGGGGCCATTTCCGGCCATCGCCGGCAGCGGGACCTCCGGCCAAGTTATCCCCCGGCCTCACGGTGGTCGGGGCTAGGGCTGGCCGGCGACTGGGCGGCGGAGAGCGGCGGACGGCGGCGGCGCAACCAAGCCGAAAAACCCTAAATCCGCCATTTTTGAAGCTTTTTCCAAGCTTTAGAGGCCTGCTGTCGAGCTCGTTTGAGCTCGACCTCTAACCTAGTTGATCTAGGAAACTAGTACAGTAAGAGGGGAGGGGATACGGACCGGTGGTGGTGGCTGAGGTTGAGGGTAGCGGCGGTTTCCCCTAGCATGAATATTCCGGCGAGTTTCTTGGCTTGCCATGGCTGCTGGTGGCTTCCTTCCTCTCTCTCTCTCTCTCTGGGGTAGGGATGAAGTGGGAGTGAGTGTGTGAGGTCGGTTTAGGCTGAGTTAAGAGAGGGGGGCGACTTCACCAATGTAATGGGCGATTTCACCAAAGTAGGGGTGATTTCACCAAAGTAGGGCTCGGGTTGGGTGTGTGGGCTGACTGGTGGCTTGGGAGTGGGCCCCACTGCACTTGCTAGGTTAATTAGACCCTAATGGGTCGGGTTCCAAGGGTAGAGTTGGATTGGGTGAGTGAAGAGGTGGGGTTTTGGTTCACACACATGGAATAGGCTAGGTTGAGCTTGGGTTGGGTTTAGGCTTGACCCAAGGCTACATGGTGGGGGTCCTACACTTCCTAATACTCATGCATGGTCAGCCAACCCATCATGGGTTGGTGGGATGAGCTCAAATGGTCCAAACCCCTTTCTTAGCATCTTCTCTCTCCTACTCCTCCTCTTTTCTCTCTCCTAAGTGTCCTCCCAAAAGTACTATTGCAAGACCCTATTTTTCTCTCCCCTAGGGTTTATAAGGTCACTTTAGGCCCACATGATGAATTTGGGTTGGTTTGGGTGGACCCAACCTAGTGAAATGGGCTAGGGCACCATTTTCACTATTTAGGTCAACATGTTGACTTGACCCAACATGGGTCAACTAGTTGACCCCATGGCCTACCTTGGGGTCCACTTAGATTGTATTTAGGGTTAGGGCAATGTGGTGGGGTCATGGTGTGGCTAGGGTTTGTATTTAGCCTAGTTTGACCTAGGTTGACTTGGGCCCCATAATGGGCCCCACATGGTCTAAATCCTCCTCCTAGGGTCAAACCTAGCTAAACCCTAGCATCCACCACATGTCTAACCCAAATCTAAGTCATTTGAAATTTGGGATGTTACATCTAGGAGCTGAGAAAGTATGCCTGATCCCTTCATTCTGACAGAACTCTTGCATACGAAGAGAATCAAACTCTGTCCAATGATCACTTCTGATCAGGGCAATGTGAGTATTGAACTCAATCTGTATACATTTGAGAAACTCTGTCAGACACTTAAAGTTATCAGACTTCTTCTCAGAAAGAATACCCAAGTGAATCTGGAGAAGTCATCGACAATCACAAAAGTATAAGATTTCCCTCCTAAGCTTTGCACTGTAATGAGTCCAAAAAGATCCATGTATAATAGATACAAAATACTAGGTGAATCATTCTTATTAAGTGACTTAAAACTGTTCTTAGTTTGCTTGCATAATTGACAGGCCCTGCAGAGTCCTTCCTTCTAGTAGGGGCCAGAAGGAAGTCCTCTAACAAAGTTGTCCTTGGACAGCCTAGCAATAGTTCTAAGGTTTAAGTGTCCTAGTCTCTTATGTCATAAATCATTTGGTTTGCAAACTCAATTAAATAAGCAGATATCTATGTTGGTTGAAAGGAAATCTACAATATAAATGTTATCTTTCATTTTACCTGATAACACTATTGTGTTATCCTCTGACTTGATCTGGCATAAGGATTTGTTAAATGTCACTTGATATCCTTCATCACAGAGTTGATTGATGCTGATTATGTTGTGCTTCAGTCCTTCCACATAAGCTACCTTCTTGAATGTGACTGAGCCAATCTGAACAGCACCATATCCTTTTGTTTGACTGAAGTTTGAATCTCAAAAGATCACTTTGGGTCCAAGTCTGGCTTTGAAGGATGTGAGATTGTCCTTGCTCCCTATCATGTGCTTTGAGCACCCACTATCCAGATACCATTGTTGGTTAACTTCTGGATAGGTCTTCACCTGCACATAATTAGCTTATATGTTTTTGACCCAGTTTACCTTGGGCCTAGGTTGATATCCTTTAAATTCAGAAATAAAAGACATCTCTGGCTGACTCTTATATCCTTCAGGATGGTATCTCCAAGGAGGTACTATCCATTATGTATAAGGGTTGAAGCTTTGGGATGAGGGACTTCTAGGATTGACTTGAGATTTACCTCTGAAAGAAGGTTCAAAGCTCTGAGCTCCGTTCGACGATCGTAGACCTGAGTTCGACGATCTTGGGTCAGATCATCGAGCTCCATTCGAAGATCGACTATACCAGAGTTAAGAGTTTAGAAGTCGTAGATCTGAGTTCGATGATCCAGCCTTGGATCGTCGAGCTCTGTTCGACGATCGTCGAGCTCTGTTCGACATTTTCTGTTGAACTTGATTTTCCTTAGGTAAATCTGGATTCTTCCTAGCTACCTCTACAACACCCTTTCCTTTATCAAAAATAAATTTAATTGGGGTTGTTAATACTATAGGTTGGCTGGATGAAGCACCCAAGCCTACTGTACTGTTGAATCTTGAGTTCACTGTGCTTATAATATCCATCAGTCTGATGCTTCTCCCATTAAGGGATTCTTTAAACTGCTTGGCCTTGGATAGTTCACTTTTCGGTGCAGCTATCTCCTCCCTATAACACTCTTACTCCTCAGAGAGTTTGTGGTTATTTGACTTTAGGACACTATAGTAAGATAATTGATTTTTGAGAGAGATTATCTCTTTCTCAGGCTTTAGCAAATCTAAAAACAGTGTCTTAAATTCAATTTTAAAGTCCTCAAAAGTAAAATCAAATGAGTTTATTACCTAATCCTCTTCAGATCCAGTTTCAGCTACAGAATCAGACTCTTGTTCTGCATCAGAGTTTTGGTGGGAGGCATTGATTGCCATCATGCAGAATTCTTTTTCCTCAGCATCATCCTCATCATCACTTGAGCTGGATGAGGCTTCTGATTCTTCTTCTGTATCACTCCAGCTTTCAGCTACAAACCCCTTCCTTATAAGTTTATTTTTGCTGGAGAAGGATTTGTTGCTGTTGTTTCCCCTGGAGTCCTTCTCTTTTCTCCTATCTTTCCTATCCTTCTTGTCCTTGTTCTGATTTTCTGGACAGTCAGGCTCAATATGGCATGGTTTCCGGCATCCAAAACAGATTATTTCTTTATTATTTGATTTGTCATACCTTGGCTTCTCATGCCCTCTTGATGACCTCTTTCTGAAATCTTTCCTGGCCATTTTATAGAATCTTTTGGCCAACAAGCTCATCAATTCTTCATCTCTTGTGACCTTGTCTTCAGGCTTCTCTACTATGGCTTTGAAAGCTATGGTCTTCTCCTTTCTGATGACTGGAGAAGTAGTCTTTTGCTCTTCTTCCCTATTCTTAATGAGCAGCTCATAAGATTTGAGCTTGCCCAAAAGAGCTTCTGTAGTTATTTCAGTTAGACTTCTGGCATCTTTAATTGGCCAGATTCTTGAATCCCAAGTGCTGGGGAAGCACCATTAGGATTTTGTCATTTAGTTTAGTGAGTGTGATCTCCTTATCCAATGTCTTCAACTCACTAACTATCAGACTGGGCCTGTTGTACATATCTGCAACTGACTCAGCTTCTCCTTTCTTGAAATTCTCATATTGACTTATGTGATGGGATCTCCTATCCTTCCTTTCATTAGCAGATCCTGAGACAATTTCAGATAACTTGTCCCATATCTCTTTTGCTGAACTGCATTCAGACACTTTTTTGAATATCTCATCAGACATGGTCTGAGCAAGGATATTCATAGCCTTTGCATCTGCAACTTTCCATTTCTTTATTTATTCATCTGTTCCTGAAGGAGCTGGAACAACACTTGTACTTGTGATCACTTGAGATCTTGGACAAACTGTCAAAACAGAGTTAAAAATGTCCTCATCAATAGAATTCATGTAAAGCTTAATCCTTGCCTTCCAAAGTGCAAACTTAGAGAGGTTGCACACTGGAGGTCTGGTGCTAGCATAATCTTTATTCTGTGTCATGGTTTTGTATGAAAATAAATATAATTTAAAAAGTAATAACTATCCTCTATAGAAGGTTTATCTTATCAAGGATCTTTTGGTTCAGGTGTTAGCTTGTTCAACCAATCTGTTGAAAATACAGATGTTGAATAACCAACCTCCCTCTGATACCAATTGAAAGTGAGGAAAAGATCTACCTTAACTCTAGAGGGGGGGGGGGTGAATAGAGTATTTTAAAATAATTCACAATTAAAAGGGTAAAGCAGTGGAAGACTTAAATTTATATATATGTGTAAGGTGCTTGCAGTGAAGTAAAAACTAAAGCAAGAAATAAAGAATCACACAACACACAACAAAGATAAACACACAGCAACCAGAAGACACAAGGATCTATAGTGGTTCCCCAACAACCTGGGTACATCCACTCTTCTACCACCCTTGGTAGGAATCCACTGCAGGAAGGGTTGATAAGGTGTCCTGGGCACCAATGAGCTTTTGACAAGGTGCTCAAAAACCAATCCAGATTTTTTGATCAGGTGTCTTTCCACCACTGAGTTTTGATCAGGTCTCAGAAACCAAGAGTTCACTTTTGAAGGAGAGATAACCCTGTACAGATGGTGGTAAAATAAAAAGGTGATGATGTCTTCTCTGTATCAAATCACTGAGAGAACACTAGTGGATTGTTGATGTTGTCAAAGCTCCCCTTGAGATATAGAATAGTTCAGGAGTGAAAGCTTTGCTAGGGTGATAGGTCTTCAAATGCTTCAGATCTTCAGCAGAAGATGATTCCAGCAGATGCAGAAATGTTGTGTCTAGAGTCCTTGATGTTGAAGCTTTTGAACACTTGAAGATTTGGAGGAGTTGAGTAGCAGAAGATCTCCTCTACATCATAATTTTCTTGTGTTCTTGAAGATTCAGTAGATTTGAAAATCACAAAAGATGAACTTTTTTTTTGAGAAGTTGTATTGTTCAATCTTTTGTATTGTAATCTAATTCTTATGTATCTCTTGGTATTCTCTATGTATTATTGTTCCTATGCTTGTCTCTATTCTCTTCTGCAGGAGTATATCAAAAATCTGACTTAGATGGCCGTTAATTAGTCATAAATGGCTTCCATAAATGACAACTGTCTATGGGGAAAGTCCTAAGCAACATTCCATTTAGTCCTTCCTTTAAACTTGCCTCAGATTGCTTGAAACGGCTAGAAAATCATTTGTAATAAATGCAGAAAGTAACTATGAAGGAATTTTAATTAATTCCATAACTGTTCTTGAGGTTGAAGTCTGAAAGCGTCGATCTCTCACAGAAATCGTCGACCTGAGCTCTATGATCGTTGAACTGAGCTCAGAGATTGGATTTTCACAGCAGATAGAAAACGTCGACCTGAGCTCTACGATCGTCGACTTGAGCTCAGCGACTTGAAAATAGCTGAAGACAAAACGTCGATCTGAGCTCAAAGATCATCGACCGGAGTTCGAGGATTTGCAGACTTGAGCTCAGTGAACGTCGAACTGGATTCGACGTTTCGTCCACCTGAGCTCGACGAAAATTGTCTTGTCTCAGTACTTAGTCGATTTATGGGAGTTAGGAAATTCTGCAGGTAATACTATTACTCAATTCTCTGGCATGTTGACTGACATGTTAACTTGTGAATACCTTGAAGGGATGTTTCTATACCATTTAGAAAATTTTTGTGTCCCTTTGGCTACAAATCAAGCTCAAGATGTTCAAGAACCTACACCAGAACCTGCTGCAGAAAATAAAGAACCTGAGTCTGTTATACCAGATCAGGAATTTGTGCAAACCTCAAAAGAATTGGTCCCCAAGACAGTTATAGATGAGTCAGTAGAAAGATCAACTGTCTGGGATGATACTCCAGGATTAGACCTGGATTTCCTATTGGCACAGGATGCCTTAGAAGAAGAAAAAGAAAAGGCTGCTTTAAAAGCCAAAGCAAAAGCTGTTCAAGATATCTTTGATTTATATGACCAACCTCAGTCATCACATTCTAATGATGAGGAAGATTCAGAGGATTCTGAAGGAATCAAGAAATGGAAAATTGCTCAAAGGAAAAGGAAAGCTCAAGCTCCTCCTCCTCCTAATCCAGAGAATGACATCCCTTATTACATATTGAAAGGGATTGACCCCAAGTCTAAGGACTTTCAACATTGGATTGGATTGTCTAGAAACAAGCAAAAGAAGAGGAAGAAGAGCAAAAGATATGATACTCCAGCTCCCAAGTGGACTCCCAAAGGTCCTCCTCCTCCTAGTGGAGGAGCTTCAGGGAATGTATCTTCTAATCCCTCAGCTCCTCCAGCCAGATTTGCTCCTTCTCAGGCCTATTAGAGAAGAGGAAACCCAGGTTACCAGGGCAGACCCCATTCAGGCCAGCAAAGACAAGTAGCTGGACCTAAAGAGCAGGTGAAGGAGATTACTTACCAAAAACCAACATTTTCTCTTCCTCCTTCACCTAAAAGAAAAGTTTCACCTCCTAAGGAGAGCAAAATTCTTCCCTCCAAAAAGCCAGCTCAGACTAAGCAAGTAGATTCAAAAAGGAAAAAGGGTAATTTACTCTGACAAGTCAAGCAATAAATTTGCAGAGGTTGCTCCATCATCATCTCTTGTTATTCCAGAAGACATAGAACCAGCTGTAGGTCTGTTAGACCTTTCTACAAAGTTCAAGACTATAAAGCCTCTAGATCCAGCTAATGAAAATGCTTATGAAAGCTAAGAGCTTAATATTTAGTTCAGGATGGCGATATTTCTTGAGTTAGTTGGATCAGCCCAAATTAGAAAAGCTAAAGCTGAAGGCAAAGACATAACAGGCTTAACAACTATGTCAAAGTTCAGAGAAAAGGAACTAGATAGATTTCAAGTCAGACCAAAAGTTTTTTATGCCTCAAAATATATGGAAAAGCATCCAGAGGCTATTTTGCCCAGAGTAGGAGAATCTAAGATTATTGGAGAACAGGATTTGAAGACTTCAAAGAAGGATGCTCTTGATCCCAAAAGGAAAATTTCCTTCCTTCTTCTTTCTTTCACTTCTAAACCATATTCTGATAATGTATAAATTTATTTGTATTGACAGTCTGTTTTGCTTGATTGTTTGATTTTATGTTTGATATGAAATGCTGCTTATTGATATGATATGATACACGTTGATCCTAACAGGTTATTATTGTTTTTATATCTATTTATAGCATTCTTTTTGTTTTGAGAGACTTGACCCAAATAGGGGGAGATTGTTGGTACCCTAGTTTGGATTTGAGTTAAGTCCTCTCAACTAGTTTCTTGACCCAAGATTTATCTATGGTCAAAGGTTAGATTTAGCTTAGATTCCATCAGTTGTGTAGAGTCTTTGTTTATCCAGTTTAAAATCTGGTTATGTGTTTTTTTAGTTCGACTATAGTCGAATGCCGCTCGACTATCGTCTATCAGTTGATCGACTATCGTCAGACAGCAGATCGACTATCTCTGAGTTAGTTCATCTCTATTAGCTCGACGATCTGTGGTCTTAGTATCGTCGATCGTCGATTCCTTCTCGACTTCTTTTGCCCAGACAGATTTCTTATAGGTCGACGATCTTCTCTTATAGTTCGACGATCGTTGTGATTCGTTCGACGATCTTTATGTCTGCATTTAGTGATTGTGTACTCTTTCTCTTCTGTGAAATATTTCTCATTTATCTGGCTTATTTTATTAAAGATTATTTCATTAATTTTATGCTTACATATCAAGGCAATCTTTGCCTCATTCTTTATGCATAAGTCAAGTTCTATCTAACAATGTCTTTTGTCCTATTAGTTGAAAAATCTTTGTGCTTTATCTGCCATGCTGTCCTTTATAGCCGTTTGACACAGATGTCTTTCTCTGGCCGTAAAGAGTTTGTTTTTGATGTGACTTTCTCTAATATCTTTTGGACTTGCAGAATGGATAAGCAGCTTCTAAGAAAGCTTTATCTCTTTATAGGAGGTCCTTCTGCAGGCTATTTGTACTATGTGTTATTTGCAGCCCAGATTACAGATCTCAGAAGAAGACAAGATTCAAATCAAGAGAAAGATAGAAGCCGTTATAAAGGCTGATATATAAAGAGCTAGTGAGAGAAGTTAATATACAGACATAGAGATATACAGATATTCATATACACAGATACACAACAAGAACAAGAAGATACAGCTCTCAGATATTTTTACATACAGCTGAGAAGAACAACTCTCTTCAGAGTTCTCTCCTTCAATCCTGAGTTCATCCTGCTCACAGGAACTTTCATACTCAGAGCTTAAAGAAGAAGAAAAAGAAAGAAAAGCTGTTGAACAAGAACAACCATTCCACATCAAGAGTCTTCTTCAAGCTGCTCCTTCAAGAACTTCAAGACATCAGATCTTCTTTGTCAAGAGTTCTAAAGAGAACCTGCACCCTGAAGCAAGTCTTCTTCCTGGTTATTCTCTAAGACAGGGGGAGCTTTGATTCCTTCAGAGCTTTCTATAGCTTAGAGCAATCCACTAGCTTCTCTAATTTTGTTTAACAATAGAGAAGACATTCAAACTCTCTCAACATCCTGTACAAAGGGTTATTACTCCCTTCAAAAGTGAACCTTGGTGGCAGGGCACCTGAGCAAAAACCTATGTTGGATTTTGAGCTCCTGATAAAAAGCTCAAAGGGTTTACTTGATCTACCTGAATCAGATCAGTTGGTGGCAGGGAACCTGAACAAAAACCTATAGTGGATTCCTACCAGGGTGGTAGAAGAGTGGATTTACCTATTGAAAGGGAACCACTATAAATCTTCTTGTGTTGTATGTGTTGCTTATTTTAATAATTGCACTGTGGCTGTGACTAGAACTACCTAGGATTGCTAGTTGCTGTGTTAGGACTAAAGCTTAAACTGTAATTATAGTTAGCTTTCTCTTGTGCACCTCACTTTGTGTTAGGCTCTAGGTTTTCATATATCAATATACTTATTCCGCAAATTAACTCTAAGGGAGTTGAGTAGATTCTCATCTTTTTGAATACTCAATTCACCCCCCTTTAGAGTTGTATCTATCCTCACTTTCAGGTTAGCATGGCCGTTATTTGTGACACGGCCCCTGGACACAGGCGTGCTGAGGACCAGACACGGGCATGTCAGGTTGGGACACGGGCGTGTCCCAACTCGTGGACTTTTCTGTGCTCGATTTTGGTGGCTGGATCGAGGCACACGGACTGGAACACGGCCGTGTGCAAAGCCGTGTTTGACCAAGGATTAAAGATTTTTGGCTAATCTGAGATATTCATTTTCTTTAAATAAGATCCAATGGCCCAGAAGTGTTCCTTCTGGTGTTTAATCCGGGATTAGAGGTTTTATTCCTCATTCAATCTTTAACTCCCTCTTTCTAAGTAGTTAGAGAGATAAGAGATCAAAGAAGAAGGATGGGAGGAATCCGGCCTCCGGCGGACCATTGGAGACCCAATTTGAGAACCGAGACGGGATCCGTGGAGAGATTTCCTTTGCGAAGCTTTCTATCCGACTAGTTTTTCATGGCACCGAAGCAGACTTCAAGGGTAATGATTTTCAACTTGAGCACTAGAAGCTTTTCTTCCTTTGCATGGGAAAACCCGCTCCCGCAAGTGTGCGGTGAGTGCGTAGTGTTCCTTGGGGTAGATAAGTGCAGTCCCCCTTGTTAGAGTCCAGAATCGAAGTACGGGCATAGGCATTGTGTGTGAAGCCTACCCAGAGGTGTTTTTCTTGATCGGAGATGTTGCATAACATGAATAGCCGGAGAAGACTCCGTGCGTTGTTTTCGGGTTTCTATGCGGTAGATTGCGATAGGGATCCTTGGAGATTAACTCCAAGGCGCACCCAGAAAACTGGGCAGAAACGTATTTCTGCTAACTTGGCTGTCGGGGAGTCAGCCATGAACATAACTAGGTTATGTGTTGATTGGAAATTATTTAGGATCTTGGTGAAGCTTGTCCCGCACGTACTTCTTAAAGTGACTAGGCGGCGTGAGCAACAGGCGGGTGGATACGGAACTGGGCTACGTGGTTCGGTGCTAGAGGCCCTAAAGTGGAACTGTCTGTTAGCATAATCAGGAGCCTTGGACTAAGGTCGGAAGGACTCAAAAATGCTCACATTGCTTGCCATCCTAAGGATGGTGGTGAAGGCACGGAATTGACTGCATTCACCGTGAATGTGCCCTGAGTGCACGGGGTGTTTGGTTGTGCGAGCCTACACTTGTGGCGAAAGTCTTTATTTGCACATTGTTATTTAGCTGGGCTAACGATATGCAGGGAAGGAGCACCTCCGTCCCTATTAAGGGGACAAGGTCGTTATAATTTGGTCAGCTTTAGCTGACCGTTGCTCTGTTTTCCACCATGCGGTGGAATAATTGCCAACAGGTGCTGCGGAACCAAGAGCCAAGTAACGGGTTGAAGCCTAAGCTGCTGTGCAGGCCCTCGAAGGCCGAAGTGAACTGTTATTCTTACTTTCTATTATATATAGCCGGCCTGCGAGCCGATGTTTGTAAGACATTACCTTGTTAAGAGAAACTTGTAAGGCCATAAGACTATGTACTCTTCTATGTATTCGTTTTATTTCATTCCTATTTTTGTTAGTGGACATTCATTTCATGCCTATGCAAATTTTGGGTTCTATTAACTGTTTAAAATCTTCCGCTAGAATGCTCTGTGTTAGGACGAGTAGTTGAGAACTTGGTATTATTCTGTAACCCCTCTGACTGTCTATGGTATATCTCGTCGGGTTCCAGCAGCACCTTCTGTTATATGCCATAGGACGGATGGGGGTGTTACAATTTGGTATTAGACTAGGGTGTCGATCAACTGTAATCGAATTCATTGGCAAATTCTTTTAAGCGGTGGTGAGCACATGTATGTGTGTCATCGTTATAACATTAAAGAACCCATGAATGTCCACTTAGGAATGAAAATAATGCATTTGTTTTGGGAACCTAAGTGTTCCAATGATTGCTTTTAGCAATTTGTGTGTTGCCTAATCAAGAGTTTATGCTATTATAGGTGTCTAGAAGTGGTGCGGGGCAATCAGAGCGTCCGTAATTCGCAGAAAGTAGTGCACCAAGAGACGTGCCTACAACACCTCCTTCAGCAGAAACCATCAGATTGGTGGCTGAAGAAGTTTTTTCTATGATAAATTCGCAGCAAGTGCAGCACGCACCGCCTGTTAATGAGCAAAAACTGATTAGAGTGGCAGTGCTGGGAGTAGTAGAGCGTGGGGTAGTTGATCCGGTAGCACCAAGAAGAGCCACGGAGAAACAGCTCAAGCACGTGATGAGCTTTAATCCTCCAGTATTCGATGGGTTAGGAACGCCAACTCAAGCTGAGGATTAGCTCTCTGCGATGAAGAGTGTCATGACCGCCACAGAAACTGCAGAGTGGAAAAAGACCACAATAACGACCTTCCTATTGGCTGGTGAGGCAAGGATGTGGTGGGATGAGTTGGAGGTTCATCTCTTAGTGGGAAGACAACTTGCTGATGTACCGATGGAGGAATTCTCAAGGTTGTTCTTGGCCAGATACCTACCTTCTGCCCAGAAGCTTGAGATGGAGAATAAGTACCTTTGATTGACTCAGGGAGCGAGTAGCGTGGATGAGTATCTCTACGAGTTTACTCGGTTAGGTCGTTATGCTGGTGCTATGTTTACTGAAGAAGAGAGGAAGACCAACCGATTTTATGAGGGTCTACAGAGCGACCTACAACTACTCCTTGATGGGCCTAAGGTGCAGGGCTTCCTAGACATAGTAAATGCGGCTCGGTCTTTGGAAAGGGTTGCAAGGAAAGTGCAAGAGAAGAAGGACCCAGTGGAGAAGAAGTCAGAGTTTAAAGTTCCAAATACAAAGTAAGGTTTCCGCAGATGGAACAAGAAGTAGAAGACTTCGAGCTCAGCCACTTCGTCTGGTACGACGGGGGCAAACCCTAGTCGGGCCCTAGGAGCCTATTACAACTGTGGAAAGGGGGGACATTTTGCAAGATATTGTTGGAGAGGACGTGCAAAGTCTGAAAGGAGGCAAGGAGCAACTTATGTGGAAAAAGGGAAGGCGGCGGAGTAGACCGCATCCCATCATTCTCCAGCCCAGCCTAGAGTTTACAACCTTGGCTTGCAAGAGGCCATCAAACAAGCTGACGTAGTGACAGGTATGAGTTAAATTTATTATAGTTTAGCTTTTTTTTGTAACTCTTACCTTTGTATTTGTAAGCTTATTAGTGTTGGTGCTAGGCTTTGTATTGATTTTTGATCGTCCTGCGAGAGCCTTGTTTGATACAGGAGCGTAAAATTCCTTCTTATCTGAAAGATTTGTATCGCTCATTAAAGTCCCTTCTTCGATGGCAAAGGACAAGCTGGATGTGTTTTTGCCCAATGGGTGCTCAATGCGTGCGGATAGAGTCAGCGTAGTAAAGTTGCGGATTGGGGATCAGGAGTTCGATTTGCAAGCGTCGGTGCAGCCGTTAGTAGAGTTCGACGTAATCTTTGAAATGGACTGGCTTTCAGTGCAGCGAGCCTGTATTGACTGTAACCGAAAATATGTTCGGGTTGGACTGAATACAGAGCGGGAGACTACGTTTGCAGACATGAAAGGGTCGAGCAAGATAATGATGTCGGCTCTTAAGGTGATTAAGGTCATTCGGTCTGGTGCTGAGCTGTTTGTCATTTCAGTACATGCTTCAATGCCTAATACTAGTCTAGACAGTATTGTATGTCCGAGTATCCAGATGTATTTCCAGATGATCTCCTTGGAGCCTCTCCTCAACGGTAGATTGATTTTACAATTGAGCTGGTGTCGGGTGCCAAACTTGTGTCACGATCTCCGTATCGGATAGCGCCTAAGGAGATGGCGGAGTTGAAGGTATAACTGCAAGAGTTGTTAGAGCATGGGTATGTGCATCCAAGTTCGTCACCTTGAAGCGCACCGCTCCTTTTCGTTAAGAAGAAAGACGGGTGTTTGCGACTTTGTATTAATTATCGGGAGTTGAACAAACTTATGGTAAAAAATAAGTATCAAATCCCAAGGATTGACGATCTACTTTATCAGTTAGTTGGGTCAACAATATATTCGAAACTATATATGAAATCCGGATACTACCAGTTAAGGATAAGGGAATAGGACATCCCTAAATAGCGTTCAACACGCAGTTTTGACACTACGAGTTTACGGTCATGCCGTTTAGGCTGACCAATACGCCATCCGTGTTTATGGATTTAATGAACAGGACGTTCAGAGAGTACCTTGACCAATTTATGATAGTGTTTATCGACGACATCTTGGTGTACTCGCGGTGTGAGGATGATCACTACAAGCATCTGCATATGGTGTTGGAGACATTGAGGAAGAATCAGTTGTATGCTAAGTTCTCCAAGTGTGAGTTTTGGTTGTCCTCATTAGTGTTCCTTGGGCATATTGTTAGTGGTAATGGGATTGCGGTGGATCCGGCGAAGATAGCGACAATTCAGGAGTGGCCTGAGTTGACTACGGTGGCGGAAGTCCGGAGCTTTCTGGGGCTTGCCGGCTACTACAGGCGCTTTGTGGAGAATTTCTCACGGATCGCGCTACCACTCAAGACGTTGACAAGGAAGGATAAGAAGTTTGTATGGACGTTGGAGTGCACGCACGGTTTTGAAGAGTTGAAGAGGCGGTTGATCTCAGCAAGTATCTTGTGTTCGCCGAGTGGGTCCGAAGGATTTGAAATTTATAGTGATGCTTCGGGAAGTAGTTTGGGCTGTGTTCTGATACAGCATGGGAGAGTAATAGCGTACGGATCGCGACAGGGTAAGGTCCATAATGGAAATTTTCCCGTCCATGATTTTGAATTAGCGGCCGTGATATTTGCTCTAAAGCTGTGGAGACACTATCTGTACGGTGTAAATGTTGACATTTACACTGATCATAAGAGCCTGAAATATTTACTAGATCAAAAGGACCTGAACATGAGGCAGCGAAGGTGGATGGAGTTCTTGGGGGACTACACTTTCAAGATACAATATGTGCCTGGTAAAGGAAATACAGTGGCGGATGCTTTGAATCATAGGGCTCCGGCGCAGGCCAACTGGTTGGCGGTGCATGATGAGAGATTCATCTGTGATTTGGAGGAATTGGAGATCTCTTTCGTCGACAAGCAATCTCGTGCTAAAGCAATATTGTGTTGGACGGAGGTGCAGTATGACCTAGCTGATAGGATTCGGCGGGCTTTGGTTCAAGATAGCTCTATGAAGCAGGCATTGGATGAATCGTTGGATGTGTCAAATTCCCCGTTTGTAGTTGTGGATGGTCTGTTAAGGAAGGACGGTCGCCTATGCATTCCTGGTGCGGATAGTCTTCGGGAGGAGCTGATGTACGAGGCTCATCATACCAAGTACTCCATCCACCCGGGGAGAACGAAGATGTATAAGGACATGGAGAAGTTGTTCTGGTGGCCAAGGCTGAAGAAGGATATAGCACTGTATATGGCAAAGTGCCAAACATATGCCTTAGTGAAGATGGAGTGCCAGAAGTCCGGAGGTTTCTTAAAATCCTTGCCTATCCCGTAATGGAAGTTTGACGACATATCCTTGGATTTTGTGCATGGTTTGCCAAAGTCGCAGAAGGGAAATGATGCCATTTGGGTGGTCGTAGATAGACTGACAAAAGTGTCGCATTTCATTCCGAATAAGAAGGACGATCCGGTGGAAAAGTTAGCAAAGCTCTATGTGGATAATCTGGTATGGTTGCATGGTGTGCCCCGTAGTATTGTTAGTGACCGAGATGGGCGCTTCAAGTCTAATGACTGGAGGCTGGTGAATAAGTTGTTTGGAACAAAGCAGAGTTTCAGCACAGCCTTCCATCCACAATCAGATGGTCAGACCGAGAGTGTCAATAGGATGATGGAGGACATGCTCCGCATGTGCGTCCTAGATTTCAAAAAACACTAGAAGGATCACATGTACATGGTAGAGTTTGCATATAATAACAGTTTTCACGCAAGTCTTGGAATGGCGCCTTTCGAGGCCCTTTATGGGAGAAGGTGCCACTCACCGTTGTCTTGGTTGGAGGAAGGCGAGTCAAAGTTATTCAAACGTCAGGCGGTGGATGAAGCCACTTCAATGGTACGTACGATTCAAGAACGGTTAAAGATTGCTCAGGACAGGCAAGAAAAATACTATAATGCCAAGCATAGGAATGTGGAGTTCAATGTTGGCGATTTGGTGTATCTGAAAATCAAGCTATTCAAGTGTGTCTCGCAGATTCGATGCTTGAAGAAGCTGAGTCCGAGATACCATGGACCGTTTGAGATCCTTAAGCGTGTTGGCGAGGCAGCGTATCAATTGAAGTTGTCGGTGGAGCTAAGTGGACTACACGATGTATTCCACGTATCGGTGTTGCGAAAGGTGGTTCAAGAGCCTTCACAAGTTGTTGGTGTCGATCAAGTACCAATTGATAGTGGGTTGACGACGAAGGTCAAGCTAATTTATATTGAAGACTTTGAAGTCAAACGGCTCCGCAACAAGGAAATTCGAATTGTTATGGTTCGTTGGGATAACTGCGAGCGTGAGGAGCTTTCTTGGGAGCGAGAGACGGTTATGTTGGAGGAATATCCCGAACTATTCAACGCAGGTAATATTTAAATTGTTTTGTGTACCCTATTTCTTAATTTTGTGGATGAAATTCTTTAAGGGGAGGAGATTTGTTACACCCCGAAATTTTAGTGTTGAATCGGGCGGAGTTTGTACCAAGTTTGGATCTTAGTAGGGTGAAAACGGCCTGAGACATGGGCGTGTCACACGGCTGTGTCATGCTCAGGTCGTCTAGTGAAGAACACGGCATGGGACACGAGCATGTCCCAAGGCGTATCAGTTCACACGGCATGGGACACGGGCGTGTCACATGGCCATGTACTTCTCTGGAATTTTCCGAGTTTTATATCGAGTGTCGAACACAGCCGTGTACTGGTTGACACGGACATGTCAAATCCGATATGGGCGTGTCGTCACCCGTGTTCACCAAGCGACGTGACGGTTGGCATGGCAGTTATTGGTGACACGACCCCTGGACACGGGCATGTCGAGGACCCGACACGGGCATGTCAGGTTGGGATACGGGCGTGTCCCAACCTGTATCCTTTTCTGTGCTCGATTTGGGTGGCTGGATGGAGGCACACGGCCTGGAACACGGCCGTGTGCAAAGCCGTGTTCAGCCCAGGATTAAAGATTCCATGCTAAACTGAGCCGTTCATTTTCTTTAAATAAGATCCAATGGCCCAGATGAGTTCCTGCTGGTGTTTAATCCGGGATTAGATGTTTTATTCTTGATTCCATCTTTAACTCCCACTTTATAAGATGTTAGAGAGAGAAGAGATCAAGGAAGAAGGAAGGGAGGAATCCGGCCGCCGACGGAGCATCGGAGCACCAATTTGAGAACCGATACTTGATCCATTGCGAGAATTCCTTTGCGAAGCTTTCTATCCGACTAGTTTTTCATGGCACCGAACCGGACTTCAAGGGTAGCGATTTTCAACTTGAGCACTTGAAGCTTTTCTTCCATTGCATGGGAAAACCCGCTCCCGCGAGTGTGCGGTGAGTGGGCGGATCTCCTTAGGGTAGATATGTGAAGTCCCCCTTGTTAGAGTCCGGAATCGAAGTACGGGCATAGGCATTGTGTGTGAAGCCTACCCAGACGTGTTTGTCTAGATCGGTGATGTTGCATTCATAAATAGCCGGAGAAGACTCCGTGCGTTGTTTTCGGGTTTCTATGCGGTAGATTATGACAAGGATCCTTGGAGATTAACTCCAAGACGCACCCAGAAAACTGGGCGGAAACGTATTTCTGCTAACAAGGTGGTCGGGGAGTCAGCCTTGAACATAACTGGGTTATGTGTTTATTGGAAATGATTTATGATCCGGGTAAAGCTTGGCCCACGCGTACGTCTTAAAGTGACTAGGCGACGTGAGCAACGGGCGGGTGGATACAGACCTGGGCTTTGTGGTTCGATGATAGAGGCCCTAAAGTGGAACTGGTCGTTGGTATAGTCGGGAGCCTTGGACTACGGTCGAAAGGACTCAAAAATGCTCACATTGCTTACCATCCTAAGGATGGGGGTGAAGCCATGGAATTGCCCGGATTCACCGTGAATGTGCCCTGAGTGGACGGGGTGTTTGGCCGAGCGAGCTTACACCTACAACAAAAGTCTTTATTTGCACTTTGTTATTTAGCTAGGCTAACGATATGCAGGGAAGAGCACCTCCGTCCCTATTAATGGGACGGGGTCGTTATAATTTGGTCAGCTTTAGCTGACTGTTGCTCTGTTTGCCACCATGCGGTAGAATAATTGCCTGCAGGTGCTGCGGAACCAAGCGCCAAGTAGCGAGTTGAAGCCTAAGCTGTTGTGCAGGCCCTCGAAGGCCGAAGCGAACTGTTATTCTTATTCTATGTCATGTATGGCCGGCCTGCGAGCCGATGTTTGTAAGACATTACCTTGTTAAGAGAAACTTGTAAGGCCATAAGGACATGTACTCTTCTGTGTATTCGTTTTATTTCATTCCTATTTTGGTAAGTGGACATTCATGCCATGCTTGTGCAGATTTTTGGTTATATTAACTATTTAAAAGCTTCCGCTAGAATGCTCTGTGTTAGGACGAGTAGTTGAGAACTTGGTATTATTCTGTAACCCCTCTGACTGTCCATGGTATATGGCGTCGGGTTCTAGCTGGACCTTCTGTTATATGTCATACGACGGATGGGGGTATTACACAATGGATAATACCACCAATAAGATATCATCTCAAAGGTTACAAAAATCAACCTAAATGCTCTTATATTTCTAGTTACAGTTATGTAATTCAACCAGGACCCAAGGTTACCTGGGTCAAGAACAACTAACTGTTATGTCTACAGATGAAGATTTGTCCAGCTATTAATCAAGTATGTTACCTGGACAGTGGTTGCTCCAAGCATATGACTTGTAACAAGGAAAGTCTACTCAACTACATGTCCAAGCTTTGACCAAATGTAATCTTTGGAGACTTAAAGTATGGGCAATCTGAAGGCTATGGACAAATAAGGATTGGAGCATTCACATTAAACAAGGTAACCTATGTAAGAGGACTCAAGCATAACCTCATCTCCATAAGTTAATTATGTGATGAAGGTTATCAGGTACACTTCAACTCAGCTGCCTGTATTATTTCTAATAAAGAAAAACAAACTGTTTTAATGGGGAATAGACAAGGATAGATATATATAGTTAATTTTCTATCTGCCAATTCAGATATCTGCTTACATAACATTATAAGTAATCAGAATGATTTATGGCATAAATGACAAGGGCGTGTTAATATGAAAAACATTGCTATGCTATCTAAAGACAACCTTGTGAGATGTTTACCTTCTGTCCCCGACAAGAAGGAAGGCCTCTGTAGGGCTCGTCAACTAGGTAAGCAAACTTAATCTAGTTTTAAATCAGTAAATAAAAGTGATTCACCTAGGATATTATACTTGCTACACATGGATCCATAGCTGTACAAAACCTGGGAGGGAAATCCTACACCTTAATCATTATTGATGACTTATCAAGGTTTACTTAGATGTTCTTTCTTAGATCTAAGTCAGATACTTTTAATGTTCTTACATATTTTCTCAAGACCATAAAGGTTGAGTACTCTACTCATGTTGCATTGATCAGAAGTGATCATGGTACAGAGCTTGAGTCTCTTCTAATGCATGAGTTCTGTGAGAAGGAAGATATTAGGCACTGCTTCTCAGCTCCTAGAACTCCCCAACAAAATGGGGTAGCTGAAAGGAAAAATAGGACACTTATTGAAGCTGCAGGAGCATTACTAGCAGATGCTTACATGCCCCTATCCTTTTGGGCAGAGGCTGTAGGCATAACAAACTATGTACTGAACAGAAGTATGATACATAAACTAAAGAATAGGACTCCCTATGAATTACTTAAAGGGAAGAAACCTAAAATCACTTATTTTAAAGTATTTGGCTGTGTATGTTATATACATAATAATGACAAGAGATACATTATAAAGTTTGAAGCTAATGCTGAAGAGAGAATTTTTCTAGGATATTCCCAAGTAAGCAAAGCTTATAGGGTATTTAATAAATCATCCCTGAAAATAGAGGAATCAGTTCATGTTGCATTTGATGAAGCTAACATGTTTTACAAGGAGAGAAACATTTCTTCCAATAGTACATTGCAGGTATAAAATTTGTGTTAGAATTTGGATGATCTAGACCTTACCCTAGAGGCTGAATCACATCCTCCTCCACAATCAGTAGAAGAAGCTTATAGTGATGAAGAAATTGTGGAAGCAGTTCAGGTTTCTTACACAGTTGATGCAATTCCACAAGAGGAATTAAATCCAATAACTGTTGTTGAACTAACTCCACCTAATGATCTTGTCACACTTAGAGATCACCTTAGATCCCAAGTGATTGGAGACATAATAGTAGGTGTACAGACAACGCATCAACTCAACAAAGACTTGATGCATGCCTGTTTTCTCTCTCAAGTTGAACCTCAAACCATAAAAGATGCTGAGCAAGATCCCCACTGGATCATTACTATGCAAGAGGAACTCAACCAGTTTCAGAGATGTAGGGTATGGTATTTGGTTCCAAGACCCCAAGACTACCCAGTTATTGGAACCAAATGGGTATACAGAAACAAACTGGATGCCCAAGGTATAATTGTGAGAAACAAGGCTAGGCTTGTTGCTTAAGGTTATAGGCAAGAAGAGGGAATAGACTATGACCAAACATTTGCACCACTTGTAAGATTGGAGCTAATCAAAATATTTATTGCCTATGTTGCCTACAAGAAGTTCAAAGTCTATCAAATATATGTGAAGAGTGCCTTTTGGAATGGAGTGCTAAAGGAAGAGGTTTATGTTGAACAACCTCCAGGTTTCATCTCTCCAACTCATCCTTATCATGTTTTTAAATTGCATAAAGCCCTCTATGGTCTAAAGCAAGCTCGAAGATGTTGGTATGAGACTTTAGCTTGCTTTTTGATAGAGCATAAATTCATTAGAGGCATTATAGATAAAACATTATTCACGAGACATCAGGATCAAACCTTGTTAGTACAAATATATGTGGATGACATTATATTTGGGTTTACTAATCCCAAATTATGCAAGAGGTTCTCTAACCTCGTGCATTCAAAATTTGAGATGAGTAGCATGGGTGAGCTATCCTACTTCCTTGGTCTCCAAGTGAAGTAGCTCCCTGATGGCATCTTCATTTCCCAGGCTAAATATACTAAAGAGCTTATTAAGAAGTTTGGGATGGCTGATGCCTCAGCAAAAAAAAAAACTTATGGCCACAAATGTTGTAATAGACTCTGATGCACATGGGAAACCTGTGGAACAAAAATTATATAGGGGCATTATTTGATATCTACTATATCTTACAGCTAGCAGACCTGATATCATGTTTTTCACATGCCTTTGTGCTAGGTTTCAGGTGACCCCTAAAAAATCTCATCTAATTTTTCTAAAAAGGATTTTAAGATATATAAAAGGTTGTCCTAGTCTAGGCCTCTGGTATCCTACTGAGTCAGAGTTTGAGTTAACTGGATACTCAGATGCTGACTTTGCTTGATGCAGAGTGGACAGAAAGAGTACCTCAGGAACCTGTCAGTTCCTTGGTATGAGATTAGTGTCCTTGTCTGGCAAGAAGTAATCATCTGTGTCCACATTAACTGCTGAAGCAGAATATATTGGAGCTGGCAGTTGTTGTTCCCAGATGCTGTTGATTCAAAACCAACTCTTGGACTATAGGTTCAACTTAAATAATTCAACTCTACTATGTGATAACACAAGTGCTATTGCTATAGAACAAAATCCAGTCCCTCACAGTAGGACTAAACATATAGACATTAGGCATCATTTCATTAGAGAGTGTGTAGATAAAAACAAAATTAAACTTGCCTATATCTACACTGATTTGCAACAAGCACATATTTTCACCAAGCCCTTGGATGAAAGATATCACTTATTCTTTGTAAATCTGCTTGGAATGATCAAAGAAAAAGACTTAGTTTAGTTTCTGTCTACACTTGATGAGTTATAAATATACGTATATTTTTGTATTTTATTTAAGTCATTTTATTATTATTTCATAGTTTTTAGTTTGTTTTGTTTAATAATTTGTTTCTTTTTGCAAATAATTTCTAAATTAGCTTTATTTTTTGTTTTTCTGGAATTTTCCAGAAAATTTGTGAAATTTTCATAGGACACGCCCGTGTCAAAGAGGTCATGCCTGTGACAGGGCGTGTTCCTTTGATCTTTCCATCAAAATGGGTTTTCTGTAGAGAAATGGCAAGACACGCCCGTGGCATGACTGTCACGCCTGTGTCCGAGCTCGACACTCAACGCTGTTGACACTCAACGCCGTCGACACTCAACGCTACTCAACGCCCAGCCAACACGCCCGTAACACTCTTGTCATGCCCGTGTCAGTCAGCTTAGTCAACCCTGTCAAAGATAAGTTACTGCCGACATCAAAACTGCCAGCTATCTTGATAAGCCCACCTGTCATAACGCCCGTGACAAGCTTGTCATGCCCGTGACCAACATGTGGACCGCCCCGAAGTCAGCTTTGTCATCTAATGTCCGGATCAATTCATGCACAGTACCGACACGCCCCCTGTCACGCCCGTGACCTAGGGCGTGTCACACACGATTTTTTGTCTATAAATAAAAGCTTTCTGTAAGCTTTTCCTGTCCACTTTTTGATCATTTTGCTTAGGGGAGGTACTGCCCAAATGGCTTCTATTGCTTATGTAAGGAGAATTTCTCTCTCTCTCTCTCTCTCTCTTAATTTGTATTAGCTTTCTTATTTAACTTCTTTGTAATAACTTTTTATTTAATACAATGTTAGTTTTTTTCATCTCTTTGCATGGTATGAAATTTTCATTTGGAAACACCCTTACTTAAGCTATCTTTAGTTTCCTTTTTTGTGATTTTCTTTTTATGTTTTCATTTTAAAGCTTTGATAACTTCGTTTAACTTAGGAATTTTCAGCATTTTCTAGCCGTTATGCTGACGATTTTATTTTCATGCAACTTGTTTAGGTTTAGCTTATTTTCTTTTTATCTTTGTTTTCATTCTTATGTTTTTATAAAAAGAGTTTTAAAAAGTGTTGATTTTCATTTTTCATTAACTTAGATTTTCTTTTTAGGATTGTAAAACTTTTCGTCTTTTTTAGTTTTATTTTCACTTTTTTTGCTCTTTTATAAAATTATAAGAATGGAAAAGTACTCGTTTTAATTTTACATTAACTTTGTTTTAACTTTAACTTTTTGCCCATTTAATTTTTATTTTGTCTTTTTACGCATTTCTACCGCATTCTAGCGGTAGAAATGTCATCGTTTTAATTTTTCGAGCATTTTCATTTTGTGTTTATTTGCAAAACTTTTCGCTCGTTTAATTTTTATTTTGTCTTTTTTCGTATTTCTACCGCCTTCACAAGTCGTTGGTGTCGATCAAGTACCAATTTATAGTGGGTTGACGACGAAGGTCAAGCCAATTTATATTGAAGACTTTGAAGTCAAACGGCTCCGCAACAAGGAAATTCGAATGGTTATGGTTCGTTGGGATAACTGCGGACGTGAGGAGCTTTCTTGGGAGCGAGAGACGGCTATGTTGGAGGAATATCCCGAACTATTCAACGCAGGTAATATTTAAATTATTTTGTGTACCCTATTTCATAATTTTGTGGATGAAATTCTTTAAGGGGAGGAGATTTGTAACACCCCGAAATTTTAGTGTTGAATCGGGCGGAGTTTGTACCAAGTTTGGATCTTAGTAGGGTGAATACGGCCTGTGACACGGGCGTGTCACACGGTTGTGTCATGCTCAAGTCCTCCAGTGAAGAATACGGTAAGGGATACGGGCATGTCCCAAGGCGTGTCAGTTAACACGGCATGGGACACGGGCGTGTCACATGGCCGTGTACTTCTCTGGAATTTTATGAGTTTTGTATCGATTGTCGAACACGGCCGTGTACTGGTTGACACGAGCATGTCAAATCCGATATTGGCGTGTCGTCACCCGTGTTCACCAAGCGACGTGACAGTTGGCATGGCAGTTATTGGTGACACGACCCCTTGACACGGGCGTGTCGAGGACCCGACATGGGCGTGTCAGGTTGGGATACGAGCGTGTCCCAACCCGTATCCTTTACTGTGCTCGATTTGGGTGGCCAGATGGAGACACACGGCCTGGAACACGGCCATGTGCAAAGCCGTGTTCGGCCCAGGATTAAAGATTTCTAGCTAATCTGAGCCGTTCATTTTCTTTAAATAAGATCCAATGGCCCAGATGAGTTCCTGCTTGTGTTTAATCCGGGATTTGAGGTTTTATTCCTGATTCCATCTTTAACTCCTTCTTTCTAAGAAGTTAGAGAGAGAAGAGATCAAGGAAGAGGGAAGGGAGGAATCCGGCCGCCGACGGAGCATCGGAGCACCAATTTGAGAACCGAGACTAGATCCGTTGCGAGAATTCCTTTGCGAAGCTTTCTATCCGACTAGTTTTTTATAGAACCGAACCGGACTTCAAGGGTAGCAATTTTCAACTTGAGCACTTGAAGCTTTTCTTCCATTGCATGGGAAAACCCGCTCCCGCGAGTGTGCGGTGAGTGGGCGGTGCTCCTTGGGGTAGATATGTGAAGTCCCCCTTGTTAGAGTCCGGAATCGAAGTACGGGTATAGGCATTGTGTTTGAAGCCTACCCAGACGTGTTTGTCTAGATCAGTGATGTTGCATTGCATAAATAGCCGGAGAAGACTCTGTGCGTTGTTTTCGGGTTTCTACGCGGTAGATTACGACAGGGATCCTTGGAGATTAACTCCAAGGCGCACCCAGAAAACTGGGCGGAAACATATTTCTGCTAACTAGGCAGTCGGGGAGTCAGTCTTGAACATAACTGGGTTATGTGTTGATTGGAAATGATTTAGGATCTGGGTAAAGCTTGGCCCACACGAACGTCTTAAAGTGACTAGGCGATGTGAGCAATGGGCGGGTGGATACGGACCTGGGCTATGTGGTTTGGTGCTAGAGGCCCTAAAGTGGAACTGGCCGTTGGTATAGTCGGAAGCCTTGGACTACGGTCGAAATGACTCAAAAATGCTCACATTGCTTACCATCCTAAGGATGGTGGTGAAGCCATGGAATTGACCGGATTTACCGTGAATGTGCCCTGAGTGGACGGGGTGTTTGGCCGAGCGAGCTTACACCTGTGGCAAAAGTCTTTATTTGCACTTTGTTATTTAGCTCGGCTAACGATATACAGGGAAGGAGCACCTCCGTCCCTATTAAGGGGACGGGGTCGTTATAATTTGGTCAGCTTTAGCTGACCGTTGCTCTGTTTGCCACCATGCGGTGGAATAATTGCCTGCAAGTGCTGCGGAACCAAGCGCCAAGTAGTGAGTTTAAGCCTCAGCTGTTGTGCAGGCCCTCGAAGGACGAAGTGAACTGTTATTCTTAATTTCTGTCATGTATGGCCGGCCTGCGAGCCGATGTTTGTAAGATATTACCTTGTTAAGAGAAACTTGTAAGGCCATAAGGCCATGTACTCTTTTGTGTATTCGTTTTATTTCATTCCTATTTTGGTAAGTGGACATTGATGCCATGCTTGTGCAAATTTTGGGTTTTATTAACTATTTAAAAGCTTTCGCTAGAATGCTCTGTGTTAGGACGAGTAGATGAGAACTTGGTATTATTCTGTAACCCCTCTGACTGTCCATGGTATATGGCGTCAGGTTCCACCTGGACCTTCTGTTATATGCCATACAACGGATGGGGGTATTATACAATGGATAATACCACCAAGAAGATATCATCCTAAAGGTTACAAAAATCAACCTAAATGCTCTTATATTTCTAATTACAGTTATGTAAATCAACCAGGACCCAAGGTTACCTGGGTCAAGAATAACTAACTATTCTGTCTGCAGATGAAGAGTTGTCCAGCTATAAATCAAGTATGTTTCCTGGACAGTGGTTGCTCCAAGCATATGACTTGGAACAAGGAAAGTTTACTCAACTACATGTCCAAGCTTTGACCAAATGTAATCTTTGGAGACTTAAAGTGTGGGCAATCTGAAGGCTATGGACAAATAAGGATTGGAGCAGTCACATTTAACAAGGTAACCTATGTAAGAGGACTCAAGCATAACCTCATCTCCATAAGTTAATTATGTGATGAAGGTTATCAGGCACACTTCAACTCAACTGCCTGTATTATTTCTAATAAAGAAAAACAAACTGTTTTAATGGGGAATAGACAAGGATACATATATATAGTTTATTTTCTATCTGCCAATTCAGATGTCTGCTTACATAACATTATAAGTAATCAGAATGATTTATGGCATAAATTACAAGGGCATGCTAATATGAAAAACATTGCTAGGCTATCTAAAGACAACCTTGTGAGATGTTTACCTTCTGGACCCTACAAGAAGGAAGGCATCTGCATGTCTTGTCAACTAGGCAAGCAAACTTAATCTAGTTTTAAATCAGTAAATAAAAGTGATTCACCTAGGATATTATAATTGCTACACATGGATCTCTTTGGACCCATAGCTGTACAAAGCCTGGGAGGGAAATCCTACACCTTAGTCATTATTGATGACTTCTCAAGGTTCACTTAGGTGTTCTTTCTTAGATCTAAGTCAGATACTTTTAATGTTCTTACATATTTTCTCAAGACCATAAAGATTGAGTACTCTACTCATGTTGCATTGATTAGAAGTGATCGTGGTACAGAGCATGAGTCTCTTCTTATGCATGATTTCTGTGAGAAGGAAGATATTAGGCACTGCTTCTCAGTTCCTAGAACTCCACAACAAAATGGGGTAGCTGAAAGAAAAAATAGGACACTGATTGAAGCTGCAGGAGCTTTACTAGCAGATGCTTACATGCCCCTATCCTTTTGGGCAGAGGCTGTAAGCATAACAAACTATGTACTGAATAGAAGTCTGATACATAAACAAAAAAATAGGACTCCCTATGAATTACTTAAAGGGAAGAAACCTAAAATAACTTATTTTAAAGTATTTTGCTGTGTTTGTTATATACATAATAATGACAAGAGATACATTATAAAGTTTGAAGCTAATGCTGAAGAGAGAATTTTTCTAGGATATTCCCAAGTAAGCAAAGCTTATAGGGTATTTAATAAATCATCCCTGAAAATAGAGGAATCAGTTCATGTTATATTTGATGAAGCTAACATGTTTTACAAGGAGAGAAACATTTCTTCCAATAGTACTTTGCAGGTATCAAATTTGTGTTAGAATTTGGATGATCTAGACCTTACCCAAGAGGCTGAATCACATCCTCCTCCACAATTAGTTGTAGAATCTAATAGTGATGAATAAATTGTGGAAGCAGTTCATGTTTCTTAAACAGTTGATGCAATTCCACAAGAGGAATCAAATCCAATAACTGTTGTTGAACTAACTCCACCTAATGATCTTGTCACACTTAGAGATCACCTTAGATCCCAAGTGATTGGAGACATAATAGCAGGTGTACAGACAAGGCATCAACTCAACAAAGACTTGATGCATCTGTTTTCTCTCTCAAGTTGAACCTCAAACCATAAAAGATGCTGAGCAAGATCCCCACTGGATCATTACTATGCAAGACGAACTCAACCAGTTTCAAAGATGTAGGGTATGGTATTTGGTTCCAAGACCCCAAGACTACCCAGTTATTGGAACCAAATGGGTATACAGAAACAAACTGGATGCCCAAGTTGTAATTGTGAGAAACAAGGCTAGGCTTGTTGCTTAAGGTTATAGGCAAGAAGAGGGAATAGACTATGACCAAACATTTGCACCACTTGTAAGATTGGAGCTAATCAAAATATTTATTGCCTATGTTGCCTACAAGAAGTTCAAAGTCTATCAAATGGATGTGAAGAGTGCCTTTTTGAATGGAGTGCTAAAGGAAGAGGTTTATGTTGAACAACCTCCAGGTTTCATCTCTCCAACTCATCCTTATCATGTTTTTAAATTGCATAAAGCCCTCTATGGTCTAAAGCAAGCTCGAAGATGTTGGTATGAGACTTTAGCTAGCTTTTTGATAGAGCATAAATTCATTAGAGGCATTATAGATAAAACATTAATCACTAGACATCAGGATCAAACCTTGTTAGTACAAATATATGTGGATGACATTATATTTGGGTGTACTAATCCCAAATTATGCAAGAGGTTCTCTGACCTCGTGCATTAAAAATTTGAGATGAGTAGCATGGGTGAGCTATCCTACTTCCTTGGTCTCCAAGTGAAGTAGCTCCCTGATGGCATCTTCATTTCCCAGGCTAAATATGCTAAAGAGCTTATTAAGAAGTTTGGGATGGCCGATGCCTCAGCAAAGAAAACACCTATGGCCACAAATACTGTAATAGACTGTGATGTACATAGGAAACCTATGGATCAAAAATTATATAGGGGAATTGTTTAATACCTACTATATCTTACAGCTAGCAGCCCTGATATAATGTTTTTCACATGCCTTTGTGCTAGTTTCTAGGTGAACCCTAAAGAATCTCATCTAATTTTTCTAAAAAGGATTTTAAGATATATAAAAGGTTGTCCTAGTCTAGGCCTCTAGTATCCTACTGAGTCAGAGTTTGAGTTAGCTGAATACTAAGATGCTGACTTTGCTGGATGCACAGTGGACAGAAAGAGTACCTCAGGAACCTGTCAGTTCCTTGGTCTGAGATTAGTGTCCTGGACTTGCAAGAAGCAATCATCTGTGTCCACATTAACTGCTGAAGCAGAATATATTAGAGCTGGCAGTTGTTGTTCCCAGATGCTATTGATTCAAAACCAACTCCTCGACTATGGGTTCAACTTAAATAATTCAACTCTACTATGTGATAACACAAGTTCTATTGATATAGCACAAAATCCAGTCCCTCACAGTAGGACTAAACATATAGACATTAGGCATCATTTCATTAGAGAGTGTGTAGATAAAAACAAAATTAAACTTGTCTATATCTACACTTATTTGCAACACGTAGATATTTTCACCAAGCCCTTGGATGAAAGAAATCACTTATTCTTTGTAAATCAGCTTGGAATGATCAAAGAAAAAGGCTTATTTTAGTTTCTGTCTACACTTGATGTGTTATAAATATACACATATTTTTGTATTTTATTTAAGTCATTTTATTATTATTTCATAGTTTTTAGTTTGTTTTGTTTAATAATTTGTTTCTTTTTGCAAATAATTTCTAACTTAGCTTTATTTTTTGTTTTTCTGGAATTTTCCAGAAAATTTGTGAAATTTTCATAGGACACGCCCGTGTCAAAGAGGTCATGCCTGTGACAGGGCGTGTTCCTTTGATATTTCCATCAAAACGGGTTTTCTGCAGAGAAATGGAAAGACACGCCCGTGGCCTGACTGTCACGCCTGTGTCCGAGCTCGACACTCAACGCCGTCGACACTCAACGTCGTCGACACTCAACGCCCAGCCAACACGCCCGTGACTCTCTTGTCACGCCCGTGTCAGTCAGCTCAATCAACCCAGTCAAAAATAAGTTGCTGCCGACAACAAAACTGCCAGCTATCTTGACACGCCCACCTGTCACGCCCGTGACAAGCTTATCACGCCCGTGACCAACACGTGGACTGCCCCGAATTCAGCTCTGCCATCTAGTCTCCGGATCAACTCATGCACAGTACCGACACGCCCCATGTCACGCCCGTGACCTAGGGCGTGCCACAAACGAATTTTTGTCTATAAATAAAAGCTTTCTGTAAGCTTTTCCTGTCCACTTTTTGACCATTTTGCTTAGGGGAGGTGATGCCCAAATGGCTTCTAATGCTTATGTAAGGAGAATTTCTCCCTCTCTCTCTCTCTTAATTTGTATTAGCTTTCTTATTTTAACTTCTTTGTAATAACTTTTTATTTAATACAATGTTAGTTTTTTTCATCTCTTTGCATGGTATGAAATTTTCATTTGGAAGCACCCTTACTTAAGTGATCTTTAGTTTCCTTTTTGTGATTTTCTTTTTATGTTTTCATTTTAAAGCTTTGATAACTTAGTTTAACTTAGGAATTTTCAACATTTTCTAGCCGTTATGCCGGCGATTTTATTTTCATGCAACTTGTTTAGGTTTAGCTTGTTTTCTTTTTATCTTTGTTTCAATTCCTATGTTTTTATAAAAAGAGTTTTAAATAGTGTTTATTTTCATTTTTCATTAACTTAGATTTTCTTTTAAGGATTGTAAAACTTTTCGTCTTTTTTAGTTTTATTTTCACTTTTTTTGCACTTTTATAAAATTATAATAATGGAAAAGTACTCGTTTTAATTTTTCATTAACTTTGATTTAACTTTAACTTTTTGCCCATTTAATTTTTATTTCATCTTTTTACGCATTTCTACCGCATTCTAGCGGTAGAAATGTCGTCGTTTTAATTTTTCGAGCATTTTCATTTTGTGTTTATTTGAAAAACTTTTCGCTCGTTTAATTCTTATTTTATCTTTTTACGCATTTCTACCACATTCTAGCGGTAGAAATGTCGTTGTTTTAATTTTTCAGCATCTTTTTTTTTTCTTATATTTTGCAAGTGTGTGCGCGTGTATGAGTTAGAGTTATTGCTTTCTTTTATTTCAGAAGAGTGTGTGCGTGTGCGCATTTATTTCCGCCTACTCGTTAAGAGTTAAATGGCGCATTGCTTTCATTTCTCGCCTACTCGTTTGAGTGAGACTTTTCTTTTTATTGCTTTAATTTTTCTCCTACTCACTTAAGTAGGAAACTTTGTGTGCGTGTTTGTGTTTTAATTTATGTAGAGTGCACGTGTGTGTTTTCATTTATGTAGAGTGTGTGCGTGTATGATATAGATTTACCCCCGCCCACTCATTTGAGCCGGGATTTGTCATTTACTGCTTTCTTTACCGCCTACTCGTTTGAGTAAGACTCGCAATTTACTGATTTCATTTACTTCTTTCCTTTACAGCTTTCCTTTACCGCTTTCTTTTATCGCTTTCTAGCTTAAGTGTCCCCATTCCGATGAGTGGCTAACCGCCCTTAGCCCTCAAATATCAAAGAGCATTGGGACAGATAAAATAGCTTTAAATAATTAAAGGTCCTGTTTTTCTATTTAATTAAATTACTTAAGGTTTGCCCCGAGTTAACGACGGGTAGGACCACATAATTGATGTGTGGTCTCTATTTATGTTATCCATATGCAACGCCGAGAGGCCGCACGTATGAACCGATCACCCTTGGGCAAAGAGAGCTCTGCGCTAACCCTCGAGAGTGGAGGCGCGTAACTCTACCGGATTGGGTTCCCCACCCAATAGCGGGGTTCTTAGCGTAATGCGGGCGTTAAGAGGAATCCTTCGTCGGTCTAACGATTAGTCGAGTAGTCTTAGCGTTTAGGTGAGCGATATCCTTAGACCAAGGTGAGCTCATGTTTGTGGAACATCCATGGCCAAGTCTCCGCCTTAATTAATTTGAAATTTAGGATCTATTTTTATTAAAAGTTTTTTTAATTCAATTTCTTTTCGACATTCATCGCGCTATTTCTTAATCGGTTTTCTTGCTTAATTTTTACTACATTTTTTCTACATTATTTATATATTTTTACGTCTGCCATCTTTTTAATATAAACACAACTAAAAATATTATCGGTAAAATAATAGACTTTCAAGGAAAGAGTAGAAATAGGTAAACCGACCCCGAGAACAATACGACCCCGATATTCCACACCGAAATATCCTTTACTACACGGGATAGGTGCACTTGCCTCCCTTTCGTTAAAACTCGGTTTCAACCTTTTTTATATTAAATAAATCCGCACGCCTCGCCTTTCTTTCTAATAAATAAACTCATCGCTTCCTTTTCTTTAATAAAAATCACCCCGTGGGGCGCCGCGAGTTTTAACTATCAAGTTTTTGGCGCCGTTGTCGGGGAAAATTTTCGATTTACTATTTTGAATTCTTGAAAACTATTAACTTTACCTTTTCTTTTTTTTAAAAAAATGATCAACCAAAAAATTATATCATCATATTAATAATAATAATAATAATATAATTAAAAATAATTTTAAATACTTAAAAGTTAAAAATTTAATTTAAAAAATCATAAACTTAAAAACATGAAAACTTTAAAAATAAAAAAAAATAAAAAACTAAAAAAAATTAAAATCAAAAATTTAAAAACATAAAAAACTTAAAAAAAAACTAAAAAATTTAAAAACATAAAAATCTAATAAAAAAAGAGATGAAAATTTTTACCTTATTTTCATCAAAAATTCAAAATTCCAAAAAAAAAATTATCTTTCATAATTTTATGTCTTTATCTTATTTTCATTTTATCTTCTTATTTTTTATTTTCAAAAATCAAAACTAAAAACTAAAAACTTGACTTAAAAATCTAAAAAAAATAAAAATAAAATTTATATTTATTTTTTTTTCTTCGGCGCGCTTCACTATTGTGAGCGCTAGGGGAACGCTTATCCGTCACACTCATATAACTAAGACGTTAGCTTACGAGTCACACAACTCGCCAACCCTATCACACATACACTTTTCGTCAAATTTATCTTTTTCATTTTTTTGTTATACTTTTTCTACTTCTAACTTTTACAGGTCTTAACTTAACAGGCCTCCCCGAACACGTTTTCAGGGAAGATTTTGTTAACTCCTGTTTTTATTTTTTGCACATAACTGTCTAGATTTCTTGTATATATATATATATATCATTCCTCATACTTAGAGCAACATTGGGGATAATGTTGGACTTAAGTATGGGGGTACTCCTAATTTTCTGTTCTTTTATTTTCTGCACCCAATCAAAAATACAAAAAAATTGCAAAAAATTAAAACTCCAAAAATTTTCATGTTTTTATAATTAAAAAAAACTCTAAAAAATATATTTCACTCTGCGACGTTCGACTCATCGAACTAACCACCTAAATAAGAGTCTGTTCGCGGGTGATCAGTTTTTTTTACTTTGTAATTAATTTTTGTAAATATTCTATTTCCTCTTCTTTTTCCCTCTTTTCTTTTTAAATAACACTTTTCCCCTTTCTTGTAAATAACCTTAATAAATCAAAAATAAAAAAAAATCTTTAAAATCAAAAAATCCAACAAAAAAAGAATAACTCTATAATTCCAAAAAATGAAAATAACCCCAAAATATCAAAAAAAATTAGAAAAACTCGAAAAATAAAAAAAATTATTTTGAATTAAATAATTCGAATACTTTATTTACTAACCTCTTTGCTCTCCAAAATAATCGTTTTGAGTTTATTTATAAGCGAATTTTAATTAATTCTTTATTTACTATTCATTTACTAATTGTAGCTCGATAGATTTAGATTTCTAGGGATAAGATTTTAAAGAATTTTTTGTCTTTTTCTTATTATAGGGAACTTGTTTTTCTCATTTCACTTCTGATTTTTTTGAATAAAACCATTTTTGTATGTTAGGAAATAACATTTATGGATTTTATATTATTTCTACTTATGCTTTGAGAAACGTAAGAATATTCAAATTAAAAAGGTTGCTCTCAAAATTTTTTATTAAACTCTACTTTTATTTTAGAAATTAAACCATCCAGCTTTTTTTCATGCCTTATTCGATATTATTTCTCGCTTTCACCTTTAAAAGATCTTATGTCAATGGGGATAAGATTTCGTCCCGTAAACATAGGCACCCAATAATTAAAAAAGATTATATGTTACGGAGTAAGAGCATAAAATTCATTACTTCTATACATATGCATTGGGTTTATTATCGTTATGAAGAAAGAAAGAAAGAATAAATTTATATTAGGAAAATAAGATTTCAATTTCCTAATAATCTAAAAAGAAAAAAATTTATGGAGGTTTGAGAAAAAAATTACCTCGCCTCAAAATCAAAGCCCTCTTCATAACCGCCAAACCACTTAGCCAATTTTCAAGATTCTAGAATTAATTTAAATCTTTTTGAGAGCATAATTTTTCAATTTAATTACTTCCTATTAATTTCTTTTTAGCTAAAGTTTTTTCTATAATTCCAATCCATTTTTGTTAAACTAACAAAAATATTTTTCGCTTTCTATTTTTCTCGTTTAAAAGTATTTTCTGAAATAGTTCCTCTATTTATAACATTTTCATAATTTATGATTTAATTCCGAAACCCCGAAAATTTATTTCGATTTTTCTTACAATTAAATTAAGTAATAGTTAAATTTAGGATGTCTTTTTATTCCTTATAAGTTCATCTCTAACTTTTGTTCTGCAATAGCAAAAGCTTAAGTATGGGGGTATTTGATGAGTTGTAAATATACGCATATTTTTGTATTTTATTTAAGTCATTTTATTATTATTTCATAGTTTTTAGTTTGTTTTGTTTAATAATTTGTTTCTTTTTGCAAATAATTTCAAACTTAGCTTTATTTTTGTTTTTCTGGAATTTTCCAGAAAATTTGTGAAATTTTCATAGGACACGCCCGTGTCAAAGAGGTCACGCCCGTTACATGGCGTGTTCCTTTTATTTTTCCATCAAAACGGGTTTTTTGTAAAGAAACGGCAAGACACGCCCATGGCCTAACTGTCACGCACGTGTCCGAGCACGACACTCAACGCCGTCGACACTCAAGGGCACTCAACGTCGTCGACACTAAAGGCCACTCAACGCCGTGGACACTCAACGCTACTCAACGCCCAGCCAACACGCCCGTGACACTCCTATCACGCCCGTGTCAGTCAACTCAGTTAACCCAGTCAAAGATAAGTTGTTGCCGACATCAAAACTGCCAGCTAGCTTGACACGCCCCCCTGTCACGCCCGTGACAATCTTGTCACTCCCGTGACCGACATGTGGACCGCCCCGAATTCAGCTCTACCATCAAGTCGCAGGATCAACTCATGCACAGTACCGACACGCCCCCTGTCATGCCCCCTGTCACGCCCGTGACCTAGGGCGCGTCACACCCAAATTTTTATCTATAAATAAAAACTTTCTGTAAGCTTTTCCTGTCCACTTTTTGACCATTTTGCTTAGGGGAGGTGATTCACGAATGGCTTCTAATACTTATGTAAGGAGAATTTCTCCCTCTCTCTCTCTTAGTTTGTATTAGATTTCTTATTTTAACTTTTTTATAATCACTTTTTATTTTATAAAATGTTAGTTTTTTTCCTCTCTTTGCATGGTATGAAATTTTCATTTGGAAGCACCCTTACTTAAGGGATCTTTAGTTTCCTTTTTTGTGATTTTCTTTTTATGTTTTCATTTTAAAGCTTAGATAACTTAGTTTAACTTAGGAATTTTCAGCATTTTATAGCCGTTATGCCGGCGATTTTATTTTCATGCAACTTGTTTAGGTTTAGCATGTTTTCTTTTTATCTTTGTTTTTCATTCTTATATTTATATAAAAAGAGTTTTATAAAGTGTTGATTTTTATTTTTCATTAACTTATATTTTCTTTTTAGGATTGTAAAATTTTTCGCCTTTTTTAGTTTTATTTTCACTTTTTTAGCTCTTTTATAAAATTATAAGAATGGAAAAGTACTTGTTTTAATTTTTCGTTAACATTGTTTAGACTTTAACTTTTTGCCCGTTTAATTTTTATTTCGTCTTTTTACGCATTTCTACCGCATTGTAGCGGTAGAAATGTCGTCGTTTTAATTTTTCGAGCATTTCCATTTTGTGTTTATTTGCAAAACATTTCGCTCGTTTAATTTTTATTTTGTCTTTGTACGCATTTCTACCGCATTCTTGCGGTAGAAATGTCGTTGTTTTAATTTTTCAGCATCATTGTTTTTCTTATTTTTTGCAAGTGTGTTCGCGTGTATGAGTTAGTGTTATAGCTTTCTTTTATTTCAGTAGAGTGTGCGTGTGCTCATTTATTTCCGCCTACTCGTTAAGAGTTAAATGGCGCATTGCTTTCATTTCCCGCCCACTTGTTTGAGTTGGACCTGTCTTTTTATTGCTTAAATTTTTCTCCTACTCACTTAAGTAGGAAACTTTGTGTGTGTGTGTGTGTTTTAATTTATATAGAGTGCGCGTGTGTGTTTTCATTTATGTAGAGTGCGTGCGTGTATGATATAGATTTACCCCCGCCCACTCATTTGAGTCGGGATTTGTCATTTACTGCTTTCTTTACCGCCTACTCGTTTGAGTAGTACTCGCAATTTACTGCTTTCAATTACTACTTTCCTTTACAGCTTTCCTTTACCGCTTTCTTTTATCGCTTTCTAGCTTAAGTGTCCCCATTCCGATGAGTGGCTAACCGCTCTTAGCCCTCAAATATCGAAGAGCATTGGGACTGATAAAATAGATTTAAATATTTAAAGGTCCTATTTTTCTATTTAATTAAATTACTTAAGGTTTGCCCCTGGTTAACGACGCGTAGGTCCACATAATCGATGTGGGTTCTCTATTTTCGTTATCCATACGCAACGCCGAGAGGCCGCACGTATGGACCAATCACGCTTGAGCAAAAAGAGCTCCGCGCTAACCCTCGAGAGAGGAGGCGCGTAACTCTACCGGATTGGGTTCCCCACCTAATATCGAGGTTCTTAGCGTAATGCGGGCGTTAATAGAAATCCTTCGTCAATCTAACGATCGGTCGAATAGTCTTAGCGTTCAGGTGAGCAATATCCCTAGACCAAGGTGAGCTCATGTTTGTGGAACCTCCACGGCCAAGTCTCCGCCTTAATTAATTTGAAATTTAGGATCTCTTTTTATTAAAAGTTATTTTAGTTCAATTTCTTTTCGACATTTGTCGGGCTATTTCTTCATCGGCTTTCTTGCTTAATTTTTACTCATTTTTTCTGCATTATTTATATATTTTTACGTCTGCCATCTTTTTTATCTAAACACACAACTAAAAATATTATCGATAAAATAATAGACTTTCAGGGAAAGAGTAGAAATAGGTAAATCGACCCCGAGAGCAATACGACCCCGATATTCCACACCGGAATATCTTGTACTACACGTGATAGGTGCACTTGCCTCCCTTTTGTTAAAACTCGGTTTCAACCTTTTTTATATTAAATAAATCCGCACGCCCCGCCTTTCTTTCTAATAAATAAACTCACCGCTTCCTTTTCTTTTATAAAAATAACCCCGCGGGGCGCCGCGAGTTTTAACCATCAACACTCGAAGAACTCTTCAGATTTCGTCGAACTGAGATCGACGAACTCCCTGTTAGTAAAGTTAGTTTCGTCGACCTGAGATCGACAAACCTACTTCAGAAAACTTTTATCGAAGGGAGCTCGGCGAAATGTCTTCAACCCTTTAAGCTGGGATCGACAATTGTTTAAACTCCAAATTATTTCGTCGACCTCAGATCGAAGATCTATTTCTTTCTCGTGGAACGGAGTCTTTCGATTCATATTCCGAAAAACCTTATATTTTGGTTTTCTTCGACCTCCGTCCCGCGCTTTCAGTTCTCTTGCACTTGATCCTCGTTTTCTCTTACAGGTGCTCTCATGGAGATTCCGACACGAACTCTAGGGGCGATGAAGTTTGATACTGGATTCGACCTGGACTTCGAATCTTTCCAGTACTTAGATCCCATCTTCATGAATATTCTACAGTTACTTGAAGACCAACAGTTGAAGACTCTGCTCTCCACCCGCATGAAGATATTAGGAATAGATATCAGGGAATGGGTTTACACAGCTACTACAGAGGAAAATAAGATGACTGGAACAATCGCGGGTACTACTGTTTCTCTTACCCCCGATGTTTTAACTTAAATTTTTGGATTGTGAAATGGTGATGAAGAATTAGATATAAATTTGGAGGAATTTGATATGATGCTTAGCATGATGGGGTATTCGGGACAAACCCCCAACAAATTGCTCAAGAAACATTTGTCTGCAGAGTACAAGTTTCTTGCCGACATTATGGGGAAGGCTCTGCTAGGGAAGCACACTGCACATGACTATATCACCAAGCATCAGTTCCTGGTCATGTGTGCTATAATGAATAAAGGACAGTGAACTGTGCATAGATCTTATTTGATCTGATTAGAAACAAGAATAATAAAAAGGAGGTTTGCTTTGGAAGGATCCGAGGGATCATCCTCAAGGAGAAGGCTGCTGAATCACTGGTCTCCCCGATCATATTCATTAATGCTAGCAAGAGACTAACTTGAGCTCTGTTTAGTAAGTGGGAGAGGATAATCACTAAGCCAACCAAGGCTCCCTCCTCTTTCACCAGAACATCTTAAATTACCAGGGCTATACCAGCCACTCCCCACCCCCATTGAAGAGATCCCTTCCACACCTCCATCACCTCCAGCTACTCAGGTTCCATTCCAACCAGCAATACAACCAAACCCACCTTCCACTACCATTAAAATCCCTACATCTGCACCTCCAGCATCCCAACTTACTGCCTCTCCAACAAACATTCCCTCTAATACTCCATCCCCCCAGCCTGATATATATGTACCCTCACCACCCCAATCTTCTCTTCCACATCACCTTACTGATATCCTCCAAACCAACCTATCATCCATCCTATCCTTCAACCTCTTATCATCCCCACTAAACGCTCCCTCTCGTCCAAATGACTCTCTCCCAAACACTCAAATCCCACCTCCACCTCCACCTCTAACTCCCCCAGCACCTACCATATCCCCTCAACCAACCACTACCACAACATCTAACTCTCCATACTTGGATCCCTCCCTTGTCTCCCCCCTCATTTCCCTCCTCACACCCCTCCTAAAAACACTCATAGCAGAGGCTATCTCTCCTCTTGCTGCCTCCATCTCCTCTCTCGCTTCTCAAATTACTGCCTTTACTACTGCTCCCTCTTCAGTTGGGGTCCTGGCTTCAGTTCCTCCTGAAACCAGGCCGGGGGAGATACTTGATGAAGAAGTAGCACCAATTGTAGCAGAAAATGTAGCACCAGCAGAATCAGATGATAAGGATATGGACACAGTAGTTGTAGTAGAAGATTTAGCAACAGAATAAGAAATAACAGCAGAAGTATAAGAAGAAGTTATAGCAGAAGAAGTACAAGAAGAAGTTATGGCAGAAGATGTACCAATAGACAACATTAAGCCACTTATGGCTATAATTCCATATACCACACCAATTTGGCTCAAGGCCACTATTGCAGCTCCTGAGCCTCTTCCCAGAGTTGCTTCCCCACCATCTCATCTGTAACACCCCTATCTATCACATAACATATAGCAGTAGGTCTGGCCGGGGCCCGACGCCATATACCACAAATAGACCGGTGGGTTACTCAATGAAACCATTCAACCAATACACACGTCATACACAGAGCATCTAGCAGAAGATATTTATTAAGTTGTAACAATAAGAACCCTGTAACCAGGCATGAATGTCCATTAACAGAAAACCTAGTAGGAATGAAGTACAAAATACACAAAAGTATTGGCCTTATGGACTTACAAGAGTTTATAGTAATTAAACAGTGTCTTACAAACTTCGGCTCACAGGCCGGCCACACATGATTTAAATAAGTAAACAAACTAGACCTTCGAGAGCCGGCTCAATAACTTGGGCTCTAGCCCACTATTTATCGCTCGGCTCCGAAGCACCTGCAAGCACAAACCACCGCAACGGTGGCAAACAAGAATAACAGTCAGCTAAAGCTGACCAAACTTTAACGATTCTGCACCCAAACCGTGGCTGCAAATCTTCTTCCCTGCACTTGTTAGTAAAGCAAGCAACATAGCGAATAAAAATCACATCACACGTGCACGCTCACACGACCGTGCACCCTGTGCTCTCAGGGAAATTACTCGGCAAAGCCAGTCAGAACCCAGTCCGGTCCTCTACTCCACCACCACCCCTCGGGCGGCAATCTCGTGAGCATTTAGTCCTTTCAGCCGTTGCTTAGACTCGATCTCCAAATAATTGGTAAGTTCTACGTTCACTTTAGGTCTCTTTAACTGAAACAGATGGAGCGGGTAGGGTTCCACTAGCCCGTTGCTCACCCCGCCATAGCCATTTGGCCTTTGACGCGGGTCAAGCTTCCCCCAGTCCCACTATCGATAAAACACGGTACATAGCCCTGCTATATACCCGGCTGGCTCCCAGGCCACCGAAATGGCAGAAATGCGTTTCTACCTAGATTTCCGGGTGCACCTTAGGGTTACTCCCCAAGATTCCTTGATGCATTCTAACGCATAGCAACCCGAAAACAAACAATACGCACGGAGTTTTCTCCGGCACAATATGCATAGCAAAACATCACCGATCCCGACCAACATGTCCGGATAGGCTTCACACACCATGCATATGTCCGTACTACGATTCCAGACTCTAACGAGGGAGACTTTACATATCTACTCCAAGGAATACCGAAACTCACCGCACACTCGCGGGACAGGATTTTCCCATGCAAAAGAAGAAGAGTTTAACATGCTCAAGATGAGAATCGCAACCCTAGCGTTTTTCCTTAGTGCCATGGAAATCTATGCGGATTGAAAGCACCGCAATCTCCTTACCTCGGCGGATCCAATGTCGGGTCGCGATTTGGAGCTTTGAAGCTCCGCCGGTGACCAAATCTAGCTCTCCTTCTTCCTCCTTGCTCTCCCTTATCTCTAGCTTTTAGAAAGAGAGAAAAAAATGGAAATGATCGTTTTCAAGCCCTATTCCCGGGTATATCTCCTCAAGAATAGCCCCCAGCAGTTGGATCCCAAAATGAGGAAACAGACGGCCACGATTCAGCCCAAAATTAGAATTCCTGGGCCGAACACGGGTTGCAACACGACCGTGTTCAGGGCCGTGTCACCCATTCGCCGTGGAAACCGACGCGTACCAAAAAGAATACGGGCACCCGACACGCCCGTGTTTGGCTTGACACGCCCGTGTCAGCCAGTACACGCCCGTGTTGCTGGGCGTGTTCCCCTAACGACACAGGTCCAAAACAACCCGAGAACAACACGACCATTTGACACGCGCGTGTCACATGCCATGTGCTAGACATCCCTGGGACACACCCGTGTCCCAGGCTGTGTAACTTCCTTAGCATAGAACGCCGCACGGCCTGAGGATGACACAGGCATTCGACATGCCTTTGTCGAATTGCACACGCCCGTGTCGGACCCGAACACGCTTGGGCTAAGGCCGTGCACCCCTCACTCAACGATCATTGAGTGTAAGGCTTCGAGTGACTGACACGCCCTGGGATGCGCCTGTAACATCCAATTTCCGGCTAGACTCCTGGAGGTGGTTTTGTCATAACAGAACCTTAGGAAGCCCAAAAATCGAAATACATCGACCGAGATTTCGTGTCACAGGTTAGTCACGCCCGTGACCGACCCGTCACGCCCGTGACCTAAGGCGTGACTTTTTCGACGATCGTCGATCTCAGGGAGACGATCGTCGGGCACAGAATTTTCAACCCGGGCCTGTCATGCCCGTGACCTATGTGTCACGCCCGTGACCTTGGGCGTGACCCCTTCGACGATCGTCGATCTCAGCGGGACGATCGTCGAAGTGCAGAATTTGCGTCATGGCCCTGTCACGCCCGTGAACCAAGTGTCACGCCCATGACCAAGGGCGTTACCCCCCTTTGGCGATCATCGATCTCAGCGAGACGATCGCCGAGCGCGGAATTTGCCTCATGACCCTGTCACGCCCGTGACCCATGTGTCACGCCCGTGACCCAGGGCGTGACCACCCTTCGACGATCGTCGATCTCAGTTCGACGATCATCGAACTCAGAATTAGCCACCCGGGACTGTCACGCCCGTGACCTATGTGTCACACCCGTGACTAAGGCCAAAACGTTAGCCACACTGGAAATTTTGGTAACCGACTTCATAATCAATTCTGATTATGGGAATGTACAGAAGGAATATTTATGGGCCGTTTCCATCTCTAATTATTTAATAGAAAGAGAGAGTGAGGTCCAATAGAAAATCGCCACCAGGATCAGCCATTTCATCTTCCACCTTTTCCTCTTCCCTACATCATAACCGAAACGTTATTAAGAGAAATATTCATGGCCATGAATGTTTCATCCTTTCCTCTCCCCACTTGGAGATCTATAACAGCCTCCTTAGAGCAAGAGGAGAAGGTTACACGCTCGATCAAACGGATTCAGATTCCTCCCCTTGCTGTTGAAGAATTTCCGGCGACGCCGCCACCGCGCAAATGGCTTCCCGATGGTCTACACGCCTCCAGCCCGCGAACAAGGTCCTCCCGTCCATCTTCTTCTGCGGATTGATCTTAGAAATCATTAGGAGAGATATCGGGCTCAAAAGAGCCGGATCGGGTGAGCGTTTTCATGGTTTTCCAAAAATTTCATGGTGGCGGGTTCGCCAGAAACTGCCTCTCCGGCGGCCGTGCCGCCGCCCGACGGTAGCCCTCACCTCAACAGAGGAGGTGGTGGTGGTGGCCATCCAGGGAGATGGCTGGGTGGCCAGGAAATGGCTTTAGAAAAACTACAGGTTTCAAGCTTTTTTTAGGTTGCTGGTTCGGGCTAAAGAAGAAGGTGAACAGTAGCATTTTTTTATATTATATATTGTATAATTAGGAATTAATTTCCTTTACTGTGCACTAGGTTTAAACTGAAAATTATTGCCCGTAGGAGCTGAAACATAAAAAGTGGTTAACAGAGAAAATGTATCCCTTGAAGTCTAGTTTAATTCAAAATAGATTTCACTCGATTTGGAGTCCTGGTTAGACCACAACACACTTTTTGGTGAGGTCTATCCATAGGGATGTCTTGACCTTAGAAAAATTACCCACTCCAATCCAGTGATCAAAATAACTTGAAATTTGGGGTGTGGCCTAATATTACCTATATCTAAGTGCTATCCAAAAATTAGGATTTTTGGAAAATATTTTTCTATAGTTTTTAGAAAAATTCAATAATCCTAGCATAATTTAATTAGATGGCTAAATGACTTCCAAACCCTCCCAAATTTTGGTGAGTGGTCCCTGGGTTTATCATAAGGTTCTGGTAAAAATTTCATCTCATTTGGAGATGTTTTGATTAAGTTTTTATCCAACCCTAGGTTGGTCCTTATAGGATAATATAGGATCAAACACCCCCTTGGTATTTGGGTGGTCATATCACCTCAACAGAGGCTGATATTTTGTCCAAATGTTGTTTAGGGCATGACACACCCTCCAAGGGAGTTTGGGGTGGTTTGGTGTAGGGTAGCCCTAGAACCCTAGGGAAAATCCCATAATGGTGGTTTTTGGGGTTGTGAAGGTCATGGGGTCAAATAACCTTGGACTGACTTAAAATTTGGTTGAGAGAACCATAGTGCCAGTATAGTTCTCTGGACAAAAGTTTAGGGTATTTGGAGACAGCTAGGCCACCTAAAATCCTAACCCTAGTTTAGGTCACCAAATTTAATTTGAATTATTAAGCTGTCAAATGAACTTTAAATCAAGTAAAATTGGAGTAGGGTGATTTTCTAGTCTGAATAGCCATTTTATAATTTTGTTGAGATTTTTGGGTTAATTTATACAGTACTTCATTTACAACTCTAATTGTGCCCTAGATATTTATCTTGATGATTTTGGAATTTCGATGCACTGGAATTTTATGAAACCTTGGATTAGGTCATCTTATAGCATGTTATACCTTCTGTATTTTTCTTGGAAATTTTAACGGATTATTTTGGGTACATATTTCTTTAACGTACTAGTTATGATATGTAGTCAAAAATACAAATAATGTCTAATTACTATCTAAAAAATTATGAAATTTGGTTAGTGGGTGTTTAAAGTTATTTTAATCACCCTGTAATTTTATATGGAATTTTAGAAGATTAAAAATAGCATCTCCTTCACTAAGCTGGGAAATTAGCATTTTACATTAAAATAGATTCACAACCCAAACATTAGAGAAAAATTATGGGACTTGGTTTCTGATAGATTTAGGTCACCGTAAAGCTTATATAATTTTCTTGGGATTTTTGGATACATATTTACAGTACTTCCTTCATAATATAGTAGAAATGACCTAAAATGGTAAATTAGGAAATATAGGGCTAAACACCTCTGGAATTTCTCAAAACTTGGAATTGCTGTTTAAATGTCTAATAATATTTTTACTAATTTTATGATGATTTATTGTTGGCTCATTAGTGCACTTTATGTTCAAACTAGGGCATTTGGAATCTTAGAATAAATAAATTAAATGCCCGATAAATAGGAAAATTTGGAAATCTTGGTCTTAGCTATATTATGTCACGATAGACCTCCAGTAAATATTATAGGAGATTCGGAAGACAATTTGGAGTACCTCCCCTTATACTCCTCACGTATCTTAGGATGGTCTGCATATAGTAAAACCACGGAAACTGAAGTGGAGCGGATAATGAACTTTGGGAGATGGAATTTTGGTAGTTTCTGGTTGGTTAGGGCAAGTTAAGTTTAAGTCCATTATTGGGGTAAGGATAGGTAGAGTGCAAGACTTGTTAAGGATAAGGGCGTATGGGAACGACGAAGGATCGTCCACGCCGAGTAGTAGTGGAAGAGTCTTAATACGCTAGGGCCAGATCTAAAGTAACTTAAAAAGGGATTGGGTAATGGGTATCAACCAATAACAATAAGTGCCTTGCGAAAGGGAACGGTGGGCTTCAGCTACCATCATAGTTCCTAGTGCCCTTTGAGAGCCCTTCACGGGGAATACCGGGGGCAGTCCTGGGCTAATGTAAACTGTAGAATTAATAATCTAAAGAGCAACTAGTATAATTAGGGTTGCACACACATACACCCCGATAGCTAGGAAGGTAGAATAATTGGTTTGGTTGCCATTCAGACGGTAGCTCTGAAGGTAGATGCACGGACGGGACAATCCGGGGAGCCGAGGGCTCGAGGGTTGGAGTACAGAATAAAGGTGGTGGGTCTTCGATATCTGATTGTCATTCACACCGGCATCGGTACGTTGAATCAGCGGTGTGGGACACTTAGCCAAAGAAAGTCTGGTGGGTATAGCCAGTAGTAGTACGCAGATACTCTAGGTTGTGTTCTTCTATGGGCGTACGGAAGGGCTAGGCCCGGTAGTGTGGATACCCGCCTAGGAGTGGGGGGCCCGACCCACTGTCTCCATTTTCCACTACGGAGGTTCCTGGGAGTGAAGCTAGCTGCCCGAACAGGGGGAACTAAAGGTCTGTGTGCATAGAGTCGTGTGCGTGTGTTGCACTTACATGAATCATAGCATAGCATATCACTACACTCATATTTGCATACAACCGACACCCCAACGAATAAATCGGTATGGGACTTTTTATACGATGGGAGCCTTGCAGAAGACCCCTTAACTTATAAGTTTGTATGAGCATTCATATAAGTTAAGGTTACTTACTTATTTACTTGCTTGTTTACTTACTGTTCTCTAGCTGCCTTTTTATACAATTGCTACTTCCTACTTCTCTTCTTTACCACTTACTACCATAGGATTGCTAGTTGTACTTTGTTCTAGATAGTTGTTAGAATAACTCCCCTATCACCTGCTTGATTATTCTCCACCTTTGTAGCTTCCCTTTACTCCTCTCCGCTCGGTGATTAGGAGCCGTAGGGGGAGGGATAGGGGATGATAGGGCTTAGTCTTTATGACTAATGGTTTTTAAACCACAACATTACAGGAGCTCCGGATGGGAGACTGGGACCAGCAGTCCAGGGACCGGCACCAGCGGAGTACGGTGCGCATGGAGGTGGGTCAAACTAGCACCGGTGCACCTGCGACTAGCTCCGTGAGTGATTAGTACCTTTTTAGTTCTGCGATGAGTGACTTGTAGCGAGGACTCTGATGTACCGGGCTCGAGCCCGTTTATCTATATTTCATCTGAACTGTATCTTTGCAGTACTTCTGTTATCTACTTCCTGTTATTATCTACTGATGGACTGGATGTGATTTCACTTTTATTTACATGCTTCTGTGCACTTGTTTACATTTATGTATAATTACTTCTCTCTCTCGTTATCGAAATGGGCCGGCAGAATTTGCGTTTTGTAGTGACGGCCTTCCCGTGAGTCGATGCCACCGCAAAGCGGCAGTTCTGGGCTAAGTCCCCGGTGTCGAAAAAGAAAAAAAAAGGGGGGGGGGGTCTTACACGTGGTATCAGAGGGACCTCGATCGAAAGAGAAGTAGTCCACAAAACCTTGGGCCACCCCCGTGCGAGCTTAGTTTGCGGACAAACTAGCAACGGAAGCAGTGGTGTGCCCATAAGGGAAATCACATGTGAAAGTCCATCCTAACCCCTCTTAAAAATTCCATTCATTCGCTCTCTAACAAACTGAATTTTTACTTGTAGCCTGCGACGAACCCTACATCACAGCAGGGGACAACCCAGGCTCCGAATGTTGTCCCGCCTCCGCTGGCTCTAGCTCCGTTCAAGCAGACGGAGATGGGGCAAACACTGACGGCCATTCTGGAGGCCTTCAGAGCTCAACAAGCCCCGGCCCCACAGCTAAACCCCGGGGCCAATTGGATGATTGTCTTCCGGGGACTTTCCCCTCCATCTTACCAGGGGACGGAGTCTGCAGTACATACGGAGGAATGGTTGGACACCATTTACGAGATCCTGCCAGGGATTTGATGCCCCACTGAGGAGGAAGTTGCTTTGGCGGTCTCTTGCCTAGAGTCACACGGAAGGAGGTGGTGGAAGTCTCAGCTTGACACCACCTTTGCGGGGATGGATTGCGCTGATATTACTTGGGAGGAGTTGAGAGAAGCGCTCCTGGGACATTTTGTACCTCAGTCGGCGAGGGATGACCTGGAGGATAGGTTCCTACGATTGAGGCAGGGGAACAGGACTGTGGTGGAGTACTATTAGGAGTTCACTCACCTGGCCCGTTATGCGGACGCTTATCAGTTAGACGATGCTGGCTATGCCCGGAGGTTTTATAAGGGGCTGCAAGACGACATGAGACAGGCCCTCCTTTTTGTCTCAGAGGGGTGTCTGGCCAGGATTCTGGAGATGGATAAGAAGAGAGAGGTGGATCAGTTTACAGTGAAGAGCCGGAAGAGATCGGTTGATGATACAGTAATTGGAGGTTGTAGAGACCGTCCTCGGGGCCAGGTTATTGGGGAGAGAAGGAACGGGGATCAGCCTCGTAAGGAGTTTGGGCAGGAGTAGAGGAGTCAGGGGTTACTGGCTCCCCAACCTATATAGAAGCTGGAAATGCCAAGGACAGTTGAGCAGCCATCGGTATGCTATCAGTGCAACCAGTCAGGGCATATCAAGAGGAACTGCCCTATGAAGCGAGCACCCCCACCAGCACATCAGTGCGCTCCACCTCCCCGGCAGTTTGGCAGACGAGGACAGGACCGAGTACGAGGATTTTAGGATCGAGGCCGCAGGCCAGAGAGGGAGCAGGTGTATGCTCTAGACCTGACACAGCCCCGAAACCCGGAGCAGGTTATCGCAGGTATGGAAGTACTTTTAAATTTTCTTCATATAAATTAGTATTCCTGACATAACCTGCTTAAAAATTAAGAGAAGACAACTACAAAAAAAAACTAAGACACTTAATTACCCCAGGCATAGTCTTCGTTAGCGGCAAGCCCGCTCACACTCTCTTCGACACTAGTGATTCGCACTCGTTCTAGTCGGAGGATTTCGTGAAAGGTCTCGAAGGTGTGGAGCCATTCACCGGGAAGATGATGAGGGTGCGCCTACCCGATGGATCAGATATAATGACCTCTGCTCATTGCAATATGGAAGCGAGGATCGGCGGGAAGGCATTTGAGGCACCAGCGACGATTCTGAAGATGCCAGATTACGATTTAATCCTGGGCATGACTTGGCTGTGCTAGAACCATGCCCAGATTGACTGCGTGGCGAAGAGGATCACTGTGAGGCACGGCGACTCCTTTATTGTCATAGAAGGTATTATACCAGCACCCCGTACCTTATTATCGTCTGTGCAGGCCGTTAAGGCCCACCTACAGGGGGGAGAAGTTTATCAGGTCCTTTTTGAGGCGGTCGTGGCCAAGGACTCCATTTCAGATATTCTAGTAGTGCGGGACTTCGCCGACGTGTTTCCGGAGAAGCTACCAGGGCTACCCCCGCACCGAGAGGACTTTCAGATTCAGCTCATACCGGGGGCTAAGCCGGTATCCAGAGCTCCCTATCGAATGGCCCCAAAGGAGTTGGTGGAATTTCGAAGCCAGCTTCAGGAGTTAGTGGAGGCCGGGTTCGTTCGGCCTAGCTCTTCACCATGGGGAGCTCCGGTGCTGTTCGTTAAGAAGAAGGATGGGACCCTTCGACTATGCATAGATTACCGGGACCTGAACAGGTTGACGGTCTGGAATACTTATCCCTTACCAAGGATAGACGAGCTATTTGACCAGCTGGAGGGAGCCCAATTGTTCTCAAAGATTGATCTGAGGTCAGGGTACTACCAGCTTCGCATTTGGGAGGAGGACATCCCGAAGACGGCCTTCAGCAGCAGATATGGGTTGTACGAGTTTACCGTGATGCCGTTTGGGCTCACGAATGCACCCTCTGCATTCATGGCCTTGATGAATCGGGTGTTCGAGGAGTATATGGACGTCTTCGTCATCGTATTCATCGACGACATCCTTATCTATTCAAGGACGGAGGAGGAGCATGCGAGACATCTGGCCTTGACCTTGGGGAAGTTGCAGGAGCATGAGATGTATGCCAAGTATAGCAAGTGCCAGTTCTGGCTAAAGGAGGTGGCCTTTCTGGGCCATGTCATCAGTGGAGCAGGTCTGGCAGTGGATCCGGCAAAGGTCCAGGCAGTACAGGATTGGCCACCACTAAAGTCGGCCTCGAATGTTCGAAGTTTCTTGGGACTTGCCGGTTACTACCGGAAGTTAGTAAAGGGGTTCTCTCAGATTGCCCTCCCTATTACGTCTCTGAAGAAGAAGGAGTCCCCTTTTATCTGGACTCCTCGATGCGAATCTCCTTTCCAGGAGCTGAAGGATCGTCTCACCTCGGCTCCCATCCTTGCTCTTCCATCAGGGAAGGAGGGATTCCAGGTGTATACAGATGCTTCCTATCAGGGGATGGGTGTCGTTCTAATTCAGAACGGGCACGTAATAGCCTATGCCTCCCGTTAGTTGAAGCGACACGAGCAGAACTACCTCGTGCACGATTTTGAGATGGCGGCAGTTATTTTTGCTCTTATGATCTGGCGACACTATCTCTATGGAGTTTGCGATATCTTCTCCGACCACAATAATCTGAAGTACGTCGACACCCAAAAGGAGTTAAACATCAGGCAGAGACGCTGGGTGGAATTTCTGTCGGACTACCAGTATACCATGCACTACCACCCGGGGAAGGCGAACGTGGTCGCGGATTCTCTAAGCCGGAGAGCGAGTACGACAGGAGTAGGCCCGCAACTGATGGCCTTGGAGTTGGTTAGATCATTTGAGGAGATGCAGATTTCACTAGTGTCTGAGGATGACCCGGAGCTAAACATGGAGTACCTTGGGTCGATGGTTACTACTGATGATATTCGAGACCGCATTAGAGATGGGCAGATGCTGGATGAGAGAGCTGAGCCGATATTCCGAGCCTTGGAGGAAGGCACGATAGGAGATTACTCTTTGAGGGATGGTCTCCTGTGTTTCCGAGGCAGTGTCTACATACCAGCAGGAGGACGGATCCGGGAGGACATTTTGACGGAAGCTCACTGCAGCCGGTATTCGGTACACCCGGGGATCACCAAGATGGTAAAGGATTTGAAGAAGACGATGTACTGGCCGGGTATGAAGAAAGATATTACGTACTTTGTGACGCATTGCGAGGCCTGCCAGCTCGTGAAGGCGGAGTGTAGGAACCCGGCAGGCTTGCTGCAGCTGCTTCCGGTGCCGGAGTGAAAATTTGAGGATATAGCCATGGACTTCATACATGGGCTACCTCGATCCCGTGCGGGGAATGACTCGATCTGGGTGATAGTGGACAGACTAACAAAGGTGGCCAGATTCATTCCAGTGGCGAAGGACGCACCGGTTAGTGTACTAGTACGGAGGTTCATTGAGCAGTTTGTGCGTTATCATGGGGTGCCCAAGACTATCGTTTCGGATCGGGATGGGCGGTTTACATCCAGGGAATGGAGGTCAGTCCAGGCCCATCTGGGTTCTCGGTTGACATTCAACACAGCTTTTCACCCTCAGACCGACGGGCAGACAGAGCACACCAACCGTACACAGGAAGATCTATTGCGACTGTGTATTTTGGATCGTGGAGAGCCTTGGGAGAGGTTGCTGCCACTGGTCGAGTTTTCGTACATCAACGCCCATCAGTCCAGCATAGGCATGGATCCATACGAGGCGTTGTACAGAAGGAGGTGCAGGACCCCACTATCATGGGTTCAGGATGAGGATCCGCAGGCACTAGGCTTGGAGTTTATGGGAGATACAGATGCTCAGATTAGATTGATCCGGGACAGGATGTTGGAAGCCCAGAGCAGACAGGCCAAGTACTACAATGCGAGGCATCGTCAAGTGGAGTTCCAGGTGGGAGATCGGGTTTTCTTGAAGATGCGGCCGATGAACGGAGCCTCGCGGGTTCGCGGGCGGAAGAAGCTCAGCCCGATATATATGGGGCCTTATAGGATCCTATAGCGGATCGGCCTCTTAGCCTATAGACTAGAGCTACAACCAGAGTTAGCGGGATTGCATGATGTCTTCTACGTCTCCTCACTTCGGAGGGCTCTGCTACGCCCTGAGCAGCTGATTTCCCCGGCAGATGGCCCGGTGGCCTCGGATCGGTAAGTCAACTTGGAGCCTATCAGGATTAACGATACAACAGTGCGGGTCTTGTGACGGAAGAAGGTTCTGTTAGTCAAGGTTCTGTGGAACAATCATGGGCAGAAGGAGCATACATGGGAGCCACAGGACTTGATGCGGCAAAAATACCCGGAACTTGTTCGTTAGGTATACCTCACAACCCCTTTGGACAATCAATTTGCTTTCCTGCTTTAAACTAATAAGACTGAAATTTCAAGAATAGGGGCTAATCTTTTGTTTATTGGGGTGTAAATACCTAGTTAATTGGGCGAATTAATCTTAGATTTGAAACCGCACAAAGCAAACATAACATAAAGATGTAATCTTTCAATTCTCATGGGATGTTACAAGCTTCTTTTTCCCGATTAGAGTCCCGTAGGCTTAACCTTGATTTCGGGGACGAAATCTTTGTTTTGTTTATTGGGATTTGTAACATCCCCTTTTTGGCTAGACCCCTGGAGGTGGTTTTGTCATAACAGAACCTTAGGAAGCTCAAAAATCGAAATACATCGACCGAGATTTCGGGTCACGGGTTGGTCACGCCCGTGACCGACCCGTCACGCCCGTGACCTAGGGCGTGACTTCTTCGACGATCGTCGATCTCAGGGAAACGATCGTCGGGCACAAAATTTTCAACCCGGGCCTATCACGCCCGTGACCTATGTATCACGCCCGTTACCTAGGGCGTGACCCCTTCGACGATCGTCGATCTCAGCGGGACGATCGTCGATCTCAGCGGGACGATCGTCAAAGCGCAGAATTTGCGTCATGGCCCTATCACGCCCGTGACCCAAGCTTCACGCCCGTGACCAAGGGCGTGACCCCCTTCGGCGATCGGCGATCTCAGCGAGACGATCGCTGAGCGCGGAATTTGCCTCATGACCCTGTCACGCTCGTGACCCATGTGTCACGCACGTGACCTAGGGCGTGACCACCCTTCAGCGATCGTCGATCTCAATTTGACGATCGTCGAACTCATAATTGGCCACCCGGGCCTGTCACGCCCGTGACCTAAGTGTCACACCCATGTCCAAGGCCAAAACGTCAGCAAGACTGGAAATTTCGGTAAACGACGTCATAATCAATTCTGATTATGGGAATGTACAGCAGGAATATTTATGGGCCGTTTCCGTCTCTAATTATTTAATAGAAAGAGAGAGTGAGGTCCAATATAAAATCGCCACCTGGATCAGCCATTTCATCTTCCACCTTTTCCTCTTCCCTACATCATAACCGAAATGTTATTAAGAGAAACATTCATGGCCATGAATGTTTCATCCTTTCCCCTCCCCACTTGAAGATCTATAACAGCCTCCTTAGAGCAAGAGGAGAAGTTTACACGCTCGATCAAACGGATTCAGATTTCTCCCCTTGCTGTTTAAGAGTTTCCGGCGACGCCGCCACCGCGCAAATGGCTTCCCGATGGTCTGCACGCCTCCAGCCCGCGAACAAGGTCCTCCCCTCCCTCTTCTTCTGCGGATAGATCTTAGAAATCATGAGGAGAGATATCGGGCTCAAAAGAGCCGGATCGGGTGAGCATTTCCATGGTTTTCAAAAAATTTCATGGTGGAGGGTTCGCCGGAAACCGCCTCTCCGGCGGCCGTGCCGCCGCCCGACGGTAGCCCTCACCTCAACAGAGGAGGTGCTGGTGGTGGCCGTCCAGGGAGATGGCTGGGTGGCCAAGAAATATCTTTAGAAAAGCTACAGGTTTCAAGAATTTTTTTTAGGTTGCTGGTTCGGGCTAAAGAAGAAGGTGAACAGTAGCATCTTATTATATTATATATTGTATAATTAGGAATTAATTTCCTTTACTGTGCACTAGGTTTAAACTGAAAATTATTGCCCGTAGGTGCTGAAACATAAAAATTTGTTTACATAGAAAATATAGCCCTTGAAGTCTAGTTTAGTTCAAAATTAATTTCACTCGATTTGGAGTCCTGGTTAGACCACAACACACTTTTTGGTGAGGTCTATCCATAGGGCTGCCTTGACCTTAGAAAAAATCCCCACTCCAATATAGTTGTCAAAATGACTTGAAATTTTGGGTGTGGCCTAATCTTACCTGTATCTAAGTGCTATCCAAAAATTAGGATTTTTGGAAAATATTTTTCTATAGTTTTTAGAAAAATTCAATAATCCTAGCATAATTTAATTAGATGGCTAAATGACTTCCAAACCCTCCCAAATTTTGGTGAGTGGTCCCCGAGTTTATCATAAGGTTCTGGTAAAACTTTCATCTCATTTGGAGATGTTTTTATTATGTTTTTATCCAACCCTAGGTTGGTCCTTATAGGATAATCTAGGATCAAACACCCCCTTGGTATTTGTGTGGTCATATCACCTCAACAGAGGCTGATATTTTGTCCAAAGGCTGTTTAGGGCATGACACACACTCCAAGGGAGTTTGGGGTAGTTTGGTGTAGGGTAGCCTTAGAACCCTAGGTAAAATCCCATAATGGTGGTTTTTGGGGTTGTGAAGGTCATGGGGTCAAATAACCTTGGACTGACTTAAAATTTGGTGGAGAGAAACATAGGGCCAGTATAGTTCTCTGGACAAAAGTTTAGGGTATTTGGAGACATCTAGGCCACCTAAAATCCTAACCCTAGTTTAGGTCACCAACTTTAATTTGAATTATTAAGCTATCAAATGAACTTTAAATAGAGTAAAATTAGAGTAGGGTGATTTTCTAATCTAAATAGCCATGTTATAATTTTGTTGAGATTTTTGGGTTAATTTATACAGTACTTCATTTACAACTCTAATTGTGCCCTAGATATTTATCTTGATGATTTTGGAATTTCTATGCACTGGAATGTTATGAAACCATGGATTAGAACATCTTATAGCATGTTATACCTTCTGTATTTTTCTTGGAAATTTTAACGGATTATTTTGGGTACATATTTCTTTAACGTACTAGTTGTGATATGAAGTCAAAAATACAAATAATGTCAAATTACTGTCTGAAAAATTATGAAATTTGGTTTGTAGGTGTTTAAAGTTATGCTAGTCACCCTGTAATTTTATATGGAATTTTAGATGATTAAAAATAGCATCTCCTTCACTAAGGTGAGAAAATTAGCATTTTATATTAAAATAGATTCCGAGCCCAAATATTAGATAAAAATTATGGGACTTGGTTTCTGATGGATTTCGGTCACCATAAAGCTTATATAATTTTCTTGGGATTTTTGGATACATATTTACAGTACTTCCTTCATAATATAGTAGAAATGGCCTAAAATGGTAAATTAGGAAATATAGGGCTAAACACCTCTGGAATTTCTCAAAACTTGGAATTGCTGTTTAAATGTCTCATAATATTTTTACTAATTTTATGATGATTTATTGTTGGCTCATTTTTGCACTTCATGTTCATACTAGGGCATTTGGAATCTTAGAATAAATAAATTAAATGCCCGATAAATAGGAAAATTTGGAAATCTTGGTCTTAGCTATATTTTGTCACGATAGACCTCCAGTAAATATTATAGGAGATTTGGAAGGTAATTTGGAGTACCTCCCCTTATACTCCTCACGTATCTTAGGATGGTCCGCATATAATAAAACCACGGAAACTGAACTAGAGCGGATAATGAACTTTGGGAGATGGAATTTTGGTAGTTTCTGGTTGGTTAGGGCAAGCTAAGTTTAATTCCATTATTGAGGTCAGGATAGGTAGAGTGCAAGACTGGTTAAGGATAAGGGTGTACGGGAACGACGAAGGATCGTCCACCCCGAGTAGTAGTGGAAGAGTCTTAATACGCTAGGGCCAGATCTAAAGTAACTTAAAAAGGGATCGGGTAATGGGTATCAACCAATAACAATAAGTGCCTTGCGAAAGGGAACGGTGGGCTTCAGCTACCATCATAGTTCCTAGTGGCCTTTGAGAGCCCTTCACGGGGAATACCGGGGGCAGTCCTGAGCTAATGTAAACTGTAGAATTAATAATCTAAAGAGAAACTAGTATAATTAGGGTTGCACACACATACACCCCGATAGCTAGGAAGGTAGAATAATTGGTTTGGTTGCCATTCAGACGGTAGCTCTGAAGGTAGATGCACGGACGGGACAGTCCGGGGAGCCGAGGGCTCGAGGGTTGGAGTACCGAATAAAGGTGGTGGGTCTTCGATATCTGATTGTCGTTCACACCGGCATCGGTACGTTGACTCGGCGGTGTGGGACACTTAGCCAAAGAAAGTCTGGTGGGTATAGCCAGCAGTAGTACGTGGATACTCTAGGTTGTGTTCTTCTAGGGGCATACGGAAGGGCTAGGCCCGGTAGTGTGGATACCCGCCTAGGAGTGGGGGGCCCGACCCACTGTCTCCGTTTGTCACTACGGAGGTTCCTGGGAGTGAAGCTAGCTGCCCGAAAAGGGGGAACTAAAGGTCTGTGCGCATAGAGTCGTGTGCGTGTATTGCACTTGCATGAATCATGGCATAGCATATCACTACACTGATATTTGCATACAACCGACACCCCAACGTATAAATCGGTATGGGACTTTTTATATGATGGGAGCCTTGCAGAAGACCCCTTAACTTATAAGTTTGTATGGGGATTCATATCAGTTAAGGTTACTTACTTATTTACTTGCTTGTTTACTTACGGTTCTCTAACTGCCTTTTTATACAATTGCTACTTACTACTTCTCTTCTTTACCACTTACTACCATAGGATTGCTAGTTGTACTTTGTTCTAGATAGTTGTTAGAATAACTCCCCTGTCACCTGCTTGATTATTCTCCACCTTTGTAGCTTCCCTTTCCTCCTCTCCGCTCGGTGCTTAGGATCCGTAGGGGGAGGGGTAGGGGATGATTGGGCTTAGTCTTTATGACTAATGGTTTTCGAACCACAACATTACAGGAGCTCGGAATGGGAGACAGGGACCAGCAGTCCAGGGACCGGCACCAGCAGAGTACGGTGCGCATGGAGGTGGGTCAGTCTAGCACCGGTGCAGCTGCGACCAGCATTGTGAGTGATTAGTTCCTTTTTAGTTCTGCGATGAGTGACTTGTAGCGAGGACTCTGATGTACCGGGCTAGAGCCCGTTTATCTATATTTCATCTGAACTGTATCTTTGCAGTACTTCTGTTATCTACTTCCTGTTATTATCTACTGATGGACTGGATGTGATTTCACTTTTATTTACATGCTTCTGTGGACTTGTTTACATTTATGTATAATTACTTCTCTCTCTCGTGATCGAAAAGGGCCGGCAGAATTGGCGTTTTGTAGTGGCGGCCTTCTCATGAGTCGGTGCCACCGCAAAGCGGCAGTTCTGGGCTAAGACCCCGGTGTCGAAAAAGAAAAAAAAGGGGGTCTTACAACGCCTGTGTCCGAGACCGTGTTCACCCCCCCCCCTCGCCGATCGTTGACTCAGAATTCGTCGACCACGAGAACAACGCCGAACCCGAGCTGGACACGCCCTGGGACATGCCCATGTCCCAGGCTGTGTCACCACTACCAAAACTCAGATTTGGCTAAAAATGACACCCATCACCCTTTTGAGTTTCGGGGCGTTCCAACTCTCTCCCTCTTAAAAGAATTTCGTCCACAAAATTACCAAAGGAAAAGATACACAAAACCAAATTCGATACCTGAGTTAAATAGCTCTGGGTACTCCTCCAGCATGGTCTGCTCCCGTTCCTAAGAGAGCTCCTCATGACCACAATTGCCCCAACGGACATTCACCATCCTGATCTCCTTGTTACGGAGTCACTTAACCTCAAAGTCCTCAATACGAACGGGCTTGACCTTAGTCGTCTACCCTTCTTCCACCGGCACTTGATCAACTGCGACCACCTGCGAAGTCTCTTGCACTGCTTTCCGCAACACTAGTATGCGGAATACGTCGTGTAGACCACTTACTCCACCGATAGCTTTAGACGATAAGCCGATTGGTCGATCTGCTCCAGACTGTCAAATGGTCCAAGGTATTTCGGGCTCAACTTCCCAAGCGTCGTTCCCGTGAAACACCCTTGAACGACTTTATCTTCATATACACCCAACCGCCAACCGCGAACTCCACGTTTCGATGCCTGGCATTGTAGTATTTAGCTTGACTATCCTAAGCAATCAGCAAACACTACCGAACTGGTGTGCACCAAAGAAGTAGCGTTTTCCATCTCTGGCTTTTGTACAACCTTGCCCCACTCGTTTCTAGCCATGACATCAGCGTGTGACACTTTCTAGCATGAAAGGCCTCGAAGGGCACCATTTGTATGCTCGCTTGGTAGCTATTCTTGTACGCACACTCCACCAAATATAGATGGTCTTCCCACTGCTTTGTGAAGTCCAGAAAGCACATGTGGATCATGTCCTCCATGGTTCTCTTGACCCTCTCGGTCTACTCATCCGTCTGCGGATGGAAGACTGTACTGAACATCAACATAGTCCCCAGCATTCGTTGCACCAACCTCCAGCCATTGGACGTGACCCGCTCAACTCGGTCACTCACAATGCTGCGGGGAAAACCGTGAAGCCGCACAATCATATCCACACAGCTTTGCTAGGTTCTCCACAGAATCATCCTTCTAATGCGGAATGAAGTGCGAAACTTTTATTAACCGATCTACGATCACCCAGATTGCGTTGTTCCCCTTCAGCGACCTTGGCAAGCCATGCACAAAGTCCATCGATAAGTCGTCGAACTTCCATTCCGGAATAGCCAAGGATTTTAAGAATCCTACAGGCTTTTTCACTCTGCCTTTACCAAGGCGCACGTTTGACACTTAGTCACAAACTGTGCCACGTCCTTCTTGAGCCCTGGCCACCAAAACAGCTTCTTAAGGTCCCGGTACATCTTCGTGCTCCCTGGGTGGATTGAGTACTTTGTATTATGAGCCTCGTGCATTAACTCCGCCCATAGATTTCCCCCGCTTGGGACGCACAAACGATGGTCCTTCCTTAATAGCCCATCCTCAACTGAAAACTTAGAATTTGACTCATCCAACGCTGCATCCATAAGCTCCTTCATGCTACCATCAAACTCCCATGCCTGCCGAACGCAATCAGCCAGGTCATTCTGAACTTCCGTCCAGTTCAACAATGCCTTAGCGCTTGTCTCTTGTCCACACAACAGATCTCCAATGGCTCCAACTCCTGAACTGGCCTCTCATCATGAACCGGCAACCAATTGGATTGGGAGGGAGCCCTGCGACTCAACGCATCCGCAACTGCATTGCCCTTCCAGGGTACATAATGAATCTTGAACGTGTAGTCCCCAGGGAACTCCATCCATCTCCGCTACCTCATGCTGAGATCCTTCTGATCCAACAAGTACTTCAGGATCTTATGGCCGGTATAAAAATTGACCCTTACGCCGTATAAGTAGTGTCTCCCCAGCTTAAGCGCAAAAATCACCGCCACCAACTCCAAGACGTGGACTAGATAATTCCTTTCATGCACTTAGAGCTGACTCGAACCATACACTATATCACTTCCATGCTGCAGCAACACGCAGCACAAACAACTACCTGAGGCATCACTATAAGGCTCAAAGCCCTCAGTCCCACTTGGCGAACTTAGCACTGGCGCCGTGGTCAACCGACTCTTCAACTCCTCAAACGCTTGCACACACTGCATCCTCCATAAGAACTTTTGATCCTTCCTTGAGAACTTCGTGAGAGGTAGTGCTATCCGCGAGAAGTTCTCTACAAAGTGTCTGTAGTAGCCGGTAAGCCCCAGAGAACTCTGGTCTTCCGCTTCCGAACGCAACATAGGCCACTCGCGTATCATAACTATCTTCGCTGGATCCACAGTAACACCCACTCTACAAACTTTACGACCGAGGGAAGCTACCTAAGATAACCCAAAAATTCGCATTTGGAGAACTAGGCATAGAGTTGATTCCTCTTTAGCGTTTCCAGCACCGAAAGCAGATTCTTGAAGTGATCCTCATGCTCTGCGAGCACACCAATACGTCATCAATAAAGACGACCAAAAAATTGTCTAGGTACGCTGTGAATGATCTGTTCATCAAATCCATGAACACTGACGGCGCATTAGTCGGCCCGAACGGCACGACGGTAAACTCGAAATGTCCATACCTTACGCTGAACGATGTCTTTGGGACATCGCTTTCCCTTATCCTCAGCTGATGGTAACCGGACTTAAGGTCCACTTTTAAGTATACCGATGACCTGACCAACTGATCAAAAGGGCATCCACCCTTGGGATCCCGTACTTGCTCTTTTCCGTTAACTTGTTCAGTTTCCCATAATCGATACCGAGTCGCACACTTCCGTCCTTCTTCTTAACAACGAGTACCGGCGCGCTCCAAGATGACGAACTTGGGCGCGAAAAACCTTGTTCCATCAACTCTTCCAGTTGAGCCTTTAGCTCCGACTTCTCCTTCGGCGTTAACCGATATGGAGAGCATGGCACAGGTTTGGCACCTAACACTAGCTCCATCGTAAAGTAAAACTCTCACAATGGTGGGAAACCTGGGAAATCATCAGGGAAACACATCAGGATATTCAGATACACCTGAGATACTATCCAATGTACACTTAGGCTTCAAATCCTCCCATGGTTGAAGTAACGACGCTTGCAAGTCGAACCCCTGACTCCCAAACCGTAACCTTGCGACACAGACACTCTCTCTCTCTTCGCATAGAATGTCCATTAGGCAACAACACATCCAAATTGCCCATTACCATCGAAGGAGATACTCCGTTGTGCAATACTACACCTTCGGGCAAAAGGAGTGTGAAGTTCCCGCATCAAAACTATTCCCTCGTCGGGTGACCAAAAGTCCAAAACAAAGCCTAGAACTTCCGGTCCTAAGCTAGCACGCATAAGGTAACCGGTATAAGAAGTAAAATTTCTATCAATTAAACCATACCTGACAACCCGACGGTCAGCCACAAGACCTCCTGCTGACCAAGGATGTCCACCCTCGGTTGGGACGGAGTATACAGTGATGCGGTGGACTCCACCTCCTTGCCCTTCTCCTCAGATGTTGCACCTGACTTCTTCTCGAACATTGGGCATCCACTCCGACAATCACGGGCATACTGTCTCGGCTTTCCACAGTTATAGCATGCACCCGGGGTTTGGCCTGAAGTCGCTCTGGATGCCGCCAGAGGAAGGGACTAGACCTAACATCCTAGCCTTCTTGTACACCCTATGGTACCCAGATTTTGAGGTTGGCATTTTTAACATCGTCTCCTTTACACTAGAGTCTTCGACTGCTCCTGCCATAACTTTCAATGTCTTCTGAGCACCCTCCCGACAATCTCAGGCAAAGTGCTCTTTCTTTCCACAAGAACGACAATTATATGTAGTCTGGCTAGTATGTGATCTAGCTTCTTTTCTCAGCATTCTGCGGTAGGTAGTCCGTATAGGATCTGCAGGGTTTGATACCCTATTCACTGGTATTTGATGAGTTTTCCCCAACTCTACTTCAAAAGTTCTGGCCGACTCCTCCAAGGCTCGAAATCCCAATAGCTTTGGTCCTAGATGTAGGATGCGCAACTCGCTGCGCAGACCATTGTAAAATCTATCGACTATAGACTGCTCGCTTTACCATTCAAAGCCGGGGTAGTGCCTTATCATAAGGAATGTCTGCAAATAATTGTCAACTGAGTGCGCTCCCTGCAACGTACATAATCATGTTCATCTGTTGCCCTAAAGGGCCCTTACATGCCATTTGCTCCATCACACCGCCCGGTGTTGGGGCCAACTAAGGGACAGAGGGTTGCACATTTCTTCAATGTTGTGCGTTTGTCACAGCAAACACCGCTTCAACTACCCTTCTTATGGTTTCAAAAGAAGTAGGAGTCTCAGGCACGTCACTTGGTGCAGTACTTTTATTAGAAAGTGTGCGTTCAGGATGCCACAGGCCACTCCCGGACACCTATAGTCATACAAAACAATGGTAAACGACCAAACAAAATTGCAAAACGCAATTATAGGAACACACAGTGTAACGCCCCCAATTTTTTCTGCGATTATTTAATTCTTGCTTGGCGTTACGTCGACACATTTTCTTGGCTTGTGCTATCTGTGGAGTGTGGTCTTAACTCCTTAGAACTGAGTGGCCTATTTTGTAGCCTATTGGCAAGATCTCCCTAGAAAGCCGAGTCGTTTTGCGTGACCCGGTGTGGCTTCTCAGGGGATGCTTGTGTTTTGGCTTCGAGTGGGTATAACTTGATTTCTGTTCGTCAAAAGTTATTTTCGACTTCGCCGTTGTGTTCGTAGCGTCGATAATTAGCTACGGTGCAAATTTCGTAGAATTCCGAGGATGTTCGGTTTTCGCGTCGTTTTGTATTTTATGAAAAATAAAACTATTTAGTAAAATATTATATTAATAATTATTTTGAAAAGATGCGGTTGCTAGGCGGTTACCGAGGTGTCTCATTATATAATAGTTTTTGGATTAGCTAATTAAGATTAATAGGGGTCTATATATAGGAGAGTTAAGACTTAAGAGAACGGTTCCTGTTCATCTTCCCGAACCTGTCTGCGGCTGTTCGCGTAAAGAAGCAGGGAAACCGCCGAACCTGCTCCCCTTCGGACGCCGATTCAGGGAGCGTTTGTGGACGGAATTCGATTCTGAAAGCAGATTTGGATTGCTCTTGCCTAGACCTTCATTCCTACGGTAAGAAATTAAGTTTTCGTGGTGTTTCTAGGGGTCTCGATTTTCTAGGGTTGTCCGTTTCCTCCATTAAAGCTCCATATTTTTCTGCTTTAGGTATTGTTACTGCTGGTGCCGAGTAAGGATAAGGGAGGCCGGCCAAGCTTCGTTGGAAATCGACGCAAGTGGTGTTCTTGCCCTTGCCTAGTATTGTTCTCTTTTCTCTTTGTTCTTGTGGCCGTAGAAAGGCTTGTCTAGATTGTTTTTTGCTATATTAATAAAACCCTGTTATCCCTAGGTTAGAAACCCTATTCTTGCTTGAAATCGGGTATAAATTCCCAACTGTTAGTAGAGAAGCCTTGTTCTCGGGCTGGGTGAGGGCTTGAGGGTTGGGTCGATTCTTCCTGTGTAACAAAGCTACAGCTTAATTTTTATGAAAAATCAATCTTGATTAGGCTCGGGTTGGGATGTATATATGCTTGCCTGTGTAGTGGCTGTAGTAGAAGCCTTCCCTGTACTTAGACTTGTTGGAGTTAGCGTTGGAGAATTCAGGGCTTGGCGTTGAGTGTGGTGCACACACTCAATGTTTGGTCGGCTTAGGCTTTGAGTTGAGTGTGGTGCACACACTCAACGCCGGGTCTGCTTGGACTTGGCATTGAGTATGGTGCACACACTAAGCGCCGGGTCTCCTTGGACTTGGCATTGAGTGTGGTGTACACACTCAACACCGGGTCTGCTGGGTCTTTGCGTTTAATGTGGTGCACACACTCAACGCCGGGTCTTCTTGGACTTGGCATTGAGTGTGGTGCACACACTCAATGCCCAGTCTTCTTGGACTTGGTGTTGAGTTTGGTGCACACACTCAGCGCCGGGTCTGCTTGGACTTGGCATTGAGTGTGGTGCACACACTCAACGTCGGGTCTGCTGGGACTTGGCATTGACTGTAGTGCACACACTCAATGCCGAGTCTACTTGGGCTTGGCGTTGAGTGTGGTGCACACACTCAATGCCATTGCCCCTTGATCTGTTCTTTTGCGACTAAGTAGTATGGCGTTGAGTGAGTCGACCTGACTAAACGCCATGGCTGTCTAGGCATTTAGTGAGGCAGACTCACTCAACGCTGCAGCCAATCCGTACGGTTATGTTGGATGGCGTTGAGTGAGTGGGCCTCACTCAACGCCATGGAGGTTTAGGCGTTGAGTGAGGCGGTCTAACTCAACGCCGCAGCCCTTTCTTGCGGTTAAGTAATTTGGCGTTGAGTGAGTCGACCTCACTAAACGCCAAAGTTGTTTTAGCGTTGAGAGAGGTGGACTCACTCAACACCACAGTTGGTTTTTGCGGCTAAGTGTTAAGGCGTTGAGGGAGTGTACCTCACTCAATGCCATAACTGTTTTGGCGTTGAGTGAGGTTAGCTCACTCAACGCCACAGCCTGTGTTGCTGAAGGCATTGAGGGAGTGGACCTCACTCAACGCCGTAGCTGTTTTGGCAATGAGTGAGGTTAGCTCACTCAACGCCACAGCCTTTGTTGCTGAAGGCGTTGAGGGAGTGGACCTCACTCAAAGCCATAGCTGTTTTGGCGTTGAGTGAGGTTAGCTCACTCAATGCCACAACCAGTGTTATAGAAGGCGTTGTGTGAGTGAACCTCACTCAACGCCATAGCTGTTTTGGCGTTGAGTGAGGTTAGATCGCTCAACGCTACCGTCTGTTTAGGCGTTGAGTGAGTTGGGCTCACTCAACGCCATGCCGTGTTGAGTCATCTCAACATTTTTTTTCCTTACTTTGATTTTCTCTCCCGAGTGAATTTCCTTTGGTTTTGAGGTTCCTTGTTGGCTATGTTTTTCCAAAGGCCGAATCATGGGTCATGGTTAGTAGTGGTGGTTTGAAGCTCTTAATGGGGGTTGTGTTGTGTAATTTAGCCGTGACCACCCTTTTATTTAATCTTGCTCCCGGTACGGGCTGGGCAAGGGGGTGGGAGGTCCCTAGTGCTTTCACATGTAGACCTTTGAGCTTGTTTCTTGGAAATTGTGGTTGGGGGACTGAGTTTGCCTCCAACCCAGATCCGCGTTGTTTTTGCTACTGCCATCTCTCACAATTTAGGGTGTTAGACGTCTCTTCCATTATAGAGTGCAACGTTTTGGGCTCATGGTAGCCTTGAAAACTGTGCAGGGCTTTTAGGCAGGGTTGTTGTTGTTTCCTCGCACATTGTGCTTTTCCTGTTTGTCTTGCCCTGGACACTGGTGCTTGTTACGGTTACTTACTCTTCTTGCTTACCTTTTTACTTAACATTTCCGTACAGCTTACTTGTTTAGCTTGCTGAGGTATTCTTTTCTTCTTTGAATGCCTCAGGTTTTGGTTAGTAGCCGATTAGGCAGCTAGTTGTGTGTTGCTGTTGCTGGTGGTCTCTCGTACTGTGGAGATCAATTCCTTGGTCTTGTGAGATAGTTTTGTACTTCTTTCTTACAGACATACATACTTGTCAGTGGGTTCGTGTCATTTTGTTGGCGCCCACTGGTAGTTTTACCCTAATACTAGATATGCTAACTTTTTGCTGCTACCTTTTCTGGAGATAGTCTACTTGCTCTTGGGATTATTTATGCTAGGTTGCTAGTTACTTTTAAACCTAAAAATACTATTATAAGTATATCTCATGATCAACATGTTTTATAAAACTCAAACACTATTTTCCAAATAACGTAAAAAGATCGTTTTCCTATATATAGTATTAATTAAATATAGGGTCCTGCATAGTATAAGTTGTCCTCTAGTGGCACTTATTCACTCTTTTAGGATGTCAAACCCGAATAAAGTATTTTCCGCAGCGTATAAGTATAGTTTTAAAATTGTGGACTAGATGATCTACTGTGCCAAGGGATACAGCCTTTAAAATATAACTGATTTTCTAATCATAAAACATATGAATTTTCATAGTCTAATAGATAGTTTTGCCTGAGCGTCAGCAGTTATCCCCTGCTTGACGTGGCATCACGACGCGTGTTTTCCCATACTCTGATAACTCTTAATATGGAGAAAATGCGGGTTGTGATAGTTAGTATCAGAGGGAGGTCTCTTGACGAGTTAGTCAGGCAACCTTCCCTTTTGATTACATTAATGGTATAACATCATGTCATTCACACACCGATATGTCATCAGCACGTCATGGCAAAAGCACGAACACTATACTCATAGCATAACATGAAGTATACGGGGCATATTATGTTGTATGGGATGCATAATATGTGTTCGTATATGGATCCACCATAGGGGCAACCTGGGAGGGTTATGTAGTATGGGATGCATAACCTCACCACATTGCTACGAATAGCTCGTTTTCTTTCCGTTGCATGAAAATGTTATGTAGTATGGGATGCATAACATTTTCATGTATATGACGTTCATAACATGCATTAGGGCCTTTTTAGAATGCATAGCACAAACATGCATAACATAATATTGCATAAGCACAACGTGCCATGCTAAAGTCTGGCAGGATGACATATATACACACATAAGTTTTCGAGTCAAAAATAATATAAGTTCATGCATGCCCGATCTAGGCACAAGAGTTAGAAAGGTGGTTGTAAACTATCCTAGGTTAGGCAAAACATCAATTCTTTTGAACGACTTACTCCACCTAAAGCAAAGGCAACTCACGGTCGGTGAGTATGAGATAGAGTTCAGCAAGTTGAGCCAATTTGCTCCTGGGTTGGTGAGTGTTGAGGCTGATCGAGTCAAGCGATTTCTTGGTGGCTTGAGGAGCGAGGTTCAGCAGTTGACCAGTGCTTATGGATCAGAGACTTATGCAGGGGTAGTGGAGGCTGATCTGAAGGTGGAGGCTATCGAGACCGCAAAGAGTAGAGGCCAGCAAATAAGGAAGGATAAGAGGAAGTCTGTTGAGGAGAAGAAACCCCAGGTACCCGCTGCTACTTTGGGAAAGAAGAGCAAGGTGGTGTGTAGCTTCTGTGGCCGGTCAGGACAACCTATTGAGAGGTGTTTCAAGAAGACAGCAGCTCAAAAGAAGGAGCAAGTTCATGCTATTAAGGGTGCTCCAAGGAGGGATGTTTCCTGTTCTGTTTGCAAGCGACCTGGGCATGATGCTGCCCAGTGCTGGTCCAAAGATAAAGTCTGCTATCAGTGTGGGCATATGGGTAACATCAAGTCTAGGTTTCCTCAGGTCCAGCCTGCTCTTCATGCAGTACCACTTCAGGCATTACCTCTGCCTCAGCGTGTGGACAAGGGCAAAGGAAAGCTGAACGTGATCTCTTCCGAGGAGGCTCAAGCTTCGACTTAGGTCATCTTAGGTTAGTTGTTCTTCCATCCTAAAAGTTTTATTTACTTGAATGGTTATAGTTTTGTTTTGGTAGTTCCTTAGTTGTATATACTCCTATAGGGAAATTTAAGGTGAAGAACCGTTGGGCGCGTGTTCTGTTCGACTCCGATGCTACCCACTCATTTGTGGCTAGAGCCTTTGTAGAGAGACATCGGTTGACTCTAAATCGAGTTTGTGATACCTTCTGCATCAAGTTCCCTCTTGGTGAATCTGTGTTATCAGATTTGGGCATTCTAGATTGCCCTGTTTTGTTGGGGGACTTTCTTGCGAAGGCAGACTTGAAGATGATTGATCTGGAGGACTCCGATGTTATTCTGGGCATGGACTTGCTGTCTAAGTATGATGCAGGTATTCAGTGCAAAGGGAAGCACTTGAACTTTATCAAGGACAATGGTCAGCCAGGAAGCGTGTATGCATATCCGTGCCAAGATTCTCCTGCCATTTTTGTGGTATGTGCTCAGAAGTTGTTTCTTTCTGATTGTTTTGCTTGTTTAGTCTCGGTGGTTGGGACCGCTGTTTGTATACCGCATTTGGAGGAAATTCCCGTTGTTTGTGGTTTCGCTGATGTTTTTCCTCATGATCTTCCTGGTCTTCCTCCCGATCGGGATGTTAAATTTGTGATTGATTTGGAACCGGGTACGCGTCCTATTGCTAAGGCACCGTACCGGATGGCACCTCGTGAGTTAGAGGAGTTGCGAGTCCAGTTGGATGAGTTGTTGGAAAAAGGATTTATCAGGCAGAGTTCGTCGCCTTTGGGTGCTCCTGTTTTGTTTGTAAAGAATAAGGACGGGTCGATGTGGCTTTACATCGACTATAGGGAGTGGAACAAAGTCACTATTAAGAACAGGTACCCTCTGCCAAGGATGGATGACTTATTTGATCAGTTGCGCAGTAGCACGGTGTTCTCCAAGATCGATCTTCATTCTTGTTATCATCAGCTCAGGATCCGTGAGGCAGATATTCCACGGACTGCGTATAGATCGAGGCATGGACATTTTGAGTTCTTGGTGATGTCGTTTGGTCATACCAACGTACCATCATTTTTCATGGATATGATGAACTGGGTGTTCAAGGATTTCCAAGACAAGTTCGTTGTGGTTTTCATCGATGACGTGTTGGTCTATTCCCGCAGCGCTGAGGAGCATGAGCAGCATCTGCGCTTGGTTCTATCGGAGTTAAGGAATCACAAGTTATTTGCCAAGTTGAGCAAGTGCGAATTTTGGTTGCCTCAGGTCTTGTTTCTGAGCCACGTGGTGAACAAGGATGGGATCTCGGTCGACCCAGAAAAGATCGCAGTAGAGATGGATTGGAGCAGGCCGGGCACGCCCAAGGAGATCAGAAGCTTCCTAGGGTTGGCCGGCTACTACAGGAGGTTCGGGGAGGGTTTCTCTACCCTGGCTGCAGCTTTGACCTTGTTGACTCAGAAGAACGCGGCCTTTGTTTGGAGCGAGAAGTGCGAAGAAGCCTTCCTGGAGCTCAAGAGCAGATTGTGCACTGCTCCCGTTCTGACCCTACCTACTGAGGGTGTGGAGTATGATGTGTACGTGGATGCTTCACATGTTGTTCTGGGTTGCGTGTTGATGCAGGATGGAAAAGTATTTGTGTATGGGTCAAGGCAATTGAATACTAATGAGAGGAATTACCCTACGCATGACCTTGAGTTTGCAGCGGTGATTTATGCGTTGAAGCTTTTGAGGCATCTACTTTATGGGGCTCAGTGCAAGATCTTCACTGATCATAAGAGCCTGAAGTACGTGTTCACGCACAAGGAGTTGAATCTGCTCCAGTAGAGGTTGCTAGAGTATGTGGCCGATTATGATGTAGAGATCCAGTATCATCCAGGCAAGGACAATGTGGTGGCCGACGCCCTGAGCCGGAAGACGGGGAAGATCTTTAATCTCTCCGCCGATCGTTTAGTGGAAGAGTTCCTCCTAATGGATATCTCAGTGAGATGCTTTGACATGCAGAGCAGTTTGGCAGTGGCAGAGCCGTCTTAGATTTCTCTTACAAGGTTGCACCAAAAGGATGATCCGGACCTGCTGCACTTACACCTCAGGACTGAGAGAGGCGAGTTGCCGGATTTTTCTATCTATGATGCGGGTACTTTGAAGTACCGCGACAGATTTTGCATCCTCGCTGTTGGAGACATCAGGGGTATGATATGCATTGAGGCTCATGGATCCAGTGTTGCCTACCATCCGAGATCTACAAAGATGTATCGTGATTTGAAGCAGATTGCCTGGTGGTATTGGATGAGGAGTGATATAGACCGATTTATTGCTGAGTGCCTCACTTGCAAGCGTGTGAAGGCCATTCACGGGAGGCCTGGTGGCAAGTTGACTTCGTTAGAGATCCCGACTTGGAAGTGGGAAAGTATTTCCATGGACTTCATTACGGGCTTATCGAAATCTCCAAGGGGATTTTATTCTGTTTGTGTTATAGTGGATAGACTGACGAAGTGTGCTCACTTCGTGCTGTATAAGTTTGAATATCCGCTGAAGAAGATAGCAGAGTTGTACTTGAATGAGGTCATTAGATTGCACGGTGTGCCTATTAGCATCATTTCTGATCGAGACTCTCTGTTTACTTCTCATTTTTAGCAGAGTCTGCAGGAGGGTTAGGGTACAGATCTAAGGTAATCTACTGCTTACCACCCACAAACCAATGGGCAAACGGAGTGGGTGAACTATATAGTTGAGGATATGATCAGATGCAACATTCTAGACCACGGAGGAGCATGGGATGAGCGGTTACGACTGATGGAGTTTGTATACAATAACAGTTATCAAGAAAGTTTGCAAATGGCCCCGTTTGAAGCTTTGTATGGGAGGCTGTAACACCCCTATCCGTCGCATAGCATATAGCAGTAGGTCCGGCCGGGGCCCGATGCCATATAATACGGACAGACCGGTTGGTTACGCGTTGAAACCATACAACCAATCACAAACGTCCTACACAGAGTCATTCTAGCGGAAGCAATTTCTTAAGTTGCACAAATAAAAGAACCCTGCCAAGCACAAATGTCCACTACTTAGATAAAATAGGAATGATTAATACAAAAGTACCGGCCTTATGGCCTTACAATAGTTCCCTCATACAAGAGTGTCTTTCATACTTCGGCTCGCAGGCCGGCCATACATGAGATAAACGGAAAACATAAAAAAGGTAGTCCTTCGAGGGCCAGCACCGCAACATGGGCTTTAGCCTGCTATTTCTCGCTCGGCTCCGCAGCACCTGCAAGCCACAATCCACCGCCCGGTGGTAAACAAAAGCAACGGTCAGCTATGCTGACCAAATTATAACGATCCTGCCCCCGTAATCGGGGCAGCGATGCTCTTTCCCTGTACTTTATTACTATAGAATCAATATAGTGTAAACACACTTCAACACAGGCATAGGCTCGCACGGCCACACACCTCGTGCACACAGGGCACATTCATGGCGAACCGGCCAACGTCACATCAATTCAAGCCATAGACGTTCCCGTTCCACCACCGCCCCTTGGACGGCCGATCACATGAGCATTATGTCTTCCTGGCCTTGGTCACGACAATTTAAGCCATAGACCGCCGAAGACTCTCATCCATGCCAACGGTCCCACCGAACGACATAGATCGGGTACGGTTCCGCCTTACCCGTGCTCATATCGCAACGACAATTTAAGCCATATGCGCAGGTCAAGACTCACCGATTCCCGTTTCCGCCACAACAATCACATAACCCGGTTATGTTCACGTTGGCTCCCCGACCATCATGTTGGCAAAACCCGCTTTTGCCTAGTTTTTCGGGTGCACCTTGGAGTTAACCCCCATGGCTCCCTGCTGCAATCTACCACGTAGAAAACCTGAAAAATGCCCAAACACCCGGAGTCTTCCCCGGTTCATATGCAATGCAACATCACCGATCTGGCTCTACTTGTCCGGATAGGCTTCATACACAATGCCTATGTCCGTTTTCGCATACGGACTCTATACAAGGGGGACTTTACATATCTACCCCAAGGAACACTCCAACTTTTCGCTCACTCGCGAGAGAGGGCTTCCTATGCAAAGGGAAAAAAGGCCTTCACATGCCCAAGGATGAGAAATTGTTACCCTTGCATTCTTCCGCGGAGCTATGAAAAATCTACGCGGTTAGAAAGCACCACAACGGATTCGCCTTCGCGGATTTGAACTCGGATCGCGATTCGGAGCTCCGACGCTCCACCGGCGGCCGGATCTTGGTCTCCAACCTCTTCCTTGCTCTCCCTTCTCTTTAAACCCTTAGAGAGAGAATGCCCAAAAGAAAATGTGGTATTCCACCCTAATTCCCGGCTAAAAGACCCCAGTAACAGCCCCCAACCGTTGGATCCAAAGCAAAGGAAACAAACGACCACGATTAGGCTTGAAATTAAAAAAACTGGGCCGAACACGGGTTGCAACACGGCCGTGTGCATGGCCGTGTCACCCATTCGCGGTCTCGACTGACTCGATAACCAGCACACGGCCTCCGACATGCCCGTGTCGCATGCGATACAGCCGTGTCGCGACCTGTGTCACGCCCCGTGTACAACGACCAACATTCTTTTCCCGAGAAGGACACGACCTGCGACACGGCACTCGACACGCCCGTGTCACAAGTGACACGCCCGTGTCTATGCCCGTGTTATGGCCCGTACACAACTTCCAACACTTGTTTCCCGAGGAGGACACGACCTGCGACACGGCACCCGACACGCCCGTGTCAAATGTGACACGCCCGTGTCTGTGCCCGTGTCTTGACCCATGTACATGACTCAGAAAACTCCCAAGTGTGGCACGCCCGTGTCACGCCCGTGTCAAACGAATTAATCCTAATTATTCACTGGGTAGGATGGCACCCGTGACACGCCCGTGACACTTGCTCCAAGTCCCAGACTTGGCTTAAAACGTTACCCGTCCCTCCTTTGAGTTTCGGGGTGTTACAACTCTCTCCCCCTTAAAAGAATTTCGCCCACAAAATTTACTAAAGGAAAACCATCGGAACTTAAAACTTTTAACGGTACTTGAGCGGAATAACTCAGGGTACTCCTCCAGCATAGTTTGCTCCCGCTCCCAAGAGAGTTCCTCCCAACCGCAATTGTCCCACCGGACCTTGACCATCCGGATCTCCTTATTACAGAGCCTCTTGACCTCAGAGTCTTCGATACGAACGAGCTTGACCCTAGTCGTCAACCCTTCGTCCACCGGTACTTGATCCACTGCGATCACTAGCGAAGGCTCTTGCACCGCCTTCCGCAACACAAAGATGTGGAACACATCGTGTAGCCCACTCAACTCCTCCGATAGCCTCAAACGGTATGCTGCTTCGCCGACTCGCTCTAGAACCTCAAAAGGTCCAAGGTATCTTGGGCTCAGCTTCTTCAAGCGTCTCACCCGCGAAACCCCCTTGAACGGCTTCACTTTCAAGTATACCCAATCGCCTACCACGAACTCCACGTTCCGGTGCTTGGCACTGTAATACTTCGCCTGCCTGTCCTGAGCAATCAACAAGCGCTCCTGAATGATCCGCACCAACGGGGTAGCACTCTCCACCTCCCGCTTCTTGTATAACCTTGCCTCACCCGTTTCTAACCAAGACAACGACGTGCGACATTTTTTACCATAAAGGGCCTCAAAGGGCGCCATTTGGATACTCGCCTGGTAGCTATTGTTGTACGTGAACTCCACCAAATACAGGTGGTCCTCCCAATACTTCCCGAAGTCTAGAAAACACATGCGGAGCATGTCCTCCATCATCCTATTGACTCTCTCGGTCTGCCCATCCGTCTGCGGATGGAAGGCTGTGCTGAACTTCAACTTTGTCCCCAGCATCTGTTGCACTAACCTCCAATCATTGGACGTGAAACGCCCATCGCGATCACTCACAATACTGCGAGGCACACCATGCAGTCTAAATATATTGTCCACATATAGCTTCGCCAACTTCTCCACCGAGTCGTCCTTCCTATGTGGTATGAAATGCGAAACCTTAGTTAACCGATCTACGATCACCCAGATGGCGTCGTTCCCCTTCTGAGACCTTGGCAACCCATGCTCAAATACATAGATATGTCGTCAAACTTCCACTCCGGTATATGCAAGGACTTCAGAAATCCTCCCGGCTTTTGGCACTCCGCCTTCACCAAGGCGCACGTTTGGCACTTAGCCACAAACAACGCTACGTCTTTCTTAAGCCCCGGCCACCAAAATAGCTTCTTGAGGTCACGGTACATCTTTGTGCTCCCTGGGTGGATCGAGTACTTGGTATGATGAGCCTCGTACATCAACTCCGCTTGTAGGTTACTCCCGCTTGGGACGCACAACCGATGATCCTTCCTTAACAACCCATCTTCCACTGAAAATTGGGAATTTGACCCATCCAACGCTGCTTCCATAAGCTCCTTCATGGAGTCATCTAACTCCAATGCCTGTCGAACCCGGTCAGCCAGGTCATACTGGACCTCTGTCCAGTTCAACATTGCTTTGGCGCTCGTCTACTTGTCAACGCAACAGATCTCAAGCTCCTCCAACTCTCATATCAGCCGCTTATCATGCACCGATAACCAGTTGGCTTGGGCGGGAGCCCTGCGACTCAATGCATCAGCAACTGCATTGCTCTTCCCAGGTACATAATGAATCTTGAAGGTGTAGTCCACCACGAACTCCATCCACCTCCTCTGCCTCATGTTAAGATCCTTCTGATCCAACAGGTACTTCAGGATCTTGTGATCGGTATATATATCGACCCTTACGTCGTATATGTAGTGCCTCCACAGCTTAAATGCAAATATCACGGCCGCCAACTCCAAGTCGTGGACCAGATAGTTCCTTTCATGCACTTTTAGCTGACATGATCCATAAGCTATCACGCTCCCATGCTGCAACAGCACACATCCCAACCCACTACCCGAGGCGTCACTATAAACCTCAAAGCCCTCGGTCCCACTCGACGAACTAAGCACTGGCTCCATGGTCAACCTTCTCTTCAGCTCCTCAAAAGCTTGCACGCACTCTTGCGTCCACAAGAATCTCTAATCTTTCCTTATCAACTTCGTGAGAGGTAGTGCTATCCGCGAGAAGTTCTCTACGAAGCGCCTGTAATATCCGGCAAGCCCGAGAAAACTACGGACTTCCGCGACAAAAGACAACGTAGGCCACTCCCGTATCGCAACGATCTTCATCGGATCCACCGCTATACCTTCCCCACTAACAATGTGACCAAGGAACGCTACTGAGGGTAGCCAGAAATCGCACTTGGAGAATTTCGCATACAGCTCATTCCTCCTCAAAGTCTCCAACACCAGATGCAAGTGCTTGAAGTGATCGTCTTCGCACTGCGAGTACACCAATATATCGTCAATAAAGACGATCACAAAGCGGTCCAGGAAATCTCGGAACGTCCTATTCATCAAGTCCATAAACACTGATGGTGCATTCGTCAGTCCAAACGGCATGACCGTGAACTCGAAATGCCCATACCTTGTGCTGAACGCCGTCTTCAAAATATCACATTCCCTTATCCTCAACTGATAGTACCCCGACTTCAAGTCCAACTTAGAATATACCGACGATCCGACTAACTGATCGAACAGATCATCAATCCTCGGGATCGGGTACTTGTTCTTCTCCGTCAGCTTGTTCAACTCTCTGTAGTCGATACACAACCGCATACTCCCATCTTTCTTCTTAACGAAGAGGATCGGTGCGCCCCAAGGCGACGAGCTTGGACGCACATAACCTTGCTCCATCAGCTCCTCTAGCTGAACTTTTAACTCTGCCAACTCCTTAGGCGCCAACCTATACGGAACACGTGACACCAGTTTTGCCCCCGGTACGATCTCGATGGTGAAATAAATCTCCCGCTGCGGTGGGGCTCCGGGAAGACTATCAAGGAACACATCAGGGTATTCACAAACCACGGGGATGCTATCAACCGTGGACTTTGGCTCTATAGCCCCCACTATTGCGAAGAACAGCTATGCACCAGCACGAACTGCCTTTACCACCTGAAGAGCAGACATCAGCGTCTTGCTCGACCCCTTGAGTCCCTTGAATGTTGTCCCCCTCCTAACACCCAGCTTGACCTCCTTCCGGTCGCAGTCAATCCAAGCTTTCTGCTCCGAAAGCCAATCCATCCCAAAGATAACGTCGAACTCTACTAGCGGCAGCAATGACGCTAACAAGTCGAACTCTTGGCTCCCAATGTGAACCTTTACAGCGCACACTCTGTCCGCACGCATCGAGCACCCATTCGGTAGCAGCACATCCAACTTGTCCTTCGCCATCGAAGAAGGGACTCCGATGCGCGATATAAAATTTTCGGATAAGAAGGAGTGTGAATCTCCCGTATCGAACAGTGCTTGTGCCAGACTATCGCTAATCAATACAAAGCCTATGCAAACCATATTAGGCTAACAAGCAATAAACAACAGTATCTAAGTTAACTTGCTATAAATTAACTCGTACTTGTCACCACATCCGCTTGTTTAATGGCCTCCTGCTACCCCAAGTTGTGGACTCTAGGCTGAGTCGGAGCATAGTGGGACGCGGTTGACTCCACCGCCTTGCCCTTCTCTTCGTAAGTAGCTCCTTGTTTTCTCTCGGACTTTTGGCGTCCGCTCCAGCAAACGCAGGCAAAGTGCCCCGTCTTTCCACACGTGAAACAAGCGCCCGGTGTTCGATTGGTAGTTGCCCCCGAGGCACCTGTAGAAGAAGCTGGACCTGACGTCCTAGCCTTCTTGTAGAATCTTCGATAGCTCGACTTCGACGTAGTCGGTGCCTTGAACTCTGATTTCTTCCCACCAGATTCCTTCTTAGCTTGAACATTTCTCATTTCCTTCTCCAAGGACCTGGCCGAGTTGACCAAGGTTAGGAAACCTTGCGCCATAGGCCTCGACAGTAGCAACCTCAGCTCGTCTCTTAACCCTTCATAGAAGCGGTTAGTCTTGCGCTCCTCATCGGTACAGGTAGCGCCAGCATATCTCCCCAACCGAGCAAACTCGTGGAGTTACTCGTCTACAATGCTATCTCCTTGCACCAACTTTTGGAACTCATTCTCTAGTGCAATCCTCTGCACTGAGGGGAGGTATCGAGCCATGAACAGTCTCGAAAATTCCTCCATAGATACTTCGGCCAACAACCTTCCCCTCAACTGGTGTAGCTCTAGACCTTCCCACCATAACCTTGCGTCCCCATCCAATAGGAATGTCGCTATTGTGGTCTTCTTCCGCTCTTCCTTTTCTGTCGCTGTCATCACCCTATTGACTCTTGAGAGCCAATCTTCAGCCTGGGTCGGGGTTCCCGTTCCCGAGAACACCGGTGGGTGGAAGCCCATCACATGCTTAAGCTTTCTCTTAATTGCTCTTCGAGGAAACTCCGGCTCCACCGCCACCTGCTCAACCCTTCTAAGGTCCACCGCTTGGAGCGGCACTTGCTCCTCCGCAGGAGCAGGCTGCTGCACCTGTCTTGCAGGTTGCGCATTTATCATCGCCATGACAGCTTCTGCCACCAACCTAATGGTCTCGACAGACGGAGGTGTTGCAGGCACTTCACTTGGCGCACTGCTTGCCTCATAACCTGGTCATTCTGACGGCCCAGCACCACTTCTGGTCACCTATAAACGTGCAAAACACCGATAAGCAACCAAATACTATTGCAAACAGTAATTATAGGAACACGTAGGTTCCTCAAACATGTGTATTTTCATTCCTAAGTGGACATTCATGGGTTCTTTTCATATTATAACGATGATGTACACACATGTGCTCACCACCCCTTAAAGTGAATTCGACCATGAATTCATTTAAGTTTGACCGAAACCAGTAGTCTGATACCAATTTATAACACCTCTATCCGTCGCATAGCATATAGCAGTAGGTCCGGCCGGGGCCCGACGCCATATGCTACGGACAGACTGGTTGGTTACACGTTGAAACCATACAAACAATCACAAACGTCCTACACAGAGTCATTCTAGCGGAAGCAATTTCTTAAGTTGCATAAATAAAAGAACCCTGCCAAGCACGAATGTCCACTACTTAGATAAAATAGGAATGATTAATACAAAAGTACCGGCCTTATGGCCTTACAATAGTTCCCTCATACAAGTGTGTCTTTTATACTTCGGCTCGCAGGCCGGCCATACATCAGATAAACGGAAAACATAAAAAGGGTAGGCCTTCGAGGGCCAGCACCGCAACATGGGCTTTAGCCCGCTATTTCCCGCTCGGCTCCGCAGCACCTGCAAGACACAATCCACCGCCCGGTGGTAAACAAAAGCAACGGTCAGCTATGCTGACCAAATTATAACGATCCCGCCCCCATAATCGGGGTGGCGATGCTCTTTCCCTGCACTTTATTAGTATAGCATCAATATAGTGTAAACAGACTTCAACACAGGCGTAGGCTCGCACAGCCACACACCTCGTGCACACAGGGCACATTCACGGTGAACCGACCAATGTCACGTCAATTCAAGCCATAGACATTCCCGTTCCACCACTGCCCCGTGGACGGCCGATCACATGAGCATTATGTCTTTCTGGTCTTGGTCACGACAATTTAAGCCATATACCGCCGAAGACTCTAATCCATGCCAACGGTCCCACCGAACGACATAGATCGGGTACGGTTCCGCCTGACCCATGCTCATACCGCAACGACAATTTAAGCCATATGTGTAGGTCAAGACTCACCGAGTCCCGTTTCCGCCACAACAATCACATAACCCGGTTATGTTTACGTTGGCTCCCCGGCCATCGTGTTGGCAAAACCCGCTTTTGCCCAGTTTTCCGGGTGCACCTTGGAGTTAACCCCCATGGCTCCCTGCTATAATATACAACATAGAAAACCCAAAAAACGCCCAAACACCCGGAGTCTTCCCCAGTTCATATGCAATGCAACATCACCGATCCGGCTCTACTTGTCCGGATAGGCTTCACACACAATGCCTATGTCCGTTTTCGCATACGGACTCTATACAAGGGGGACTTTACATATCTACCCCAAGGAACGCTCCAACTCTTTGCTCACTCGCGAGAGAGGGCTTCCTATACAAAGGGAAAAAAGGGCATCACATGCCCAAGGATGAGAAATCATTACCCTTACGTTCTTCCGCGGCGCCATGAAAAATCTACGCAGTTAGAAAGCACCGCAATGGCGTTGCCTTCGCGGATCTGGACTCGGATCGCGATTCGGAGCTCCGACGCTCCACCGGCGTCCAGATCATGGTCTCCAACCTCTTCCTTGCTCTCCCTTCTCTCTAAACCCTTAGAGAGAGAATGCCCAAAAGAAAATGGGGTATTCCACCCTAATTCCCGGCTAAAATACCCCAGTAACAGCCCCCAACCGTTGGATCCAAATCCAAGGAAACGAACGGCCACGATTAGGCCTGAAATTAAAAATAACTAGGCCGAACACGGGTTGCAACACGGCCGTGTGCATGGCCGTGTCACCCATTCGCTGTCTCGACCGACTCGATAACCAGCACACGGCCTTAGACACGACCTCCGACACGCACGTGTCGCATGCGACACGGCCGTGTCACGACCCGTGTCACGCCTAGTGTGCAACGACCAACATTCTTTTCCCGAGAAGGACACGGCCTGCGACACGGCACTCGACACGCCCGTGTCACAAGTGACACGCCCGTGTATGTGCCCGTGTCATGGCCCGTGCACAATTGCCAACACTTGTTTTCCGAGGAGGACACGGCCTGCGACACGGCACCCGACACGCCCATGTCACATGTGACACGCCAGTGTCTGTGCCCATGTCATGACCCGTGTACATAACTCAGAAAACTCCCAAGTGTGGCACGCCCATGTCACGCCCGTGTCATGCCCGTGACACGGCCGTGACACCTACTCCAAGTTCCAGACTTGGCTTAAAACATCACCTGTCCTTCCTTTGAGTTTCGGGGTGTTATAGAGGTGCTACAGAACTCCTCTGTTTTGGGCAGAGGCAGGTGAGAGACCCTTATTGGGTCCGGATGCTCTCGAGGATATGGAAGTTGCGGTGAAGCTTATTCGAGAAAAGCTTCGTATAGCTCAGGAGAGATATGAAAAGAACGCCAATCGGCGTAGGTCAGACTTGGAGTTTTCTATAGGGGACCTTGTGTTTCTTAAGGTTTCCCTGATGGTTGGTGTTAAGAGGTTCGGTAAGAACCAGAAATTTGACCCGAGGTATGTGGGCCCGTTTAAGATTGTTGAACGGATTGGCGTGTCAGCATATAGGTTGGATTTGCCAGCAAACTTCCTAGATGTTCATATTGTATTTCATGTCAGCCAATTGCGGAAGTGTGTGCGCAGCAGTGGGCAAGTCTTGGATGTTGTGCCCCAGTTGGAGCCTAATCACTCTTTTGTTGAAGTGCCGGTCCGTATTTTGGATACTCAAGATTGGGTGCTGCGAAGGAAGTCCATCCCGATGGTCAAAGTTATATGGAAGAATTAGGATTTAGAAAGCGCGACTTGGGAGTTAGAGTCGGTTATGAGGGTGGCTCACACTCAACTATTCCCCTGATTGGATCGGTATTTTTTCTTCTTGTAATGTTTGGCTTGTTACCTTTCCTCCTATAGTTGAGGCATTGTGCGTAAAGTTTCGGGACGAGACTTTCTTTTAGGGGGAGTGATTGTAACGCCCCCGATTTTTTCTGCGATTATTTAATTCTTGCTTGGTGTTACGTCGATGCATTTTCATGGCTTGTGCCATCTGTGGAGTGTGGTCTTAACTCCTTAGAACTGAGTGGCCTATTTTGTAGCCTATTGGCAAGATCTCCCTAGCAAGCCGAGTTGTTTTGGGTGGCCCGGTGTGGCCTCTCGGGGGATGCCTGTGTTTTGGCTTAGGGTGGGTATAACTCGAGTTCTGTTCGTCGAAAGTTAATTTTGACTTCTCTGTTGTGTTCGTAGCGTGGATATTTAGCTACAGTGCGAATTTCGTTGAATTCCGAGGATGTTCAGTTTTCGCGTCGTTTTGTATTTTATGAAAAATAAAAATATTTAGTAAATATTATATTAATAATTATTTTGAAAAGGTGCGGGTGCTGGGCGGTTACTGAGGTGTCTCATTATATAATACTTTTTTTATTAGCTAATTAAGATTAATAGGGGTCTATATATAGGATTGTTAAGACTTAAGAGAACAGTTCCTGTTCATCTTCCCGAACCCGTCTGCGGTTGTTCGCAGAAAGAAGCGGAGAAACCGCCGAACCTGCTCCCCTTCAGATGCCGATTCCGGGAGCGTTTGTGGACGGAATTCGATTCTGAAAGCTGATTTGGATTGCTCTCGCCTAGAACTTTATTCCTACGGTTATAAATTAAGTTTTCGTGGTGTTTCTAGGGGTCTCGATTTTCTAGGGTTGTCCGTTCTGCCATTAAAGCTCCAGATTTTTCTGCTTTAGGTATTGTTGCTGCTGGTGCCGAGTAAGGATAAGGGAGGCCGGCCAAGCTTCGCTAGAAATCGAGGCAAGTTGTGTTCTTGCCCTTGCCTAGTATTGTTCTCTTTTTCTCTTTGTTCTTGCGGCCGTAGAAAAGCTTGTCTAGATTGTTTTTTGCTATGTTAATAAAGCCCTATTAGCCCTAGGTTTGAAACCCTATTCTTACTTGAAATCGGGTATAAATTCCCAACTGTTAGTAGAGAATCCTTGTTCTCGAGCTTTGTGAGGGCTTGAGGGTTGGGTCGATTCTTCCTGTGTAGCAAAGCTATAGCTTAATTTTTATGCAAAATCTATCTTGCTTAGGCTCGGTTTGGGATGTATATATGCTTGCCTATGTAGTGGCTGTAGTAGAAGCCTTCCCTGTACTTAGACTTGCAGGAGTCTTTGATGGAGAATTCAGGGCTTGGCGTTGAGGGTGGATGAGTGTGGTGCACACACTCAACGCCGGGTCGTCTTGGGCTTGGCGTTGAGTGTGGTGCACACACTCAACGTCGGGTCTGCATGGACTTGGCGTTGAGTGTGGTGCACACACTGAGCGCTGGGTCTACTTATACTTGGCATTGAGTGTGGTGCACACACTCAACGTCGGGTTTGCTGGGACTTGGCGTTGAGTGTGGTGCACACACTCAACGCCGGGTCTGCTTGGACTTGGCATTAAGTGTGGTGCACACACTCAGCGCCGGGTCTGCTTGGACTTGGCATTGAGTGTGGTGCACACACTCAACGCCGGGTCTGTTGGGACATGGCGTTGAGTGTTGTGCACACACACTCAACGTCGGGTCTGCTTGGGCTTGGCATTTAGTATGGTGCACACACTCAACGCCATTGCCCCTTGATCTGTTATTTTGCGGCTAAGTAGTGTGGCGTTGAGTGAGTCGAACTCAATCAACGCCATGGCTGTCTAGGCGTTGAGTGAGGCAGACTAACTCAACGCTGCAGCCAATCCGCATGGTTATGTCAGATGGCGTTGAGTGAGTGGGCCTCACACAATGCCATGGCAGTTTAAGGGATGAGTGAGGCGGGCTCACTCAACGCCGCAGCCCTTTCTTGTGGTTAAGTAAATTTGCGTTGAGTGATTCGACCTCATTCAACGACAAAGCTATTTTGGCGTTGAGAGAGGTGGACTCACTCAACGCAACAGCTTGTTTTTGCGGCTAAGTGTTAAGGCGTTGAGGGAGTGGACGTCAATCAATGCCATAGCTATTTTGGCATTGAGTGAGGTTAGCTCACTCAACGCCACAGCCTATGTTGCAGAAGACATTGAGGGAGTGGACCTCACTCAATGCCGTAGCTATTTTGGTGTTGAGTGAGGTTAGCTCACTCAACGCCACAACCTATATTGCTGAAGGCGTTGAGGGAGTGGACCTCACTCAACGCCATAGCTGTTTTGGCGTTGAGTTAGGTTAGCTCACTCAACGCCACAGCCAGTGTTGCAGAAGGCATTGAGTGAGTGAACCTCACTCAATGCCATATCTATTTTGGCATTGAGTGAGGTAAGCTCGCTCAACTCCACCGTCTGTTTAGGCGTTGAGTGAGTGGGGCTCACTTAACGCCATGCCGTGTTGAGTCATCTCAACGTTTTTTTTCCTTACTTTGATTTTCTCTCCCAAGTGAATTTCCTTTGGTTTTGAGGTTCCTTGTCGGCTATGTTTTTCGAAAGGCCGAATCGTGGGTCGTTGTTAGTAGTGGTTGTTTGAAGCTCTTAATGGGGGTGGTGTTGTGTAATTTTGCCGTGGCCATCCTTTTCTTTTATCTTGCTCCAGGTACGGGCTGGGCATGGGGGGGGGGGGGGGGGGGAGGTCCCTAGTGCTTTCACATGTAGACCTTTGAGCTTGTTTCTTGGAAATGGTGGTTGGGGGACTGAGTTTGCCTCCAACTCGGATACGCATTTTTTTTCTACTGCCATCTCTCATAATTTAGAATGATAGACGTCTCTTCCTTTGTAGAGTGCAACGTTTTGGGCTCATGGTAGCCTTGAAAACTCTGTAGGACTTTTAGGCAGGGTTGTTACTGTTTTCTCGGACAAAGTGCTTTTCCTGTTTGTCTTCCCTGGACAGTGGTGCTTGTTACGGTTACTTACTCTTCTTGCTTACCTTTTTACTTAACATTTCCGTACAGCTTACTTGTTTAGCTTGCTTAGGTATTCTTTTCTTCTTTGAATGCCTCAGGTTCTGGTTTGTAGCCGATTAAGCGGCTAGTTGTGCTGTGCTGTTGCTGGTGGTCTCTCGTACTGTGGAGATCAGTTCCTTGGTCTTATGAGGTGGTTTTGTACTTCTTTCTTACAAACATACATACTTGCTAGTGGGTTCGTGTCAGTTTGTTGGTGCCCACTGGTAGTTTTACCCTCATACTAGATATGTTAACTTTTTACTGCTACCTTTTTTGGAGATAGTCTACTTGCTCTTGGGATGATTTATGCTAGGTTGTTAGTTACTTTTAAACCTAAAAATTCTATTATAAGTATATCTCATGATCAGCATGTTTTATAAAACTCAAACTTATTTTCCAAATAACGTAAAAAGATCGTTTTCCTATATATAGTATAAATTAAATATAGGGTCCTGTATAGTATAAATTTTGATAGTACATGTGAAACTAAATACACATGATTTGGAGTACATTGCTAGGAGATTTATAGAGTTAATACAATGTAACATTGTAAGAGTCAGGAATTAAAATCGTGTACTAATGCATATGCGTTATAGACATATAATGCAGTGTAAGTCCAATTCTTTTGCATTGAAGCACTAGATAGAATAATGGCATGTGTACGTGTAGTATCAAAAAACACATTAAGTAGAAATTACTTTTAGTTCATTTTTTATCTCAATAATTCAATATGCTAACATAAGAGAAATAACGTGAAAAATCATGTCACATTGCTATCTACTTCATGTCACATTGCTATCTACTTCATGTCATATTATTTGGGTTCACTAACTTAAATTATAGTTTTTGCACAAGATTGAAATGATTCTGTTGACCAAGGTGCTCATCCTCACAATGCTCATAAAGACTTATCAAGAGGAGTGAGTATTGCTTGGGGGTATCCTTGACACATGATTTGATATCATATGATTTACCCATTTTTATTCATTTTTTTCACTATAAATTTTATATCAATTTAGAGTTCAAGGTCACGAATTAATCAAAATCTACCTACAAACAAATACACTTTAACTTGTATACAAACAACATTTTTCAATAGAATATTGGCCCAATGTTCTAAACTTTATACACAAAATTAATACTGTGACATTGATTGTTCAAGTTATTTCTAGCATGTTAGACACAATATTACGAGTTATAACATGTAAGCATGAATTTCTACAAGATTGAATTTTTTAGGGATGTGTGAATAGTGTAATGGTATTACGCTATCTAAATGCTCAAACATACCTTGAGGCACATTTAGCATACACAATACCGTCCAGTTTCACTCAGTAGCTAAGTACCAGTAGATTAGACACATAATGACATAAATAGAAAATGTTAGCAGGGATTAACAATCATAAATCTAACATTGCACATAATCATTATGCTTAAGTTCTTGTCATGCATGTCCTAAAATGGAACGATCCATATGTTTTGGGGGCTTTACATTTTTTATTTTAATAAATGAAGATTAAACAAATCAAACAAACCAAACTAAAAAGTAAAATGTGTTTTTAGAATTTTTGGATATTTAAACTTTTATTTTATTTTTGTTTATAAGACTAAAGAAAAACGACAGAGGGACAAAAAAACAAAAAAGCAGAAACACAAAAACAGGAAGCCAACTTATCGCCAACACTAGGGATACTGCATAGTAGTAACTCACAGAGATTGAAAATAAAAAAATGCCTCGATGTTAGTAGATATTGCAGAATGATTAAGTAGTGAGATCAAAAATGCCTTGTTCTAATCGAAGTAAAGAAAAACAAGCATGAGGGAGGGGTTTTGTAAAGGTATCAGCAAGTTGATCATTTTTCCTAATTAAGCTCACTTTCACCTTCACTTTCTTAATTTGGTCCTGGATAAAGTGATGACGAACGTCAATATGTTTGGAGCGAGAGTGGTCCACCAGACTATTCGTCAACTCTATGGCACTCATGTTGTCGTACCTAAGGTAAACAATCTTAAAATTTAGGCAGAAGTCTTCTAATGTCTGTAACATCCAAACTTCTTGCACGCAATAAATTCTTAGGGCGATATACTCGGCCTCAGCAGTGGAGTGGACAATAAAGTTTTGTTTCCTAATTTACAATGAAACTAGTGCTGGACCTAGAAAGTGACATGTACCAATTATGCTCTTGCGATCGAGAGAACATCCAGCAGAGTTCAAGTATGAATATACATGGAGCATGGAGTTAGTGTTGTGTGGATACAAAAGACTATTATTTTGGGTGCCTATTAGATACCTAAAGATGTGCTTCAAAGTTTTAAGATGAGATTCTTTAGGATTAGCTTGATATCTAGTACAAAGGCACACTACAAACGTAATATCTTGTCTAGAAGCACTTAGATAAAGTAGTGATCCAAAAATACCTCTAAATAATGTTTGATCCACCTAAATGCCACTTTTATCCTTTTCTAATTTGAGAAATGCGTTCATTAGAGTTTTCGCTTGTTTCAGATTTTCAAAGAAAAATTGCTTAAGCATATCTTTTATATATTTTGATTGACCAATGAAAATTCCAACTTTTCGTTGAGAAATCTGAAAGCCTAAGAAATAGGTTAATTCTAAAAATAAACTCATTTCAAATTCCAATTGCATTTGTGTAACAATTTCTTTACATAAACTCTCATTTGTGTTACCAAATATTATATTGTCTACATATATTTATAATAAAATCGAATCAGAACTATTGTGCTTTACAAAAAGTATAGTATCTGCGCTACCCATATTAAAGTCACGTTCTAAAAGATATGACGTAAGTCTATCATACTAAGAACCGGGTGCTTGCTTTAATCCATACAAGGCTTTCACTAGTTTGTATATATGATCTGTGTGATTACAATTCTTGAAGATGTGTGGTTGCTCAACATACACTTCTTCTTCAATATACCTATTTAGGAATGCGCTCTTAACAACCATTTGATACAACTTTATTTGCTTAAAACTTACAAATGCTAAAAACATATGAATGGACTCAAGATATTAAACCAGTGTAAAAGACTCCTCAAAATCAACACCTTAAATTTGAGAGTATCCTTGAGTGACCAACTGTGCCTTATTTCTAGTTATCCTTGAATCCCCATCAAGCTTTTTTTAAACACCCATTTTAAGCATATAATGAGATGGTTATCGGGACGCTCCACCAATGTCCAAACTTTTCTTCGCTCGAATTGATTTAATTCCTCGATCATAGCCAAGAACCAAGAGTCATCATTTAATTCTTCTGAGATATTTTTGGGTTCTTTTTCAGATATAAAACATAAATTTGAGAAAGATTCATGGAAGGCTTAGCGAGTTCTAATCCAATGTGATGGCTCACCAATTACTAGTTCTTATCGATGTTGTTTTGAAAAATTTAGTGTGCTTGGAGGATTATATCCTTCAACACGATTTGGATCATCTAATAATTACTCTCTCTCCATACTCTCATCTTTAAATGGATATCGTGATCTACATCCTCTTTATTTGATTTAGATTCCTTATTTGCGGTATTCTCATCAAAAAGAACATGAATAGATTCTTTTACAACCAAGGTCCTTCTACTATAGACCTTATAGGCATGTCCCTTGGAGGAATATCCTTAAAAAATGCCTAGGTCATATTTATCAACTAATTTTTCAAAGTTATCCTACGGGCAGCCAAATATTCGAAAGTATGACTCATATGGCTTTCTATCATAATATAGCTCGTAAGGGGTGCACTTAAGAATAGGGATAAGCACGATCCGGTTCATAACAAAACATGTTTTATTGACTGCTTTAACCCAAAAATATTGTGGCAAGTCAAACTCGACAATCATAGTGCATGCTAATTCTTGAAGCATTCGATTCTTCCTTCCTACTACACCATTTTGTTATGGAGTACACGGAGCAGAAAATTTGTGTCAAATTCCTAGGTTGTTACAAAAGTTTGTAAAATTAATGTTCTCAAATTCATTCCTGTGATCAGACCTAATGCAGTTCCATTTAATTATGTAATCTAGCCCCATGTTTCGATAATTCACGAAATGCATCAGATTTATTAGCAATAAAAGTAGCCCAACAAAAACATGAGAAGTCGTCAATAAGCACAAAAGTGTAATTTTTTCCTCCTAAACTACAAGTGCTCAAAGAACCAAATAGATCCATGTGAATTAATTCTAGTGGTCAAGATGAGGAAATATCATTTTTGCTTTAAATGAAGATTTTACAAATTTTCCCTTTTGGAGAGGAGCACATAATGAAGTCAAACATCCGCTTAACTTCTGAAGTCCACAGATTAATTTTTGTTGTGATAGTTTTACTATTAGTTAAATCTTTGAATTACCAAGTCTCCTATGCCAAAGCTCTAATTCTTCATTTTTAAAGACTAAGCATTTAATATCAGAAAAGGATATGTCCTCAAACATAACATTATAGGCAATAAAAATTCTATGCACAGTAAGCAAAACAGTGTTTGTTTTAGCATCTAAAATATTACAAGTATTCGTGAATGTTTCAATCAACACATTAATCCCTTATCGCAAAGTTGACAAATAGATATTAGATTGTGCTTTAAGCCATCAACAAAAAATACATTTGAAATAGAATATCTTTTGTTACCTATGGTGTCGACACCAAGAATGCGACCTTTATTGTTGTCACCAAAAGTCATCGTGCCCCCTTTATTTATGTCCGGGCTAAGGAACTTGTCTTTATCTATTATTAATTTCTTGGAACACCTAGAATCCAAGTACCACAAGTTCTCCCTATCCTTAGCCTGCCAACATTCCTAGAAAGAGGATGAGGGTAAAGATCAAGTTACCTAAGTTGTTCCACCCATTGTGTAGGTAGCCAACTTTGGCATACAAACTTGAGTAATTTTACTTCCTCCTCTCTTCAGGCAAGATCCAGAAGTGTGACAAAACTTATTGCATTTGGCATACTTCATATAGGCAGTGAATATCTCCTTTAGCGTTATTCTAGGGATCCAGCTAGAAAATGGATGTATGCTTCTAGTTTTATTATGATTATCTTTAAGATTTCTAAGCTTCATAACCGGCTTCGCTGAAGATGAGCTATCGTCGGTAGTAGGGATACTACTGGGTTATAGCTCATAGTGTTTATATCCTATCCTGAATTTTCAATATCCCTGAAACTTAAAACCCAACAACATATTAAGAATTTTTTTCGCCTTTTCAGAATTTCTAAATGGTAAGGTTCAGGTCAAGGATCCTTGCTTTCAATACAGTGTTTTTTGTGATTAGGATCAAGAACCGATTTGGTTACTATTTTTTACCCTCTTCTACTTGTGCAAGAGGCATTTGAAGCTTTTTCACATTAGTGAGATTTTTTATTTTCGAGGAAGTCTTTGAGAGGCTTCTTTTAGCTCATTGATTGTCGCCACTGAATGAGAGCAATCTTGGCACTCGATCTTCTCTTTGTCATATTTGATCACTTCATTAGTTAATTTTTCCTACTATTCCATCATTTTCATGTTTTCAGATTAAAAAAACCATTTCTCAAGAAGCACATCATCAAGCTTATTACATAATTGCTCCGAACATTCATATAGTTAATCAAAGGAAGGAGGGATTACCTTAGTGTCATTCTGCATAGTAGATTTGCTATCCGATTCACTGTGATGTTTCCCCATGGGGAACAGATTTGCCTCGTCTTCATTACTTGTTCCGGATGTGCTTGACTCGTCAGAACCAACATAATCTCATATTGATACCTTAAACACTTTCTTCTTTCCCTTCTCCCGACCTTGTCTCTCTTTTTTCATTTTGGAGCTTTGGAATATCTCTATTTATATTCCCAGATTTGTGATAGTGCTAGCACTCAGGTATAAATTTTTCTTCATCACTCTCCATCCCCTTCGTCGGTTTGACCCATCTCCACTTCTCTTTTGGACCTTTCTTCAAAAATTTCTGACTTTCACTTGCCTCTTAGGATTGTACATGAATCTTCTAAATTCTTGAACATAGAGGCTCTCTTCATCTTCATCATCAGACTCTATTGCAACCTTTTTTTCCTTTGCTACTTTCAGTTCCAACACAATCTTCTTCAATTCCCTATGATAATCCTCAGCTTGTATTTCTATTCAAGCTCATGGGTCTTCAGGTTACCAAGGAGGCTCTCTATCTCCAGGGTGCTGATATCATGCTATTCAGCAATAACAATCAATTTTGTGTTGAATCATGGAGGTAGAGATCACTGATCTTCCTCACCATATCTCCATTTGAAAAAGTCTTTCCAAGAGATCTAGAGGAAGTGATGTTCTTTGTTAAGCGATTGTACATGCTATCCACCTCCTCGTCGATGTCCATCCAAAACTGTTCATATTCTGATTCCAATCGAAATAACTTCGATTCCTTCACATGTGAGGTACCTTCAAGCGTTAGTTAAAGTAATTTCCATATATCATATGCAGTTTCACAGTTACAAATTCTGTTAAATTCATTTTTCTTTAACGTATAGAAAAGATATTTCATATCTTTCACATTGTTAGTGCATTTAAGTTTATCATTATCACCCCACTTATCACGCGGTTTCACCATGACTTGTTCTTTAACAATGGTAGTGGTTGTAGTGTATAATTTTTAAATCATGGACCATATGTCCATGCTTTGAGTCAGTAGAAATATCTTCATGTGTGTTCTCCTGTGGATGTAGTCACTTCCCATAAAAAGGGGAGGTCAACGCACACCTTATCCATCAGGGAAAACGTGATTCGCATTGGCCATCTTAATTCAGGATTTTAATCCTTTTTAAAGTAACCTGGATCTGATACCACTTGTTAGATCGGGTGGCCAACCTTCGAGGGGGGGGGGGGGGGGTGAATAAGGTTTTAAGATTAATTAAAAATTAAATTAGTTTTCCAAGGAAAACTAGTTCTGGAGGCTACCGTGGGGCGGTAGCTTGCTAGCGCCCGACAGTAGGTCAAAAAATAATAATTCTTCGTAAAAACCATTCGTGGAAAATGATCACACAACCTTCAAAGATTTACCCGCATACAACCATGATTTTGTAAGAAGAATAAACAAACAGTAATTTTGTTCAAAAATAACGATGGTTGTTTACAATCAAGAACAACTAGATCTCCGTAACACTGGAGATCGGAGGCAAAGAAATGCAAACTTTTCTTTTGATTTCTATACCGACCCTCTACCCAGAACGGTTGGCTCTCCCCCTTTTCCCTCGGAAAAGTCTTGAAGTCGGCTCTTCAACTCCTTCCCGATAGGGTCTTAGAGACCCAATAGATCCCCCGATCTAGACGTCCCTCCCTGGGATGATTTCTCATGAAATCCTTCACGGATTTCGACGACCCCCCCCCCCCCCCCCCCCCCCGGTTGCTTTTCCTAACTTACAACACATTAGATAAGAAAGAAAAATCCAGAGTAAAATATAAAGAGTTTAGAAGTAATTTCTTCCTCAAACGTATAACTCCTCCGAGGAACGGTGCGCGATCAATGCTTTTGAATATTGTTCTCTTTGCAATCGATCAGCCACGAAAGGTCGTTGAAGATTTTGTTCGTCGGAGTTCATCAATCTTGAGCAGGAGGTAAAAATAATACTTTTCCTTCAATGGAAATGAATTTTCGTCCTGTTTTAGATGGCAGTCGAACCCTAAAATGAATTATTTTCCTTCGTGTTTTCTCCAGGAAAAGAAAAGCTCGCTTTTATACGTCTTAAAAAAATGAACTACCGCTTGCGGTATAGCCAGTGCCCTGCGGTAGGTCGATGTGAGTAAAGGTGAAGCGGTCAAGTAGATTTGGAAAAATATCATGGTAAAATATTTTTTTCGCTTTGTCGCTACCGCGGCGTGGTACGAAGCAATTGCCAGGCGGTAGCAGTATCTTCTCGATGAAGGAGACTCAACATTCGTCGAGATAGCAAGTTTGTAGTGGTATGGCTAGCACCATATGTTAAATCACTAAGAGCTCGTGCAGATTTAAATTCATGTTAGCACGTGCGGTAGCGCTAGCGCTCGGTGTTAGGTCATAGAGATTAATTCTCTTGTTCTTTTATACCTATAAACCTGCACACTATAACCAACACACGTATGATCAAATACAATATGAGATTTTATATTGACAAACTAAAGAGTTGCGAACCATTGGTTCTAACATCGGTCTCCTCTTCAGTCCGCCTAGTAGAGAGACGACCTCCTTCAGTTCGCCCATATAGGGGCGATCTCTACTTCAATATGCTCAAACTCCTTGAGGTGATGTCATCAATCCCAGTTCTAGATGTTTCCTCATAGATCCTATAAATATGCCCCATACCTCTTTAGAGAGGAGGCACCTGTGAGGAAACCAGAAGAGCCAACACTCTGGATAAGAACTTCTAGTTGTCCAAACGAGGAGCGAATTGAGTTAGACAGACTCAGCGCATTGTTTTTCGTCCATTGATCATAATGTCTTATATTTGAAGAAGGACCATAGGTCAATGATATACACATGAATGAATCAAATATATGTTCAAAGTTCATTGTGTAACATCCCATTTCCGGCTAGACCCCTAGGAGTCGGTTGGAGGTGACAGAACCATGTGAAGCCCAAAAATTGAAACAAATCGATCGAGATTTCGGGTCACGGGTTGGTCACGCCCGTGACCGACCCGTCACGCCCGTGACTCTGGGCGTGACTGCTTCGACGATCGTCGATCTCCGCGAGACGATCGTCGAACTTGCTGCCCGAGCATGTCACGCCCGTGACCAAGGTGTCACGCCCGTGACCTAGGGCGTGACCCCTTCGACGATCGTCGATCTCCGTGAGACGATCGTCGATCTGGCAACCCGGACATGTCACGCCCGTGACCAGAGTGTCACGCCCGTGACCAGGGGCGTGACTCCTTCGACGATCGTCGAAATAGAACTCGGGCCCGTCACGCCCGTGACCTATGTGTCACGCCCGTGACCTAGGGCGTGACCAACCTTCGATGACTGTCGATCTCAGTTCGATGATCGTCGACCTCGAAATTGCCATTCGGGCCTGTCACGCCCGTGACCTAAGTGTCACGCCCGTGACCTAGGGCGTGACCACCCTTCGACGACCGTCGATCTCCGTTCGACGTTCGTCGACCCCAAAAATTATCAACCGGGCCTGTCACGCCCGTTACCTAGGTGTCACGCCTGTGACATTGGCCGAAACGACGGTTCAGGCCCGAAATTATTCTAACGCGCGTGGAAATAAATGCTGGTGTGGGAAGTTACACCAGGAGTAATTACGGGCCGTTTTTTCCTTCTATAATTATATAATAAAGGAGGAAGTGTTGGTCCAATAGGAAACCGCCAACTGGACACACCTGTTCATCATCCACCATTTCTTATCCCGTCACTGTAACCGAAAGGCCATTAAGAGGAACCTTCATGGCCATTACGGCTTTACCCTTTCACCTCCCCACTTTCTGACTAATAAATGCCCACTTGGGGCAAGAGGAGAAGTTTACACGCTCAAGTAAATGGATCAGAACTTTGTTCTTGCTGTAGGAGAAGTTCGGCTACGCCACCACTACGCCATGGCACCCCGTCGCTCTTCTCGCCTCCAAACCGCGAACAAGGTCCTCCTCTGCTTCTTCTCTTTCGTGGGTAGATCTTAGGATTCTTAGAAAGGAAGTTCGCGCCCAATGGAGCCGGACCCATCACTCGTTTTCATGGGAAAACCATGAAAAAGGTATTTTTGAGTTCGCCGGAAACCGCCACCTCTGGCGGCCAAACCACCGCCGACCGCTAGCCATCGCCTCAACGGAGGTGGTGGTGGTGGTGGCTGGCCAGGGAAGTGACCGGACGGCCGGAGACAGATCACGGAATGCTTACAGGAAAAATGGTTTCCTGTGTCTGTTTTCGGTTTCATGAAGAAGATGAACAGTAGAATAAATTTTATAATATATAGATTATTATATATTACATAATGGAAAGAGGTATTATTTGAATATATTTCGGAGCTGCAAAATGAGGCACTTAGAGGCCGTTTTAGGAGAAGTGACCAGACACGAAAATCATAGCCCTTCGAGTCTAGACAAATCTAAAATTGGTTTCAACTCGTTTGGGTAAGCGGTTCGGCCGCAGCACCCGTTTTAGTGGGGGCTGTACCTAGAGTTGGGCAGAAATTAAAACGGATGCCCACTCTTCGTCCCTTGTCCAAATGACCTGAAATTTGGGCAGGGGGTTAACCTTAGCTATACCTAACGGCTGTCCAAAAATGAGAATTTTTGGAGAACTTTTGCCTAAAGTTTTTGTAAAATTTTAATAAATATTATAAAATTTATTAAGGGATGAAAATAAGTCCAAACTTCCCCAAATTTTGGGTGGTGGTCCCTGGCTATAAAACCTAGGTCTGAACAAAACTCCAACTGATTTGGAGGAGTTTTGGGTAGGAAATCTTCCACCCTTAACTAGGCATTGGTGAGACACCTTTTAATAAAAAGTGCACTGAGAGTTTGGAAAGGTCAAATCACCTCAACAGAGGCTGATAATCCGACCTCTGACTTAGAAGGGTGTTATAACCTGCTTGGAGAAAAATGGAGTGGTTTAGGGTTGACTTACCCTAGGATCCAAGCTCAAACCCTAAATAAAGGGTTTTGAGGTTTGTGAAGGACATATGAGCAAAAGCTCTTATATGCCCTTGAAATTTGGAGGAGAGTGGCATGATATGCTGAAAACCCTCTGGTTGATATGGTGAAGGAATTGGAGGTAATTAGGTACCTCGAAGGTTGAGAGTTTAATTTAGGGTAGAAATGTAATTCAGTTATTTTAAGCACTAAATCTAATCCAAAAATCATGAAACTCGGGAGGAGGGAGTTTTAGGATGTTTTAGACTTATGGTAATTTTCCTGGAATTTTATGATTAATAAATATTATACTTCATGTGTTAAAGGATTATTAGCCCGATTTGTTGTTTCAAATATTTGGAGGTTTTAAATTAATTATAATCAGTTAAAATTTTGGATTTAGATCTTGACTAGTAGAACATTGATCCCTGAATTTTTATAGAATTTTAAGTTGAATAAATCTGGTACTTTGTTCACAGATATTAGAAAGAGGTTTTATTGTTTAAAAATTAATTATGGATAAAATACTTGCTGGAAAATTTTGAAACTTAGCCAGTGCTAATTTTAGGCCTTTATCTGCATGGAATAAATTATTTATAATTTTTTGGAAGAATATTTTCTGTACTTGATTCATAAACAACAGAAGTTAGAGATTATTTCTAAAATAGTTTTCATGCCCTTTTAATGATAGAAAAATTATGATACTTAGGATTTAACCTATTGAGATAACCTACTATTTATCATAAATTTGCTGGACATCTTGCATGATTACTTAGGGTAGTTCATGTTCAAACCGGTAGCCCTTGGGATTTTCGAGGAATTTAATTAAATGCCAAATAGATTAGGAAAATTTCCATTTTCTGGATTTAGGTCATTTATATCATGGTGAGTCTCTAGTAAATAATTTAGGGCATTTGGATGAGTATTGGATCATTGCATAACCGGTTCGACATGAAGTCTAGGTCGGTCTGCATATAGCAATTATGAAATGCATTGGGACATGATTTGAGGAAGTCATTGGAGTTAATCATTTTTGTCTGGGTAGGAAGATATAAAGAGTAGTGAGAAGTGGTGATAGCTAGAGTTAAGAGGTGCTCGGGTTCGGCGAAAGATCGCTTTTCCCGAAGAGAGGAAGGTTAAAAATCACCCTAGGATAGTCTATCGTAATATGAGAAAGGAATCGGGTCATGGGAGATCAACCAATAACAATAAGTGCCTTGCGAAAGGGAACTTCGGGCCGTAATGCCGCCGTCTTGGTTCCTAGTGCCCCTTGAGAGCCCTTCACGGGGAATACCGGGGGTAGTCCTGGGCTAACGTAAACTGTAATAACCAACCGACAAGAGTAACTTAGTAACTAGAGCTGCACTTTTCACAAACACTGTTGGCACAGGGATTTTGATGAGAGCTTCGGCTCGGTTGGTTTGGAGACGGACGGGATGGTCCGGGGAGCTTCGGCTCAGTTGGTTTGGAGATGGACGGGATGGTCCGGGGAGCTTCGGCTCGGTTGGTTTGGAGACGGACGTTTTGGTCCGGGGAGCTTCGGCTCGGTTTTTGAATGTTTACGATTAAACTTGCATGTGCATAAAATAAGAAAAGTTAAGGTGGTGGGTTTTTTCGATATTGGGGAGTTCAATTGCACCGACACCGATATCGTTGACTCGGCGGGGTGATTAGCACTTCGCCAACAGAAGTCCGGTGCGCCAGCCGGCAAGAGTACGCAGACGTCCGCTTAGTGCACCAAGCGTTGAGGCATACGATAGGTCAGACCAGTGGTGCTTTTACTGGTTTTGAGGTGGGCGAGGCCCAGCCCACCGCTTCCGTCCGCCACTACGGAGGTATCCTGGGAGGTAACGGCTCCGAAAGGGGGAACTAAAGGTCTGTGTGCACATAGTCGGGTGTGTGAGTTGCACTTGCATGTTTCAACATACCCACTAGCATGTCATAGCATATTCAATTCATTTAACCCTGACACCTAAAGTATAAGTGGTATGGGACGCTTATACATTAGGACCTGCAAAACGACCCCTTGGTCTATAAGCTTGTGTGGGCAAGTTTATAAATCAAAGGTTAATTTCAATATATAACAACCATTGCTGTTTGATAACCGACACCCCAATGTATAAGTGGTATGGGACACTTATACGATGGGAGCCTTGCTAAAGATCCCTTTTGCTTATGTTTTCTCGCATAAGTGAAGGTTAAATTCATATATTTGCTTTTCTTACTGCTAGACCTATTATAACAATTATATTACTGCTCACCGAATACAACTTGTTAGATTAGTTCCGCTGCCATCTGTTTCTTGATTAATCTCTACTATCATGTCCTTCCCTTTCTTCCTCCCCGCTCGGTACCTAGGAGCCATGGGGAAGGGGTGGGGGATGATAGGGCTTAGTCTTTATGACTAACGGTTTTCGAACCGCATCATTTAGGGGATCGTGGAGCCCAGCATGGAGGAGCAGCCCCAGTGATCGGTGCGCCTAGAGATGGGGCAGTCTAGCTCCGGAGTTCATACAGCCGGGACCGTGAGTCTCGACCCTGAGTAGTATCTGTTTTAACTTCCGCATGAGTGATATTGTAGTGAGGACATGATGTACCGGGCATAAGCCCGCATTTATAGTACTCTGATGTTTTCTGTGGACACTCCCCTCATGGAGATTTTTATTCGCAATATGTGATCTATTGCTGTGGACTGCATTTCTCTTATTTCATTTATTTTGCTACCTTTCAGTGATCGATTTGGCCGGCAAAATCGGCGCCTTGTGGTGATAACCCTTCAGGACGTGAAGGTGTCACCACAAAGCGGCGATTCTGGGCCTAAGACCCCGGTGGTTGAAAAAGGGGGGGGGTCTTAGAAGTGGTATCAGAGGGAAACATCGATCAGAAGGAAGTAGCAGTCCACAAACCCTGGGTCACCCCCGCTCGAGTTTAGTTTGGGGACAAACTAAGCAGCGGAAGCAGTGATGTGCCCAAAGGGGGATCACATATAACTTGTCCACTTTTATTTAAGTGTGAACGTTTTTTTTTCTCAGCGTGTGTTTTTGTTACGCAGCCTCCAGCACGGACTACGCCGCAAGGTGGAGTTCAACAGGCTCAGGATGTTGCACCACCCCCACCGGTCCCCACTCCTTTCCTTCAGTCAGACATGGGAAAGACCCTGACTGCCATCCTGGAGGCCTTCAGGGCCCAGCAGGTTCCGGCCCCGCAGCCAAATCCGGGGGCCAACTGGCTAAGCATCTTCCGAGGATTGTCTCCCCCGTCCTATTTGGGGACTGAGTTGGCGGTTCGGACGGAAGAGTGGCTAGATATCATGTACGAGATGCTGACTGGGATACGGTGTCCCTGGGAGGAGAGGGTGGCTCTGGTCGTCTCTTGCCTGGAGTCCCATGCAAAGAGGTGGTGGAAGACGCTGTTGGACACGACATTTGCCGACAGGGAGGTTGCGGAGGTTACCTGGGAGGAGTTCAGGGCCGCTCTACTGGAGCATTTCGTTCCGCAGTCGGCCAGGGATGATTTGGAGGAGCGGTTCTTACAGTTGAAGCAGGGCACACGGACCGTGGTGGAGTACCATCGAGAGTTCGACCATCTGGCCCGATACGCAGATTCCTACCAGCTGGACAAAGCAGGGTATATCAGGAGGTTCTATAAGGGCCTGCGGGAGGACTTGAGGGAGGCCCTGTTTTTTGTATCTGACGGGCCCATCTCCCGGATTTTGGAGATGGCAAAAAGGATTGAGGCAGATTGGCACGCTACCCGGGGCCGGAAACGGCCAGCAGAGGATCAGGGACGGAGAGGTAGAAATGACCAGCGGCGAGGTGCTGTACCAGAGGGGAGGAAGACAGAGGACCAGCCTCGTCGGGACGTGAGGCAGGAGCCGAGGGAACAGGTGATATTAGCCCCTCCACCTCTTCGGATGCAGGAGATGCCGAGACCCGGGGGAATGGCGTATCCCCCACCGGAGTGCTTCCTTTGTCATCAGATTGGGCACATTCGGAGGAACTGCCCGATGAGGGGGGCACCACCTCCAGCACCACAGGGCGGCCCACCAGCTCAGCATTACGGAGGCCGAGGACGCGGCCGCGGTCGTGGATACCATGAGGGAGATCGTAGACAAGGAAGAGAGCAGGTATATGCTTTGGACCTTGCGCAGCCTCGGAATCCGGAGCAGGTCATCGCAGGTACGCTGCAATGCTTCTTTATTTTCATAGAATTTCCCTTTAAGTTGTTAAAACTTTGAATCGCAATAGATGGATTAGCAAGGAAAGAAAATTCTTTATAGAACCCTAAGATATTTAATCACCCCAGGTATAGTCTTCATAGCGGCAAGCCTGCCCGCACGCTTTTTGATACTGGAGCTACTCACTCCTTTGTGTCGGAGACGTTCGTAGAAGGACTAGAAGGCGTAGAGCGGTTCACAGGCTCGAGGATGAGGGTGCGACTACCGGATGGATCTGAGCTCCTTACCACGGATCACTGCAATATGGAGGAAGAAATTGGTGGAAAAGCGTTCGAGGCTCCAGCGACGATTTTGAAGCTGACGTACTACGACCTGATCCTGGGCATGGTATGGCTGCACTAGAACTATGCCCAGATTGACTGTCAGGCAAAGAGGATCCTGTGAGACACGGGGACTCTTTCATTACCATCGAAGGTATAAGACCTGTCTCTCGTATACTCTTATCTTCGGTACAGGCCGTTAAGGCCCATCTGCAGGGAGAGGAGGTCTATCAGATTCTATTTGAGATGGCGGAAGTTAAGGAGTTGGTGACGGACATCCCGGTGGTGCGAGATTTCGTTGACATCTTTCCAGAGAAACTGACAGGACTACCTCCACACCGAGAGCAGGACTTTCAGATACAGCTTGTGCCGGGGGCCAAGCCGGCGTCTAGGGCCCCTTATCGGATGGCCCCAAAGGAGTTGGCAGAGTTTCGGACTCAGTTGCAGGAATTAGTTGAGGCAGGATTTGTTAGACCGAGTTCCTCGCCATGGGGAGCACCGGTCCTATTCGTGAAGAAGAAGGATGGGACACTCCGCCTGTGCATCGATTATCGAGCACTAAACAGGCTGATCGTCCGGAATACCTATCCGCTCCCACGGATAGACGAATTGTTCGACCAGCTGGAGGGGGCCCATTATTTCTCGAAGCTGGACTTGAGATCAGGATACTACCAACTGCGGATCCAGGAGGAGGATATCCCGAAGACGGCCTTTAGTAGCAGATATGGCCTGTATGAGTTCACCGTGATGCCCTTCGGGCTCACGAATGCTCCATCGGCATTCATGAGTCTCATGAACCGGGTTTTCGAGGCCTACTTGGATGTGTTCGTCATAGTGTTCATAGACGACATCCTGATCTACTCTAGGACGGAGGAGGAGCACACTCGACATCTGGCACTGACTTTGGAGAGGTTGCGGGAGCATCACCTTTATGCAAAATTCAGCAAGTGTCAGTTTTGGTTGAAGGAGGTGGCTTTTCTATGCCATATTATCAGCGGAGCTGGGTTGGCAGTGGACCTGGCAAAGATTCAGGCAGTTCGAGATTGGCCGCAGTTGAAGACAGCCACCGATGTACGAAGTTTCTTGGGACTTGTCGGCTATTACCGGAAGTTCGTGGAGGGGTTCTCTCGGATTTCCCTCGCCCTCACATCTTTGACGAAGAAGGAGGCACCTTTTGTTTGGACCCCGCAGTGCCAGGCGGCTTTCCAGGAGCTGAAGGACCGACTCATCTCAGCCCCTATTCTGGCCCTTCCATCTGGAAAGGAAGGATTCCAGGTGTATACCGACGCATCATACCAGGGAATGGGAGCAGTGCTGATGCAGAATGGACACGTCATAGCATATGCCTCCCGCCAGCTGAAGACTCGTGAGAAGAACTACCCAGTGCACGACCTTGAGATGGGAGCGGTCATTTTTGCTCTGAAGGTCTGGCGCCATTATCTTTACGGAGTCCACTGCGACATCTACTCCGACCACCAGAACCTGAAATACGTGGACACGCAGAAGGAGCTGAATATCAGGCAGAGGCGCTGGGTGGAGTTCTTAGCAGATTATCAGTATGAGATGCACTACCATCCAGGGAAGGCAAACGTGGTGGCCGACGCGTTGAGCCGGCGAGCTGCCACTTCCGAAGCTGGGCCCCAGGTTATGTCCATGGAGCTAGTCCGGTCATTCAGAGATATGCAGATATTCCTAGTGTCCGAGGATGACCCAGTTCTGTATAGGGAGTATCTGGCATCGATGGTGGTCATAGACGATATTCGGGATCGCATTCGGGACGGACAGAGGACAGATGCATGGGCAGAGCCGATGTTCCGAGCTTTGGAGGAAGGTTCGACAGGAGATTATTCCCTGAGAGATGGTCTGCTACATTTCAGAGGCAGAGTGTATATACCTGCAGGAGGCCAGATCCGAGAGGATATTATGATGGAGGCGCATTGCAGCCGGTACTCTGTGCACCCGGGGATCACAAAGATGACCGCTGATCTGAAGAAGATGATGTTTTGGACGGGCATGAAGAAGGACATTACGTACTTCGTGACCCATTGCGAGGCGTGTTAGTTGGTGAAGGTGGAGTGCAGGAACCCCGCAGGATTGTTGCAGCCACTCCCGGTGCCGGAGTGGAAGTTCGACGATATAGCTATGGATTTTATACATGGTCTTCCACGATCTCGGACGGGGAACGACTCGATCTGGGTGATTGTTGATCGGTTGACAAAGGTGGCCCGCTTTATACCGATCAGGAAGGATGACTCGGTGGGAGTGCTGGTACGGAAGTTTGTGGAGCAGCATGTCCGATATCATGGTGTGCCCCGGACGATAGTGTCGGACCGCAATGGACGGTTTACATCCAGGGAGTGGCGGTCAGTGCAGGCTTACCTGGGCACCCGTCTGACTTTTAGCACGGCCTTCCACCCTCAGACGGACGGGCAGACAGAGCGCACAAACCGTACCTTGGAGGATTTATTACGACTGTGTATAATGGACCGAGGGGAGCCGTGGGAGAAGATGTTACCGTTGGTCGAGTTCTCCTATAATAATAGCTACCAGTCAAGCATCAGGATGGCGCCTTATGAAGCCTTGTATGGAAGAAAATATAGGACCCCGCTTTCTTGGGTTCAAGACGAGGATCCGAAGGTGTTGGGATCGGATTTTGTCGAAGACACCGAGGCTCAGGTGAGACAGATTAGAGATAGGATGTTGGAGGCGCAGAGCAGACAGGCTAAATACTATGACGCCCGGCATCGTCAGGTGGAGTTTCGGGTAGGAGATCGAGTGTTCTTGAAGATCCGGCCCATGCACGGAGTCTCACGGGTGCGCGGTCGGAGGAAGAAGCTCAACCCTAGGTATATGGGCCCTTACCGGATCCTGGAGCGGATCGGACCCCTAGCCTACAGGCTAGAGTTGCCGCCAGAGCTGGCAGCTCTACACGACGTCTTCCATATTTCTTCGCTGAGAAGGGCTCTACTATGCCCAGAGCAGCGGATTTTGACCACCGAAGGGCCGGTAGCTTCAGAACGATCTGTTCACTTGGAGCCGGTTCGGATCGACGACAAAGGAGTACGGATCTTGCGCCGCAAGAAGATCCCCTTAGTCAAGGTTTTGTGGAGAAAACACGGTCAGGAGGAGCACACCTGGGAACCGTAGGATCTGATGAGGCAGAGATATCCGGAGTTGTTCAGTTAGGTAAACCTCACCACCTCTTGGTATACTATAGATTGCCTTCTTGTTTTGGACGGTTAAGATTAGATAAGGAAAATTCAGGACCTAGGTATGCGCACTCAATCAGAAAGGTAGGGGCTAATCTTTTGTTTATTGGGGAGATTGTCTTCGAATAGTCGCTCAAACCCGATAGAAAGATCGTATGGGATGTTACAAGTTTAATTTATTCCGATAGAAATCCCCGTAGGCTTAGCCTCAATTTCGGGGACGAAATTTTTGTTTTGTTTATTGGGATTTGTAATATCCCAATTCCGGCTAGACCCCTAGGAGTCGGTTGGACGTGACAGAACCCTGTGAAGCCCAAAAATTGAAACAAATCGATCGAGGTTTCGGGTCACGGGTTGATCACGCCCGTGACCGACCCATCACGCCCGTGACTTTGGGCGTGACTGCTTCGACGATCGTCGATCTCCGCGAGACGATCGTCGAACTTGCTGCCCGGTCATGTCACGCCCGTGACCAAGGTGTCACGCCCGTTACCTAGGGCGTGACCCCTTCGACGATCGTTGATCTCCGTGAGACGATCGTCGATCTGGCAGCCCGGACATGTCACGCCCGTGAACAGAGTGTCACGCCCGTGACCAGGGGCGTGACTCCTTCGACGATCGTCGAAATTGAACTCGGGCCCGTCACGCCCGTGACCTATGTGTCACGCCCATGACCTAGGGCGTGACCAACCTTCGACGACCGTCGATCTCAGTTCGACGATCGTCGACCTCGAAATTGCCATTCGGGCCTGTCACGCCCGTGACCTAAGTGTCACGCCCGTGACCTAGGGCGTGACCACCCTTCGACGACCGTCGATCTCCGTTCGACGATCGTCGACCCCAAAAATTGTCAACCGGGCCTGTCACGCCCGTGACCTAGGTGTCACGCCCGTGACATTGGCCGAAACGACGGTTCAGGCCCGAAATTATTCTAACGCACGTGGAAATAAATGTTGGTGTGGGAAGTTACACCAGGAGTAATTACGGGTCGTTTTTCCTTCTATAATTATATAATAAAGGAGGAAGTGTTGGTCCAATAGGAAACCGCCAACTGGACACACCTGTTCATCTTCCACCGTTTCTTATCCCGTCACTGTAACTGAAAGGCCATTATGAGGAACCTTCATGGCCATTATGGCTTTACCCTTTCACCTCCCCACTTTCTGACTTATAAAAGCCCACTTGGGGCAAGAGGAGAAGTTTACACGCTCAAGTAAACGGATCAGATCTTTGTTCTTGCTGTAGGAGAAGTTCGGCTACGCCACCACTGCGCCATGGCACCCCGTGCTCTTCTCGCCTCCAAACCGCGAACAAGGTCCTACTCTGCTTCTTCTCTTTCGTGGGTAGATCTTAGGATTCTTAGAAAGGAAGTTCGCGCCCAACGGAGCCGGACCCATCTCTCGTTTTCATGGGAAAACCATGAAAAAGGTATTTTTGAGTTCGCCGGAAACCGCCACCTCCGACGGCCAAACCACCGCCGATCGCTAGCCATCGCCTCAACGGAGGTGGTGGTGGTGGTGGCTGGCCAGGGAAGTGACCGGACGGCCGGCGACGGATCACGGAATGCTTACAGGAAAAATGGTTTCCTGTGTCTGTTTTCGGTTTCATGAAGAAGATGAACTGTAGAATAAATTTTATAATATATAGATTATTATATATTACATAATGGAAAGAGGTATTATTTGAATATATTTCGGGGCTGCAAAATGAGGCACATAGAGGCCGTTTTAGGAAAAGTGACCAGACACAAAAGTCGTAGCCCTTCGAGTCTAGACAAATCAAAAATTGGTTTCAACTCGTTTGGGTAAGCGGTTCGGCCGCAGCACCCGTTTTAGTGGGGGCTGTACCTAGAGTTGGGCAGAAATTAAAACGGATGCCCACTCTTCGTCCCTTGTCCAAATGACCTGAAATTTGGGCAGGGGGTTAACCTTAGCTATACCTAACGGCTGTCCAAAAATGAGAATTTTTGGAGAACTTTTGCCTAATGTTTTTGTAAAATTTTAATAAACATTATAAATTTTATTAAGGGATGAAAATAAGTCCAAACTTCCCCAAATTTTGGGTGGTGGTCCCTGTCTATAAAACCTAGGTCTGAACAAAACTCCAACTAATTTGGAGGAGTTTTGGGTAGGAAATCTTCCACCCTTAACTAGGCATTGGTGAGACACCTTTTAATAAAAAGTGCACTGAGAGTTTGGAAAGGTCAAATCACCTCAACAGAGGCTGATAATCCGACCTCTGACTTAGAAGGGTGTTATAACCTGCTTGGAGAAAAATGGAGTGGTTTAGGGTTGACTTACCCTAGGATCCAAGCTCAAACCCTAAATAAAGGGTTTTGAGGTTTGTGAAGGACATAGGAGCAAAAGCTCTTGTATGCCCTTGAAATTTGGAGGAGAGTGGCATGATATGCTAAAAACCCTCTGGTTGATATGGTGAAGGAATTGGAGGTAATTAGGTACCTCGAAGGTTGAGAGTTTGATTTAGGGTAGAAATGTAATTCAGTTATTTTAAGCACTAAATCTAATCCAAAAATCATGAAACTCGGGAGGAGGGAGTTTTAGGATGTTTTAGACTTATGATAATTTTCCTGGAATTTTATGATTAATAAATATTATACTTCATGTGTTAAAGGATTATTAGCCCGATTTGTTGTTTCAAATATTTGGAGGTTTTAAATTAATTATAATCAGTTAAATTTCTGGATTTAGATCTTGACTAGTAGAACATTGATCTCTGAATTTTTATAGAATTTTATGTTGAATAAATCTGGTACTTTGTTCACAGATATTAGAAAGGGGTTTTATTGTTTAAAAATTAATTATGGATAAAATACTTGCTGAAAAATTTTGAAACTTAGCCAGTGCTAATTTTAGGCCTTTATCTGCATGGAATACATTATTTATAATTTTTTGGAAGAATATTTTCTGTACTTGATTCATAAACAACAGAAGTTAGAGATTATTTCTAAAATAGTTTTCATGCCCTTTTAATGATAGAAAAATTATGATACTTAGGATTTAACCTATTGAGATAACCTACTATTTATCATAAATTTGCTGGACATCTTGCATGATTACTTAAGGTAGTTCATGTTCAAACCGGTAGCCCTTGGGATTTTCGAGGAATTTAATTAAATGCCAAATAGATTAGGAAAATTTCCATTTTCTGAATTTAGGTCATTTATATCATGGTGAGTCTCTAGTAAATAATTTAGGGAATTTGGATGAGTATTGGATCATTACATAACCGGTTCGACATGAAGTCTAGGTCGGTCTGCCTATAGCAATTGTGAAATGCATTGGGACATGATTTGAGGAAGTCATTGCTGTTAATCATTTTTGTCTGGGTAGGAAGATATAAAGAGTAGCGAGAAGTGGTGATAGCTAGAGTTAAGAGGTGCTCGGGTTCGGCGAAAGATCGCTTTTCCCGAAGAGAGGAAGGTTAAAAATCACCCTAGGATAGTCTATCGTAATATGAGAAAGGAATCGGGTCATGGGAGATCAACCAATAACAATAAGTGCCTTGCGAAAGGGAACTTCGGGCCGTAATGCCGCCGTCTTGGTTCCTAGTGCCCCTTGAGAGCCCTTCACAGGGAATACCGGGGGCAGTCCTGGGCTAACGTAAACTGTAATAACAAACCGACAAGAGTAACTTAGTAACTAGAGCTGCACTTTTCACAAACACTGTTGGCACAGGGATTTTGATGAGAGCTTCGGCTCGGTTGGTTTGGAGACGGACGAGATGGTCCGGGGAGCTTCGGCTCGGTTGGTTTGGAGACGGACGGGATGGTCCGGGGAGCTTCGGCTCGGTTGGTTTGGAGACGGACGTTTTGATCCGGGGAGCTTCGGCTCGGTTTTTGAATGTTTACGATTAAACTTGCATGTGCATAAAATAGGAAAAGTTAAGGTGGTGGGTTTTTTCGATATCGGGGAGTTCGATTGCACCGACACCGATATCGTTGACTCGGCGGGGAGATTAGCACTTCGCCAACAGAAGTCCGGTGCGCCAGCCGGCAAGAGTACGCAGACGTCCGCTTAGTGCACCAAGCGTTGAGGCGTACGATAAGTCAGACCAGTGTTGCTTTTACTGGTTTTGAGGTGGGCGAGGCCCAACCCACTGCTTTCGTCCGCCACTACGGAGGTATCATGGGAGGTAACGGCTCCGAAAGGGGGAACTAAAGGTCTGTGTGCACAGAGTCGGGTGTGTGAGTTGCACTTGCATGTTTCATCATACCCACTAGCATGTCATAGCATATTCGATTCATTTAACCCTGACACCTAAAGTATAAGTGGTATGGGACGCTTATACATTAGGACCTGCAAAATGACCCCTTGGTCTATAAGCTTGTGTGGGCAAGTTTATAAATCAAAGGTTAATTTCAATATGTAACAACCATTGCTGTTTGATAACCGACACCCCAAGGTATAAGTGGTATGGGACACTTATACGATGGGAGCCTTGCTAAAGATCCCTTTTGCTTATGTTTTCTCGCATAAGTGAAGGTTAAATTCATATATTTGCTTTTCTTACTGCTAGACCTATTATAACAATTATATTACTGCTCACCAAATACAATTTGTTAGATTAGTTCCGCTGCCATCTATTTCTTGATTAATCTCTACTATCATGTCCTTCCCTTTCTTCCTCCCCGCTCGGTACCTAGGAGCCATGGGGAAGGGGTGGGGGATGATAGGGCTTAGTCTTTATGACTAACGGTTTTCGAACCGCATCATTTAGGGGATCGTGGAGCCCAGCATGGAGGAGCAGCCCCAGAGATCAGTGCGCCTAGAGATGGGGCAGTCTAGCTCCGGAGTTCATACAGCCGAGACCGTGAGTCTCGACCCTAGGTAGTATCTGTTTTAGCTTCCGCATGAGTGATATTGTAGTGAGGACATGATGTACCAGACATAAGCCCGCATTTATAGTACTCTGATGTTTTCTGTGGACACTCCCCTCGTGGAGATTTTTATTCTATATATGTGATCTATTGCTGTGGACTGCATTGCTCTTATTTCATTTATTTTGCTACCTTTCAGTGATCGATTTGGCCGGCAGAATCGGCGCCTTGTGGTGATAACCCTTCAGGACGTGAAGGTGTCACCGCAAAGCGGCGATTCTGGGCCTAAGACCCTGGTGGTTGAAAAAGAAAAAAAAAAGGGGGGTCTTACACATTGTATGTAGGATGTATACAGTTGCATTGATTAGATGAGTTGTTTGGGTCACATTGATAGTGGGACTCAAGACAGGATATAGATGAGCAGAAAATAGGCTAAGTCCAGAAGCATTGAGTGAACTCATTTCACTCAATGAAAGGAGCCTAAAAACATTTTAAAAGATCCAACAGTCTAAATTTCATTGTTGTTGACTAGAAATATTTCTAAGGACAGAAGCGTTGAGTGAAGACAATTTAAGCAACATCTACTCAACAGGATTTCTGATTAGGTATAGAAGCTTTGAGTGAAGATGCGTCACTCAACACCTCTTCAAGAATTCTGCAAAGTCTAAAAGTATTGAGTGTAGAAACGTCACTCAACACTTTCATGCAGGAAAATTCTACCAAGTCCAAATGCTTTGAGTGATAAAGGCTCACTATTTGCCTTAATAGTTAGATTGTAAATGTTAAATGTGTTGAGTGTTGAAGGTTCACTCAACATCTCAGGGAGCCAAATTTATGCTAAGTTTTTTGGGACTGTGTCACTTAACTGCACTCGATGCCTATACAGATTGTCTGGAAATTGCCATATCCATAAGCGCTGAATCATAATGACATAATCAATAAATCAAATGTTTCGGGTTTAGCATGTTAGATGAAAAAAAACATCATATGCATTTAGTATATCAATAAATGCAAAATATATGTAACGGTTACCTATTCTGGCTTGTCCATATTGCACATAGAGCCGTTGGATGTCGAGTAATAAAAGGCACTTTCCAAGAAATCAATAGGAGGGCTTTTTGATCATCTTCTTCCTCTCGATTAAGTAGAAGATTTCCTAGAACACATATTTCCACTGTAAGTATGGGAGTTACAGACATAGTTGACTGTTTGAAGAACAAAAAGAACTGTGAAATCAAATAGTGTTCAACAACAAGTTCATATAACTCATCTTTCTATGAGAGAAGAAGAATCAGAGCTAACTCATGTAGTTGTTCATCTTCAAGGTCACTGCACTAAACACTACAACATCAAAGGCTTGAAGAAGCAGTGCTCTGTAGTTTTCTTCTCAGCACAAGCAGAAATTTCCTGAAGATCTACTATCTTTGTGTTGTGAAGAAGTTGAACTGAGTTTACTCAGTTCAGAAAGAAGACTCAAATGACATTTTCTCTACAGTCAATCTTAATCAAACATTTACTCTTCCAGTAAGATCATTATTGATCTGAGTTATAAGCCTAACATATAAATGCTTAGTGGTAGGATTCAGTTAAGAATCTGAAGTAGGGCCTATATTCCTGGGGTACGATCTGAGTCAGATCCGAGGTAGGAAATTCATTATCTCTGAGTGTAGGGCTATCCTTCTAGCAAGAGTTATAGGGCTTCTTGTTAAAGCCTGAGGCAGGTGATATTGAGGATCACTGAGCTATAGGATTATAAATTACTCTGAGTGTGTAGGGCTTTGGCCTGAGGTGTTGGGCCTGGTGGAAGATTGAGAGATCCTGAGGGATTTATGTTGTAAGCTCTTTGAGCCATGTTTTGGAGAAGATTGAATTATTTAACAAACTGTTAGAAATGTGAGAGGGAAAGTTGATGTAGCCATACCTTATGAAAGATTTTGTTTTCAAGATAGCTACAAACCTAGAGGGGGGATGGGGGTGGGGGTGAATATGTTTCTTTATTTCTTATGACTTTCTTTTATTTTCTTCTTTAAGTTCTTACTGTGTTAATAGTTATCTGCTTTCAAGAACTTGCAATAAAGAAACAACACAAAGAAAATCACACACAGAATATATAGTGGTTCTCAAGATTTTGGGTACGTACACTCTATCCTACATTTCTAACTTCTAGTTAGACAAGGCACTTCTCCAAAACTCAGCTCCAAGATTTTACACACCAGATCCTACAGGATCTCTCAGTCTCCTCCAATACTTACAACTCAGGCTACCTCGGAGAAAATTTTCTCCTACAACTCAGTGATCAACTGATAACCTAACGTAGGCACAAAGGCCCTACAACTCAAGCTGGGAGGACAACCCTACCTAAACTCCCTAAAGGATCCTATCTCAGAGAGAATGACTCTCCTACATTTTAGGCACAAAGGCCCTACCTCAGATCCAAAGGATCCTACAACTTAGGAACAAGTGCACTAAAACTCAGAGAGAATGTCTCTCCTACCTGATAATATATTTTGTAGCTTAAACTATTATCGTATTTTCTATTTTATAATGTACAAATCATGTCTTATTACCATATTTTTTATCGTTTCTATGTAAATATTATTGCCACTAACATTTTCTTGTCTTTTTGCTTGTTTCCATAAAATTGGCTAAAAATGACATATCACGCCCCCCTATCTCACCCTCCCCGGGCATGACCCAGGGTGTTTTGCCTGATCCAGAGGACTCCTGATGACAGAGACAGAAAAACAAGAAAAACTTCTGTCACGCCCCTCTTACACGCCCTCCCCGGGCGTGTCATTGGGCATGACACGGGGCGTGTCGCCCTCTGCCGCAAAGCCTGCCGCCGCATTTAATGCAAGGTCCGCCATAGCACACAACAGTACAGTCACGCCCCCCGAACACGCCCTCCCCGGGCGTGACCCCTCCTTTTTCGATGACAGACGGATTTCTGACCAATGATTTCGACACGACGTGCGTGTCACGCCCACCCTACACGAGCGTGACTCAAGGCGTGTCGACCAACGTATAGAAGCAATCATCCCTCCTGCCAGATTCAACAACCCAAGGTCAACCCCGTACATATCATGCCCCCAGACATGCCCCCCTAGGGAGTGTCGGAGGGCGTGACCAACCCGTGGAAAATTTCTATAAATTCAGACCCCCCCCTTCCATTTCAGTAAGTTTTGGGTTGAGAGGGGGAGGTGCTGCCCCTTTATTTCTTGATCTTTTTATGCTTTTCTCTCTCTCTCTCTCTCTCTCTCCTTTTGTAATTTAATCTTAACCCTAGTTTAGTATTTAGTTGTTTTAGCTTTTATTCTAATCTTGCTCTTGCTTAGTACTAATTATAGGGCTAGAATAGGATTTTATTTTCATGCACTTGTATTTTCATTTTCGTAAGTGTAGCTCACCTTTTTATTAATAAAAGTGGCTTTTTCTACTTGTGTTTTTTATGCTCTACTACTCATTCCCCCCTCCTCCATTCTATTATGATTAACTAATCCTCCTTGTACTTGATCTTGATGATCCGAGGTTCGAGCAATTAAGTTATGGTGTTTTAATTAACCTTTTCTTTTTAGGTTTAGGCCTTGAATTACTCTTGATTTTTCATGGGTTGGAGGTATATTAACGATATATACTCTCCACCTTTGCTTTCATTCTGGGCTAGCCGAGAGGCCGATAGAATGAAGTGAGCATTCAAGAGTAATGGGAGTTGTACGCACCCCTCGAGAGAGGCAGACATCCAAATCTCCCAGATTGGGGTAAAATCCAATAGTTGGGTTCACCGCGTAAAGCGAGTTTTAGGCCTCCAATTTAGATGAGAGTCGGTCGGACCTTCCTAAACTAAGGTGGGCAAGACTTCGAGAGAAGCGTGTTCAAGCTTTAGGAACCTCCACGGTCAAGGACGTTTATCTTATTAAGTTTAGGTTTTTATCGCCTTTTCTTAGTCATCTTTAGCCGAGGTGAATCTTGATCGAGTGCATTTCCATTTCATAGTCTCAGCCTTTCGTTATAATCGCTTCTAATAGCTCTTTAATTAATTACAGTGGTTCTCTTTCTAGAATTAGCTTTACTTCCTTAATTGCAATTAGTTTCTCTAAACCCCTAATTTTTCCGTCGATAAAGTAATAGTCTTCGTGTGAGTAAGTTTATTCGACAGCTCCCGGATTTCAATACGACACTTGTGTCCCTTAGCTACAATTCGATAGACATACTTGCCTCATTGGATTGATAGTTCGGTTGCTTTTATTTTCTTCGAAGCTTAGCGACCACCAAGTTTTTGGCGTCGTTACCGGGGTACTAAACTTCCGTTGATAAATTGAAAACACGAATCTATTAATTTTATCATTTCTCTTTCTCTCCCTCCTAAAAAAAATTCAAAAAATTTTATTACTGCTCTTAATAGTAACCAACTTCACAATTTTTCTACGCCACCTAATTCTCTCGAAAAGGGCAAAGTGGCTTTAAGTGTCGGTATCTTGTCTAGTACCTTGCGAACACTTCACCGTGTAGTCCTTGGGAAGTTTAGGAGTTAATCTATTAAAGAAAAAATCTATTAAAAAAAATCTAGCTTTTCTTTCTAGTTTATTTTATTTCTCTTTATTCTCTTCTCTTCTTTTTAGTGCATGACCCGCGGGAGTCCGTCGGTTTTTTTTAACTTTGACCACGAAATTGAGCATACTCTTCAGAGTAGATCGCGATTTCAAGGCCCTACTTCCCAAATACCGGTTGAGGACTCCAATTCATTCTCTACTCTAAGAATGGAAGAACCCAACGTGGAGGATGCCGTGCCAAGACCTATGTCTTATTATGCACGGCCGAATCTCGAGGGAACAGAATCTAGCATAGCCCGTCTTGCTATAGCAAATAATAACTTCGAATTAAAGCCTAGCATAATTCAAATGGTGCAGCAATATGTGCAATTTGACGAACTTCAAGATGAAGATCCGAACGCACATATAGCAAGCTTTCTTGAAATTTGTGACACCTTCAAGATAAATAGTGTCACAAAGGATGCAATTCGGCTAAGACTTTGCCCCTTCTCTATAAGAACTAAAGCTAAGCAGTGGCTTAATAATCTACCTAAGAATAGCATAACCACCTGGAATGAATTAACTGAAAAAATTTGGCGAAGTATTTTCCGCCAGCTAAAACTGCTAAACTTAGGAACGACATTTCTGCTTACGGACAAATAGACTCTGAAACCTAATATGAAACTTGGGAAAGATTTAAAGAACTATTAAGACGATGCCCACATCATGCACTGCCTGTATGGTTACAAGTGCAGACGTTTTATAACGGGCTAAATCAAAATACAAACCAAATGATAGACGCGGCTTCTGGCGGTACTTTAAACCATAAGACCCTGGAAGCGGCTCTTGAGCTTTTTGAGGACATGGCCATGAACACTTATCAGTGGAATGTGCCTAGGTCCCGCCCCGAGCAAGCCTGCAGGTATCTTTGAAGTGGACAACGTCTCCCAGCTCGCGCTACAAGTTGAAATATTAAGCAAAAAGATAACGGAGATGACTGTTGCCTCTGCACCTCATGTATGGGAATCTGCAACTCCTGCCCCAGAACAATTAGATTTTGTTAACAATATGCCTAGAAATGCTTTTAATAATTTTTCTGCTGCGAATTTTGATCCTCCTGGTTTTAATTTTCCGAATAGTTATAATCCTGCTTTAAGAAATCATCGGAATTTTTCGTGGAGTAATCCATCGAATGCTATGCGCCCGCCACCACAAAATGATTTTTCTGCACCACCACCACCACCTCTTCTAAATTATCCAAAACCTACAAGATTGGAGGTGTTACATTCCAAATATATCACCACAAATGACGCAACGATAAGGACCCTAACCGGATCTGTAAAAAGCCTAGAAAATCAGGTAGGACAGCTCGCGAAAATAATTTCTTAGCGACCCGCAGGGTCTCTTCCTTCCAATACCAAACCCAACCCGAGAGAGCAAGCGAAAGCTAAGACTCTTCGGAGTGGGAAGCAAGTCTCCGGTATGGTTTGAGAAGAGTCTGAGGCAAGCTCCGCCCATATTTTGAAAAATCAAAGCTCTGTTCCCGTTTTAAAAATTCCACCCTCTGCTGAAGAAGTTATCACCCCCGTCTTAGAACATAATCTCACTCCACCACCCATTTTCAAAAATAATCCAACTCCTCCATACCCCTCCGAACTTAATAAACAACGTTAAGATGATAAGTACTCCCGCTTCTTAGAAATCTTCAAGCAAATCCACATTAATCTTCCTTTCCATGAAGAGATTTCGCAGATGCCAAAATACGACAAGTATCTTAAGGACCTCTTGACCAACGAAAAAAAGTTAGAGAACCTTTCGCATGTCACGCTAAATACCGAGTGCTCTGCTATTTTAACAAACGGTTTGCTGAAGAAGATCAGTGATCCGGGTAGTTTCTCTATCCCGTGTGTCTTCGGTGATCTGTTTGTCAAGAACGCATTAGCCGACTTAGGTGCGAGCATTAACCTAATTCCCCTCTTGTCATTTAAAAAGTTAGGAATTGGTAGTCTCAACCCCACACGCATGAGTATCCAGCTCGCAGACCGATCCGTTAAATACCCGTTAGGAATAGTGGAGGACGTTCTAGTAAAAGTCGACAAGTTCATCTTCCCGGTTGACTTTGTCATTTTGGACATCGAAGAAGACGTCGAGGTTCACCTGATCCTTGCCCGACCCATCCTTGCCACCTCCCGAGCCATCATTGATGTAAGCAATTGTAAGCTCTTTCTTCGAGTAGGCGACGACGAAGTCACTTTTTCTATCACCCCTTCGATGAAAAACACCTTAGCAAATGATTACTCCTGCCTTTTCGTAGACACCTTAAGTGATGGATCCTCCTACTGCCTCTCCAACTTTGAAAAAGAATTTTCTGCTTTTTGTTCCTCTTCTCTTCCAACTGAATCGCTAGAACATAATGAAGAACGAGTGGAATCCTCTTATCTTCTAAATGATTATGAAAAAGAATTTTCTGATTTTTGTTCCTTTTCTACTCTTCCAACTGAATCGCTTCAAGAAGCCGCCTTTGCCGCTAGCCCCTACCCTTTTAATTTTCCTTATTAAAAAGTTTATGAAGATGTTATTTTTGAAAAAGAAAGAATCTCTAAATCCTCTTATGAAGAACCCCCTACCCTAGAACTTAAAGAACTTCCTGAACATCTCAAGTACGCTTTCTTAGAAAAGAACTCCAAGCTGCCAGTTATAGTCTCGACATACCTCACAGATGTCCAAAATGAAAAACTTCTTTTAGTTTTACGTAAACATCGCCGAGCTATTGCTTGGCAGTTATCTGATATCAAGGGCCTAAGCCCATCCTTCTGCACTCATAAAATTTTAATGGAATATAATTCGCGTAACTCCATTCAACCTCAGCGCCGTATAAACCCGAACATGAAAGAAGTAGTTAAGGGCGAGGTTATGAAATTATTAGACGCAGGAATTATCTACCCAATATCAGATAGTAAGTGGGTTAGCCCTGTTCAGGTGGTACCAAAGAAGGGAGGGATAACGGTAGTTAGTAATGAAAATAACGAATCAATCCAAACACAGACGGTGACGGGTTGGCGTATGTGTATTGATTATAGGAAGCTGAATGACGCCACCCGCAAGGACCACTTTCCCTTGTCGTTTATCGACCAGATTTTAGAACGATTATCCGGCCATAGCTTTTATTGTTTTCTCGATGGCCTCTCGGGGTTTTTTCAAATCCCCATCTCTCCCGAGGACCAAGAGAAAACTACATTTACTTGTCCCTTCGGCTCCTTCGCCTACAAAAGAATGTCATTTGGATTATGCAATGTGCAAGCTACATTTCAGCGATGTATGCTCGCTATCTTTGACAAGTACGCAGAAAGCATTATGGAGGTATTTATGGACGATTTCTCCGTGTTCGGCGATTCCTTTGATAAATGTTTAGAAAACCTAAAAAAAGTCTTAGAACGATGCGAAGAGACTAACCTTGCCCTAAATTGGGAAAAATGACATTTTATGGTGAGGGAAGTGTTAGTCTTGGGTCATAAAATTTCTGCGAGAGGTATTGAGGTAGATATTGCGAAGATAGAAGTTATCGAGAAGCTGCCGCCGCCTACGAATATAAAAGCTATTAGGAGTTTCTTAGGTCACGCTGGTTTCTACCGCCGCTTCATAAAGGATTTTTCCAAGATCACCAAGCCCCTTACCCATCTTCTACAAAAGGACGCCCCATTCATTTTTTACGACTCTTGTCTTTCTGCCTTCGAATATATTAAAGAAAAGTTAATTAACGCACCGATTATGATAACTCCGGTGTGGGATCATCCATTTGAGATAATGTGTGATGCGAGTAGTTTCCCGGTGGGAGCCGTATTAGGTCAACATATATCTAAAAACTTCCACCCCATCTATTACGCTAGTAAAACCCTCGCATCTGCACAAGAAAATTACACCACAACCGAGAAGGAGCTCCTCGCTGTAGTATTCGCATTTAATAAATTCCGTCCTTACACTATGCTTTCAAAAATCATAGTTTTTACGGACCACTCGGCCCTCAAATATCTTCTTGCCAAAACGGATGCCAAGCCGCGCTTGATTCACTGGGTCTTACTCCTCCAGGAGTTTGACTTAGAGATCCGTGATAAGCGAGGAGCCGAGAACATGGCCGCCGACCATCTCTCCAGATTAGACAATTTCTTTATAGAAAAATTAAATGAAAAATCTTTTAATGATTATTTTCCTGATGAGAAGCTGCTCATAATTAACACATCTACTTCTCCTTGGTTCGCACAAATCGCAAACTATTTAGTTGCCCGGGTGCTCCCAAAAGAGTTCTCCTCTCAGCAGAAGAAGAAATTCTTTTCTTAGCTAAAGAACTATTTTTGGGAAGACCCGCATCTTTTTAGAATCTGTGCAGACCAAGTGATAAGGAGATGTGTTTCTTATGAAGAAGGTTTTGATATTTTAAAACACTTACATGAAGGCCCGACAGGTGGGCACTATTAAGCTGCTCGTACAACTCACAAGGTGCTTTGCGCGGGTTTTTACTGGCCTAGCCAGTTTAAAGACGTGCAAGCCTTTGTGAGCAGGTGTGATAGTTGCCAACGGTCGGGAAACATTTCAAATAAAAATGAAATGCCCCAAAATTATTTCCTTGAGTGTGAAATTGTCGACCTCTGGGGAATCGATTTTGTTGGCCCCCTTCCTTCTAGCTTCGGAAACAAGTGTATTTTAGTTTCCATTGATTATGTCTCACGTTGGGCCGAAGCCCAAGCTCTGCCAACGAATGAATCACGAGTTATAGTCACCTTTTTGAAAAAATTATTTTCTAGATTTGGTACGTCGCGCGCCATCGTTAGCGACAGGGGTTCCCATTTCTATAACGTACAGTTTTCAAAAATCCTTACAAATTACGGCATTACACATAAGCTTTCAACTACCTATCACCCGCAAACTAACAGACAGGTCGAAGTAGTGAATAGAGAAATAAAAAGAATATTAGAAAAGACTGTTTCAACTTCTAGGAAAGACTGGTCAGCAAAATTAGACGATGCTTTATAGGCCTACCGAACAGCGTACAAAATCGCCCTCGGATGTACGCTGTATCATTCGGTCTATGGAAAATCGTGCCATCTACCCGTAGAATTAGAACACCATGCTTTTTGGGCCTTAAGATTTTTAAACTTCGATCCCCACTCCGTCGGTGACCTTAGAAAATTTCAACTTAATGAACTCGACGAGTGGCGCTCTTATGCTTACGAAAATAACAAACTTTAAAAAGAGCGAACGAAGCATTTACACGATAAACACTTAAGGCATCCGAAAAACATTAAGCTGGGCGACCAGGTTCTTCTTTATAAATCTCGATTACGTTTATTTCTGGGGAAAATAAAATTTCATTGGTCTGGCCCCTTTTCTGTTTTAGAAGTTTTTCCATATGAAACTGTTTAAATTTTGCACCCTGATAAGGGTAATTTCAAGGTGAATGGTCAGCATCTTAAACCTTATTTCTCTAATGATGATAATGTCAGTCCAAACAGTACTAAGTATCTGCTGCACGAACTCTAAATTTCGAATTTTTTTTATTAAAAACAATTTTATTTCTGTACAACATTAATTTTGGACAATATTATTTTTGATGCGTCGAGCTCAATGATGCTTTAAACAAAGGGCGCTCTTGGGAGGCAACCCAAGTTATCTTTTTTCTATTTTCTTTATTTTACAATTTTTGCCCTGGACGGCTCCATCAAGCTGAAGCTTCTGCGATTGCCTGCTCCAACGTTGCTGAATCCATCACGAAGTCCAAAGAAGACATTCAGGGGAGCGGCATCACTCAGTTTTCGTAGCGAATAAATCCGGGGAAGTACCTGTTTTTTAATTATGTCTTTCAATTCTGTACTTTATTTTTCTCTTATTCTCCAATCCCCTTCTTTTGCCATTGAGGACAATGTCCATTTTAAGCTTGGGGAGGACTTCCTCCTTCATTTTTTCTTAGTGTAAATATTCTTGTTTTCATGTATATTTCTTTTTTAAAAAATTGATGAATATCTTAAAATTCCAAAAAAAAAGAAGAAAATATTTCCAAAATCCAAAAAAGAGAATATTTCACAAATTAAAAAAATTTATGCTTTTTGTTTTTTCCTTAATAGTTTAAGACATTTCGGTATTTCAATAGTACCCTTAGTTTTTGTTTTTGTTTTACTCAAAATTTTCTATAAACAACGTAGTTAATTATAATATTTCTAATCGTCCTTTTTAATTATGTTTCATAACTAAAATGTTGGCCATGCTTTATTTCTAATTCACGGTAGCATGTTAAGGTGAAATATTTTTCTAAAACTCGAATTTCTATTATGGTTTTTCGTTCTTTATTTCCTTTAAATTCTCAAAAATTCATCATCCACTATTTTCCTTTTCGTTTTTGGATAATTTTTGTAAGGTCAACCTTTGAATAGCGTAGTAGATGTGAACGATCTAAGTCACCTATTATTTCTATTTTCAAAGCAATTTCATTAATCTTCTTTTATTATCTAGGACTCGCTTTTGGAAATTTTTCAAACCTTTGTTTTGAATATGTTTAAAAGCGTGAAAATGATTTAGGCCATTTTTGTTTTTGTTTGAGCTCTCCTGCCAACCTAAAAACTTTTACCACTAGTTAGCCGCTTTTGAGCCTTTTTTCCGATTTGGTTTGATAGCTCCTCCTTTCAATTCATTTTCACCAAAGCCAAATTTTTCAACCTATCTAATCACACTAGCTTTCTTGAGTTTCATAAAATATTTTCGTAATTTTGATAGGTTATTTTGTGATTTTCTTAGGAGAAAAGTTTTTGAAAAAAAGTATTCTCAAAAGATATGTTTGTTTTTATTTATCCAATTCAAAATATATATATATATATATATATATATTTATGGCCTTTGTTTTGGAAAAAGAAAAAAAAATGGAGAAAAGAAGAAAAAAAATTATATATAAATATATACATTTCTATTTTAAATGAAAATTTTTGAAACTTTTTGTTTTGGTTTAGTGTGATTTTAAGCCTTCACGTTTATCTTTGAATTCCACGCCTAATGATATTCCTAAACCAAACGTTTCTGTCCTATTTAAGTCCTTTTGATTCACGCCTTTTGAATCTTATTTAACAACTAAGAAAAGATGAAAAGTAAATCAGTTTTAGTTTTGGATTTAAACTTAGATTTTATTTAATTGAATTGATATAATTATAATGTGTTACTTGGATCTAGTAACAACTCAATGCGTTTTTTTTCATTTTCGTTGCTTTGCTTAAATCTATTTAAAGAATTCTGTCAAAATTTTGGTTGATTTATTTTCATTAAGTAAAGTTTATAAAAGTCTTACCATACTTAAATAATCATTTTAGATTTACGTTTCACCTCTTCCCTAATTAGAATTTCGCATAGTACTTGTGTGGGCATAATTAGAACTTCTTGATTAGTCTTTTTTATGATTATCTAGTTTTTATATTTTTGCTTTGGGACAAGCAAAACTTAAGCTTGGGGGAGTTTGATAATACGTTTTGTAGCCTAAACTATTATTGTATTTTCTGTTTTATAATGTACAAATCATGTCTTATTACGTTATTTTTTATCGTTTCTATGTAAATATTCTTGCCACTAACATTTTCTTGTCTTTTTGCAGGTTTCCAGAAAATTGGCCAAAAATGACCTGTCACGCCCCCCTATCACGCCCTCCCCGGGCGTGACCCTGGGCATATCGCCTGATCCCAAGGACTCCTGATGACAGAGACATAAAACCAGGAAAAACGTCTGTCAGGCCCCTCTTACACGCCCTCCGCAGGCGTGTCACCGGGCATGACACGGGGCATGTCTCCCTCTGCTGCAAAGCCTGCCGCCACATTTAATGCAAGGTATGCCACAGTATGCAATAATACTGTCACGCCCCCTAACACGCCCTCCCCGTACGTGACACCGGGCGTTACCCCTCCTTTTCCGATGACTGACAGATTTCTGACCAATGATTTCGACACGATGTGCGTGTCATGCCCACCCTACATGGGCGTGACTCAGGGCGTGTCGACCAACATATAGAAGCAATCATCCCTCCCTCCAGATTCCATAACCCGAGGTAAACCCCGTACATGTCACGCCCCTAGACACGCCCCCTTAGGGCGTGTCGGAGGGCGTGACCAACCCGTGGAAAATTTCTATAAATTCAGACCCCCTTCCATTTCAGTAAGTTTTGGGTTGAGAGGGGGAGGTGCTGCCCTTTTATTTCTTGATCTTTTTATGCTTTTCTCTCTCTCTCTCTCTCTCTCTCTCTCCTTTTGTAATTTATTATTAACCCTAGTTTAATATTTAGTTGTTTTATTCTAATCTTGCTCTTGCTTAATGCTAATTATATGGCAAGAATAGGATTTTATTTTCATGAATTTGTAATTTCATTTTCCTAAGTGTAGCTCTCCTTTTTATTAATAAAAGTGCCCTTTTCTACTTGTGTTTTTTTATGCTCTACTACTCATTCCCCCTCCTCCATTACATTGTGATTAATTAATCCTCCTTCTACTCGATCTTGATTATCCGAGGTTCGAGCGATTAAGTTATGATGTTTTAATTAACTTTTTCTTTGTAGGTTTTGGCCTTGAATTACTCTTGATTTTTCATGGGTTGGAAATATATTATCGATATATACTCTCCACCTTTGCTTTCATTCTGGGCTAGCCGAGAGGCCGATAGAATGAAGTTAGCATTCAAGAGTAAAGGGAGTTGTACGCACCCCTAGAGAGAGGCAGACGTCCAAATCTCCCGAATTGGGGTAAAATCCAATAGTGGGGTTCACCGCGTAAAGCGAGTTTTAGGCCTTCGATTTAGATGAGAGTCGGTCGGACCTTCCTAAACTCAAGTTGGCACAACTTCGAGAGAAGAGTGTTCAAGCTTTAGGAACCTCCACGGTCAAGGACCTTTATCCTATTAAGTTTAGGTTTTTATCGTATTTTCTTAGTTGTCTTTAGCCGAGGTGAATCTTGATCGAGTGCATTTCCATTTCATTGCCTTAGTCTTTCGTTATAATCGCTTCTAATAGCTCTTTAATTAATTGCAGTAGTTCTCTTTCTAGCATTAGCTTAACTTCCTTAATTGCAATTAGTTTCTCTAAACCCTTAATTTTTCCGTCGATAAAATAATAGTCTTCGTGTGAGTAAGTTTATTCGACAGTTCCCGGATTTCAATACGACACTTGTGTACCCTAGCTAGAATTCGATAGGTATACTTGCCCCATTTGATTGCTTGTTCTGTTGCTTTTATTTTCTTCGAAGCTTAGCGACCACCACTACCTCAGGCTTAAGAGCCCTACCTTAGATCCAAACTTCATCCTACACTCAGAGAGTATTACTCTCCTACAGCTCAGGCAAAATTACCCTAACTCAGGCTCAAGAGCCCTACAACTCAAGTCCAAAAGGATCCTACAAAAAATAATGGTTTTAATTGATTTGACACAGAGAAATTTCTCTTTGTCTACTACTAAAATCTAGTTATCTCAACTCTATATATCTTCACAGCAACAGAAAGATGTTCTTCAATAAATGGTTGCCTCCACTGGAAGTATCTCAGATAACTTTTTCTAAAGTTGCTATAGAAGACTGAAGATCTGCAAGGTCTTGAGTTCTTCAACAAACTAACCTTAACCTGCAGAAGACTAAAGGCTCTCCTATCTTTCTTTATCAGAAGTGTTTCTGAACTTATTGTAGTAGAAGAAAATGCTACAACTAACTGTACTTTTAGTTCAGCTTGTCGACTTCAAGCATTTTCCCAGTAGGAATGGTGAGGAAGATGAGGTCCAGGCACTCTTTTTTTATTTGAAACAAAACCCTAAAAGTGGTGTTCAGCATATAGTAGCTGCTTTTTTATCTCTTTTTGTAACGCCCCAAAACTCAAAAAAATTGATAGCGTTTTAATACTAATTTATTACCTGGATAGGTTCACACGACCTGTGACACAGGCATGTCCTTAGTCGTGTCCTGCTCTGTGTATGCAGGGTCGTGTCAAGTGAGGTACAGGGTCTGGGACACGGGCGTGTCTGAAGCCGTGTCAGGCATACGACCTGTGATACAGGCGTGTTTAGAGTTGCGTCCTTCTCTGTGTTTGCACGACCATTGTCTATTGATAAACACGAGCTGGGACACGGGCGTATATTAAGACGTATATTGGTAAGGACGCGACGGTTTCCTGTGTCATTTTAGGAACACGCCCTGTGGCACGGGGGTGTCAGTAGCTGACACGCGTGTGTCAGCAGAAATACGGGCGTGTCTTAGCCCGTGTCCTGCTTTGAGTTCGACGATCGTGTTCAGATCGTGAGATACGACCTTGGACACGGGCGTAACACAAGCTGTGTTCGGCCCAGGAAAATGATTTTCAAGGCGATTCGTGGTCGTTCATTTCCTTTAAAGAGGATCTAACGATCAAGAAACCTCCCTTTTGTTATAAGTTCGGGAGTTGAGGATTAAACCCTCAATTTAATTTGGCCATTCTCTTTCTAAAGAGTTAGAGAGAAGGGAGAGTAAGGTTAAAGAAGAAGGAGGAATCCGGCCGCCGGTGGAGCTGTGGATCACAAAATCGCGAGGCGAGTCCAGATCTGTTGAGGCGAGGCCATTGCGGTGCTTTTCATCCATCTAGTTTCTTCTCTTCTCCATGGGGCCAAAGAGAACGGATAGGGTAACGATTCTCTTCTTGGACATGTGAAGTCCTCTTCCTTTTGCATAGGAAACCCACTCTCACGAGTGTGCGGAGAGTGTGAGGTATTCCTTCTGGTGGACATGAATAGTCCTCGTAGTTTTACATATATAGTCTGGAATCGAAGTACGGACAAAGGCATGGTGTGTGTGTAACATCCCATTTCCGGCTCGACCCCTAGGAGTAGGTCTGTCGTGAGAGAACCCTAGAAGCCCAAGAATTGAAGTACAACGACTGAGACTTCGGGTCACGGGTTGGTCACGCCCGTGACTTATGTGCCACGCCCATGACATAGGGCGTGATTCCTTCGACGATCGTCGATCTCCGTGAGACGATCGTCGAATTTGAAACCCGGGCCTGTCACGCCCGTGACCTATGTGTCACGCCCGTGACCTAGGGCGTTACTCCTTCGACGATCGTCGGTCTCCGTGAGATAATCGTCGAACTTACAAACTGGGCCTGTCACGCCCGTGACCTATGTGTCACGCCCGTGACCTATGTGTCACGCCCGTGACCTAGGGCGTGACCCCTTCGACGATCGTCGATCTCGGCGGGATGATCGTCGAAGCGCAGAATTTGCGTCATGGCCATGTCACGCCCGTGACCCAGGTGTAACGCCCGTGACCTAGGGCGTGACCCCCTTCGGCGATCGTCGATCTCAGCGAGATGATCGCCAAGCGCAGAATTTGCATCTTGACCATGTCACGCACGTGACCCATGTGTCACGCCCGTGACCTAGGGCGTGACCACCCTTCGACGACCGTCGACCTCAGTTCGACGATCATCGACCTCAGAATTTGCCACTCGCGCCTGTCACGCTCGTGACCTATATGTCACGCCCGTGATAAGGGCCGAAACGTCAGCCAGACTGGAAACTTCGGTAACCGACTTCATAATCAATTCTGGTTATGGGAATGTACAGCAGGAATATTTATGGGCCATTTCCTTCTCTAATTATTTAATAGAAAAAGAGAGAGTGAGGTCCAATAGGAAATCGCTACCTGGATCAGCCAATTCATCTTCCAACTTTTCCTCTTCCCTTCATCATAACTGAAACGTTATTAAGAAGAAACATTCATGGCCATGAATGTTTCATCCTTTCCCCTCCCCATTGGGAAATCTATAAAAGCCCACTTGGAGCAAGAGGAGAAGGTTACACGCTCGATCAAACAAATTCAGACTTTTGCTCTTGCAGTAGGAGAAGTTCGGGAATGCCATCACCGCGCCATGACAATCCGACATTCATCTCGCCTTCAAACCGCGAACAAGGTCCTCCTCTACTTCTTCTCTTATGGGTAGATCTTAAGATCTTAGAAATGAAGTTCGTGCTCAAAGGAGCCGGGTTACCTCGTGTTTTCATGGAAAACAATGGAAAAATATTGTTTTGAGTTCGCCGGAAACCGCCACCTTCGGTGGCCAACCAACCGCCGACCGATAGCCATCGCCTCAACGGAGGTGGTGGTGGTGGCTGGCCAGCGAGGTGATCAGGCAGCCGGTGATGGATCATGGAAGGGTTACAGGAAATACGAGTTTCTGTGTTCTGGTTTTCGGTTTCATGTAGAAGATGAACAGTAAAATCACTTTATAAAATATAAATTATGTATATAATACATAATGACAAGATACATTATTCGAGTATATTTTTAGGCTGCAAAACGAGGCACATAGAGGCCGATTTAGGAAAAATGGCCAGTCACGAAAGTTGTAGCCCTTCGAGTCTAGATTAATTTAAAATTAGTTTCAACTCGTTTTGGTAAGTGGTTTGACTGCATCACCTGTTTTAGTGGGGGCTATACCTAGAGTTGGGCAGAAATTAAAATGGATGCCCACTCTTCGTCCCTTGTCCAAATGACTTGAAATTTGGGAAGGGGGTTAACTTTAGCTATATCAAAAGGCAGTCCAAAAATTTGGGCAGGGGGTTTGACCGCATCACTTTGCCTAAAGTTTTTGTTTTAATTTAATAAAGATAGAGGAATTTATTTATGTAGTCAAATAACCTCCAAACCCTCCCAAATTTTGGTGAGTGGTTCCTGGCTATAAAACCTAGCTCTGTACAAATGTTCAACTCATTTGGATGAGTTTTTGATAGGGGGTCACCTATTCTTAACTAGGCAAAAGTGAGGCATTTTTGAGTAAAAAGTGCACGAGAGGTTAGAACGGTCAAATCACCTCAACTGAGGCTGATATCTTGACCACTGACTTGGAAGTGTTATTATAACCCACTTGGAGAAAAAGGTGTGGTTTAGGGTTGGTTTACCCTAGGATCCAAACTCAAACCCTAGATGGAGGGTTTTGAGTGTTGTGAAGGACATGGGGGCAATTGCTCTCGTATTGCCTTGAAACTCTGTAGAGTTGACATTAGCATGATAAGAATCATCGGAATGAAATCTTGGAGAATTTGGAGACAAGTAGATACCTTAAAACCTTAATCTTAGCTTTAGGGTTAAAAACTAAATAAGCAAAATCCGTCACTAAACATTATCTAAAGGCTGTGAAACTTGGGTAGAGTAGGTTTTGGAGTGGGTAGAAGCTATAGGAATTTTACTGAAATTTTATGATGTTTATTTCCAGCACTTCATTTGTAAAGTTGATTATAACCCCAATTGATGTTTTAATTATTTGTACCTTTCTGTTCATCGAAATCTCATGAAATCTCGGAAATAAATGTTTTAAAACAGAATGGTTACCCTTGAATTTTTGTATAATTTTTGGTTGAGTAAATCCATTACTTCCTTCACAAATGTTAAAAAGGGGTTCTATGCTTTAAAAATTATTTAGGGATGATTTTATTACTTAAAAATTATGAAACTGGGCCAGTACTATTTTTAAGCCTTTATCTGCACACTACAAATTATTTATAATTTTTGGAAGAATATTCTCTGTACTTGATTCATAAATAATGGAAGATAGTAAATATTGCTAAAAGAGTTTTGTTGCCCTTTTGATGATAGAAAAATTATGATACCTTGGATTTACACTATCGAGATACCCTACTATTTATTATAATTTTGTTGGACATGTTGCATGAGAACTTAGGGTAGTTCATGTTCAAATCGGAAGCCTTTGGAGTTTTGAGGAAATTAATTAAATGCCAGATAAATTTAGAAAATTACCACATTCTGGATTTAGGCTAACTATATCATGAGTAGTCTCCAGTAAATAATTTAGGGCATTTGGATGAGTTTTGGATCATTACATAACCGGTTCGACATATAGTCTAGGTTGGTCTGCATATAGCAAATTTGTGAATTGCAATAGGACATGATCTGGGTGAGAAGTTGGAGTTAGTAATTTTGTCTAGTTCGATAGATGTGGATGATTTTGCAAAATAATGATATGAATAGAAGTGAGAAGTTGTGAAAGCTAGAGTTAAGAGGTGCTCGGGTTCGACGAAAGATCGTCTTTCCCCGAAGAGAGGAAGGTTAAAAATCACCCTAGGATAGTCTATCGTAATATGACAAAGGAATGGGTAGAGGCGATCAACCAATAACAATAAGTGCCTTGCGAAAGGGAATGATGGGCTTCAGCTACCATCATAGTTCTTAGTGCCCTTTGAGAGCCCTTCACGGGGAATACCGGGGGCAGTCCTGGGTTAACGTAAACTGTAATAACAAACTGACAAGAGTAACTTAGTAATTAGGGCTGCACCTTTCACAAACACTATTGGCATAAGAAGAATGATGAGAACTTTGGCTCGGTTGGTTAAGAGACGGACGGAATGGTCCGGGGAGCTTCGGCTCGGTTGGTTAAGAGACGGACGTTTTGGTCCGGGGAGCTTCGGCTCGGTTTTTGTGTGTTTACGATTAAATTTGTATGTGCATAAAAGGAATGAAAATTAAGGTGGTGGGTCTTCGGTATTGGAGGGTCGATGCACCGACGCCAATACGCTGACTCGGCAAGTGTGGTTAGCACTTCGCCAACAGAAGTCCGGTGCGCCAGCCGGCAAGAGTATGCAGGCGTCCACTTAGTGCACCAAGCATTGAGGCGTACGATAGGTCTAACCGGTAGTGCTTTACTGGTTTAGAGGTGGGCGAGGCCCAACCCACCGATTCCGTCTGCCACTACGGAGGTATCCTGGGAGGTAACGGCTCCGAAAGGGAGAACTAAAGGTCTGTGTGCACAGAGTCGGGTGTTTGAGTTGCACCTGCATGATTCATCATACCCAATTGTATGTCATAGCATAATCGATTCATTTAACCCTGACACCTAAAGTATAAGTGGTATGGGACGCTTATATATTAGGACCTGCAAAACGACCCCTTAGTCTATAAGCTTGTGTGAGCAAGTTTATAAATTAAGGTTAATTTCAATATAAATATATGCTGTTGTTTGATAACCGACATTCCAACGTATAAGTGGTATGGGACACTCTATACGATGGGAGCCTAACAGAAGATCCCTTGGCTTATGCGCTTTCGCACATAAGTTAAGGTTACCTTTCCTACTTTCTGTTTCTGTCATATTTATTATAGAATTGCTAGATTAGTTCCGCTTCCATCTGTTTCTTGATTAAATCTCCACCTTCATGTCCTTCCCTTTCTTCCTCTCTGCTCGGTACTTTAGGAGCCATGGGGGAAGATGTAGGGGATGATAATGCTTAGTCTTTATGACTAACGGTTTTCGAAGCACAACATTTTAGGTGTACCATATGGAAGGGGCACGGGTTTTGCAGTTTTTGACAGAGTTGACCCCGCGACCGTGTTACCATTGTCACTAGCCGGGACATATACGGGTCAAATGCCCCTTGATGGGTGGGATCCCACCTGCTCAGCGGCTAGGAGGATGAAAACGTAGACGCAGACGTGGATTGCGAGGCGGCGACTGCAGGCCAAAAAGGAAGAAGCGCCTAGAGATACAGCACCATCAGTGTACGGAACGGTGGAGATGGGCCAGTCTAGCTTGGGTGCTCTCGGTTCAGTGACAGTTATGGTGACGCTTAGTTTTAGTTTTGCTTCCGCGAGTGACTTGTAGTGAGGATTACATGTACTGGGCACAAGCCCTCCTTTTGTACTCTGATTATTATTATTATTGTGGACTCTCCCTTCATGGAGATTTTATTCTATATATGTGATATACTTTCAGTGGACTTGCTCTTACTTCAAATATTGTGCTACCTTTCTGTGATCGAATTGGCCGGCAGAATCGGCACCTTGTGGTGATGACCCTTCAGGACGTGAAGGTGTCAATGCAAAGTGGCGATTCTGGGCCTAAGACCCCGGGTTTTAAAAAGAAAAAGGGGGGGGGGGGGTCTTACAAGTGGTATCAGAGGGAGACCTCGATCGGAAAAGTAGCAGTCCACTAACCCTTGGTCACCCCCGCTCGAGTTTAGTTTGGGGACAAACTAAGCAGCGGAAGCAGTGGTGTGCCCATAAGGGAAATCACATGTGAAGTCCACTTCATCATTAATTGGAATTCCTCTTTGTAGCTTGCGGCAAACCCTTCCCCCAGCAGGGAACACCTCCGGCTGCGAAGATCTCATCTTATAATCCTCTAACCAACGAGTTAGACTCAACCAACTAGGACTCATGACTAACCAGGACAATTTATAGTATGCCCTAGTTCAAAATAGACCTTAGGTATGAATTTTGTTAAGTTAAGGAGATACCCAAAGAGAATAAAGGAGGAGTTTAGCACGAGATTGACTACCTAAGACGTAAACTCAGGTGTCCTTACTATCCCAATCAAGGATTATTCAAGGCGGTAGACTACTTTAAGGAGAATTGAGGCCAATAATACGTTAGCAAAATGTTAAAGACAAGTGGTCTTAACCCACCTACCGGTAATAAGATTACTCGGAGACAACCACAAAGACAAACACCGAGGGTCGGATAGGAATTCAAGATCGGAAGATACCCATTTGGGATTGGGAATATTTTGACCCTGATAAGGTTGTCGTGAATGTGACTCAGAGAGTTTAAAATATGAAGTATACTAACGAGCTTCAGGTTGTAACCCCAAGTCAGAGATTGATGACCTAGGGATTGTGCACCCAGCTACGATGGACATAACATTGAAATAACAAAGATACATAGCCCAAAGTAGGTAGGGGCTTATCTTTTGTTTATTAGGTGAAGCGATCTTTGCTCTAAAGATTTGGCGATACTACCTCTACGGGTTCACTGTGACATCTTTACAGATCACAAAAATCTGAAATACGTAGACACGCAGAAGGAGTTGAATATCAGGCAGAGGCGCTGGGTGGAGTTCTTAGCAGACTATCAGTATGAGATGCACAACCATCCGGGGAAGGCAAACTTTGTGGCCGACGCGTTGAGTCGTAGAGCTGCCACTTTCGAAGACGGACCTCGGGTTATGTCCATGGAGTTAGTCCGATCATTCAGAGATATGCAGATATCCCTAGTGTCCGAAGATGATCCAAAGCTGTATAGGGAGTATCTGGCATCAATGGTGGCCATAGATGATATTCGGGATCGCATTCGGGGCGGACAGATGACAGATGCATTGGCAGAGCCGATGTTCCGAGCCTTGGAGGAGGGTTCGACAGGAGATTATTCCCTGAGAAATGGATTGCTACATTTCAGAGGCAGAGTATATATACCCGAAAGAGGCCAGATCCGAGAGAATATTATGACAGAGGCACATTGCAGCCGGTACTCTGTGCACCCGGGGATCACAAAGATGACCGCTGATCTGAAGTAGACGATGTTTTGGCTGGGCATGAAGAAGGACATTACGTACTTCGTGACCCATTACGAGGCGTGTCAGTTGGTGAAGGCGGAGTGCTGGAACCCCGCAGGAATGTTGCGGCCACTCCCAGTGCCGGAGTGGAAGTTTGATGATATAGCTATGGATTTTATACATGGGCTTCCCCTGTCTCGGACGGGGAATGACTCGATCAGGGTGATTGTTGATCGGTTGACGAAGGTGGCCCGCTTTATACCAATCAGGAAGGATGACTATGTGGGGATACTAGTGCGGAGATCGTGGAGCAGTATATCTGATACCATGGCATGCCCAGGACGATAGTGTCGGACCACGATGGACGGTTTACATACAGGGAGTGGCGGTCAGTGCAGGCATATCTGGGCACCCGATTGACTTTTAGCACGGCCTTCCACCCTAAGACGGACGGGCAGACAAAGCGCACCAACAGGACGTTGGAGGATCTACTACGACTTTGTATACTGGACCGAGGGGAGCCGTGGGAGAAGATGTTGCCGTTGGTTGAGTTCTCCTATAACAATAGCTACCAGTCCAGCATCAGGATGGCGCCTTATGAAGCCTTGTATGGAAGAAAATGTAGAACCCCGCTTTCATGGGTTCAGGACGAGGATCCGAAGGTGTTGGGAGCGGATTTTGTTGAAGACACCGAGGCACAGGTGAGACTGATCAGAGATAGGATGTTGGAGGCGCAGAGCAGACAGGCTAAGTACTATGACGCCCGGCATCGTCAGGTGGAGTTTCAGGTAGGGGACCGAGTTTTCTTGAAGATCCGACCCATGCACGGAGTCTCATGGGTGCGCGGTCGGAGAAAGAAGCTCAGCACTAGGTATATGGGCCCTTACCGGATCCTGGAGCGGATCGGGCCCCTAGCCTACAAGCTAGAGTTGCCACCAGAGCTGGCAGCTCTACACGACGTCTCCAACATTTCTTCGCTGAGAAGGGCTCTACTACGCCTGGAGCAGCGGATTTTTACCACCGAATGGCCGGTAACTTCAGACCGATCTGTTCACTTGGAGCCGGTTCGGATCGACGGCAAGGGAGTACGGATCTTGCACTGCAAGAAGATCCCCTTAGTCAAGGTTCTGTGGAGAAACCACGGTCAGGAGGAGCACACCTGGGAACCGCAGGACCTGATGAGGCAAAATACCCGGAGTTGTTCAGTCAGGTATACCTCACCACCTCTCAGTATAGAATAAATTACCTCCTTGCGTTGAACCGGTAGGACTAGGTAAGGAAAAATTGAGAACCTAGGCATGCGCAGGAAAGTAGGGGCTAATCATTTGTTTATTTGGGAGATTGTCTTCGTTTATCAAACAATTAGTAGCTTGAACCCGATAGAAAAAATCGTATGGGATATTATAAGTTTAATTTATTTCGGTAGAAACCCCCGTAGGCTTAACCTCAAATTCGGGGACGAAATTTTTGTTTTGTTTATTGGGATTTGTAACATCCCATTTCCAGCTAGACCCCTAGGTGTCGGTCTGCGGTGAGAGAATCCTAGAAGCCCAAGAATTGAAGTACAACGACTGCGACTTCGAGTAACGGGTTGGTCACGCCCGTGACCTATGTGTCACGCCCGTAATATAGGGCGTGACTCCTTCGACGATCGTCGATCTCCGTGAGACGATCGTCAAATTTAAAACCCGAGCCTGTCACGCCCATGACCTATGTGTCACGCCCGTGACCTAGGGCGTGACTCCTTCGATGATCGTCGATCTCCGTGAGACGATCGTCGAACTTGACCCCCCCCCCCCCCGGGCCTGTCACGCCCGTGACCTATGTGTCACGCCCGTGACCTAGGGCGTGACCCCTTCGATGATCGTCGATCTTGGCGGGACGATCGTCGAAGCGTAGAATTTGCATCATGGCCATATCACGCCCGTGACCCAGGTGTCACGCTCGTGACCTAGGGCGTGACCCCCTTCGGTGATCGTCGATCTCAGTGAGACGATCGCTGAGCGCGGAATTTGCATCTTGACCTTGTCACGCCCGTGACCCATGTGTAACGCCCGTGACCTAGGGCGTGACCACCCTTCAACGACCGTCGACCTAAGTTCGACGATCGTCGACCTCAGAATTTGCCACTCGGGCCTGTCATTCCCGTGACCTATGTGTCACGCCCGTGACAAGGGCCGAAACTTCAGCCAGACTGGAAACTTCGGTAACCGATGTCATAATCAATTCTGGTTATGGGAATGTACAGCGGGAATATTTATGGGCCGTTTCCTTCTCTAACTATTTAATAGACAAAGAGAGAGTGAGGTCCAATAGGAAATCTCCACCTAGATCAGCCAATTCAACTTCCACCTTTTCCTCTTCCCTGCATAATAACCAAAACGTTATTAAGAAGAAACATTCATGGCCATGAATGTTTCATCCTTTCCCCTCCCCATTGGGAAATCTATAAAGGCCCACTTGGAGCAAGAGGAGAAGGTTACACGCTCGATCAAACAAATTCAGACTTTTGATCTTGCAGTAGGAGCAGTTCAGGAACGCCATCACCGCGTCATGACAATCCGATGTTCATCTCGCCTTCAAACCGCGAACAAGGTCCTCCTCTACTTCTTCTCTTATGGGTAGATCTTAGGATCTTAGAAATGAAGTTCGTGCTCAAAGGAGCCAGACCTACCTCGTGTTTTCATGGAAAACCATGGAGAAATATTGTTTTTAGTTCGCCGGAAACCGCCACCTCCGGCGACCAACCCACCGCCGACCGATAGCCATCGCCTCAACGGAGGTGGTGGTGGTGGTGGCTGGCCAGAGAGGTGATCGGGTAGCCAGTGACGGATCACGGAAAGGTTACAGGAAATACGAGTTTCTGTGTTCTGATTTTCGGTTTCATGTAGAAGATGAACAGTAAAATCACATTATAATATATAAATTATGTATATAATACATAATGACAAGATACATTATTCGAGTATATTTTTAGGCTGCAAAACGAGGCACTTAGAGGCCGATTTAGGATAAATGTCCAGTCACGAAAGTTGTAGCCCTTCGAGTCTAAATTAATTTAAATTTAGTTTCAACTCATTTGGGTAAGTGGTTTGACCGTAGCACCTGTTTTAGTGGGGGGCTGTACCTAGAGTTGGGATAAAATTAAAATGAATGCCCACTCTTCATCCCTTGTCCAAATGACCTGAAAATTGGGCAGGGGGTTAACCTTAGCTATATCTAAAGGCAGTCCAAAAATGGGAATTTTTGGAGACACTTTGCCTAAAGTTTTTGTTTTAATTTAATAAAGATAGAGGAATTTATTTATGTAGTCAAATAACCTCCAAACCCTCCCAAATTTTGTTGAGTGGTCCCTGGCTATAAAACTTAGCTTTGTACAAATTTTCAACTCATTTGGATGAGTTTTTGATAGGGAGTCACCTATTCTTAACTAGGCAAAAGTGAGGCATTTTTGAGTAAAAAGTGCACGAGAGGTTGGAACGGTCAAATCACATCAACTGAGGCTGATATCTTGACCACTGACTTAGTAGGGTTATTATAGCCCACTTGGAGAAAATAGTGTGGTTTAGGGTTGGTTTACCCTAGGATCCAAACTCAAACCCTAGATGGAGGGTTTTGAGGGTTGTGAAGGACATGGGGGCAATTGCTCTTGTATTGCCTTGAAACTCTGTAGAGTTGACATTAGCATGATAAGAATCATTGGAATGGAATCTTGGAGAATTTGGAGACAAGTAGATACCTTAATCCCTTAATCTTAGCTTTAGGGTAAAATACTAAATAAGCACAATCCATCACTAAACATTATGTAAAGGCTGTGAAACTCGGGTAGAGTAGGTTTTGGAGTGGGTAGAAGCTATAGGAATTTTACTGGAATTTTATGATATTTATTTCCAGCACTTCATTTGTAAAGTTGATTATAACCCCAATTGATATTTTAATTATTTGTACCTTTCTGTTCAAGGAAATCTCATGAAATCTTGGAAATAAATGTTTTATGACATAATGGTTACCCTTGAATTTTTGTATAATTTTTAGTTGAGTAAATCCAGTACTTCCTTCACAAATGTTAAAAAGGGGTTCTATGCTTTGAAAATTATTTAGGGATTATTTTGTTATTGAATAATTATGAAACTGGGCCAATGCTATTTTTAAGACTTTATCTGCATATTATAAATTATTTATAATTTTTGGAAAAATATTCTCTGTACTTGGTTCATAAATAATGGAAGATAGTAAATATTGCTAAAATAGTTTTGTTGCCCTTTTGATGATAGAAAAATTATGATACCTTGGATTTACCCTATCGAGATAACCTACTATTTATTATTATTTTTCTGGACAAGTTGCATGAGAACTTAGGGTAGTTCATGTTCAAACCGGAAGCCTTTGGAGTTTTGAGGAAATTAATTAAATGCCAGATAAATTAGAAAAATTACCACATTCTGGATTAAGGCTAATTATATCATGAGTAGTCTCCAGTAAATAATTTAGGGCATTTGGATGAGTTTTGGATCATTGCATAACTGGTTCGACATATAGTCTAGGTTGGTCTGCATATAGCAAATTTGTGAATTGCAATAGGACATGATCTGGGTGAGATGTTGGAGTTAGTCATTTTGTCTGGTTGGATAGATGTGGATGATTTTGCAAAATAATGATATGAATAGTAGTGAGAAGTTGTGATAGCTAGAGTTTAGAGGTGCTCGGGTTCGACGAAAGATCGTCTTTCCCTGAAGAGAGGAAGGTTAAAAATCACCCTAGGATAGTCTATCGTAATATGAGAAAGGAATGGGTAGAGGGGATCAACCAATAACAATAAGTGCCTTGCGAAAGGGAATGATGGGCTTCAGCTACCATCATAGTTCTTAGTGCCCTTTGAGAGCCTTCACGGGGAATACCGGGGGCAGTCCTGGGTTAACGTAAACTGTAATAACAAACTGACAAGAGTAATTTAGTAATTAGGGCTGCACCTTTCACAAACACTGTTGGCACAGGAAGATTGATGAGATCTTTGGCTCGGTTGGTTAAGAGACGAACGGAATGGTCCGGGGAGCTTCGGCTCGGTTGGTTAAGAGATGGACGTTTTGGTCCGGGGAGCTACGGCTCGGTTTTTGTGTGTTTACGATTAAATTTGCATGTGCATAAAAGGAATGAAAATTAAGGTGGTGGGTCTTCGATATTGGAGGGTCGATGCTCCGACACCAATACGCTGACTCGGCAAGTGTGGTTAGCACTTCGCCAATAGAAGCCCGGTGCGCCAGCATGCAAGAGTACGCAGGCGTCCGCTTAGTGCACCATACGTTGAGGCGTACGATAGGTCTGACCGGTAGTGCTTTACTGGTTTAGAGGTGGGCGAGGCCCAACCCACCGCTTCTGCCTGCCACTACGGAGGTATCCTGGGAGGTAACGGCTCCGAAAGGGGGAACTAAAGGTCTGTGTGCACTGAGTCGGGTGTGTGAGTTACACTTGCATGATTCATCATACCCACTTACATGTCATAGCATAATCGATTCATTTAACCCTGACACCTAATGTATAAGTTGCATGGGACGCTTATACATTAGGACCTGCAAAACGACCCCTTAGTCTATAAGCTTGTGTGGGCAAGTTTATAAATTAAGGTTAATTTCAATATAAATATATGCTGCTGTTTGATAACCGACACCCCAACGTATAAGTGCTATGAGACACTCTATACGATGGGAGCCTTGCAGAAGATCCCTTGGCTTATGCGCTTTCGCACATAAGTTAAGGTTATCTTTCCTACTTTCTGTTTCTGTCAAATTTATTATAGAATTGCTAGATTAGTTCCGCTGCCATCTGTTTCTTGATTAAATCTCCACCTTCATGTCCTTCCCTTTCTTCCTCTCCGCTCGATACTTTAGGAGCCATGGGGGAAGGGGTAGGCGATGGTAGGGCTTAGTCTTTATGACTAACGGTTTTCGAACCACAATATTTTAGGTGTACCATATGGAAGGGGCACGGGTTTTGCAGTTTCTGACAGAGTTGACCCCGCGACCGTGTTACCATTGTCACCAACCGAGACATACACGGGTCAAATCCCCCTTGATGGGTGGGATCCCACCAGCTCAGCGGCCAGGAGGCCGAAAACGTAGACGCAGACGTGGATTCTAATGCGGCGACTGCAGGCCGAAAAGGAAGAAGCGCGCAGAGATGCAGCACCAGCAGTGTACGAAAACGGTAGAGATGGGCCAGTCTAGCTTGGGTGCTCTCGGTTCAGTGACAGTTACGGTGACGCTTAGTTTTAGTTTTGCTTCCGTGAGTGACTTGTAGTGAGGATTACATGTACTGGGCACAAACCCTCCTTTTGTACTCTGATTATTATTATTATTGTGGACTCTCCCTTCGTGGAGATTTTATTCTATATATGTGATATACTTTCAGGGGACTTGCTCTTACTTCAAATATTATGCTACCTTTTTGTGATCGAATTGGCCGGCAGAATCGGCTCCTTGTGGTGATGATCCTTCAGGACGTGAAGGTGTCACCGCAAAGCGGCGATTCTGGGTCTAAGACCCCGGGTTTTAAAAAGGAAAAAGGGGGGGGGGGGTCTTACAGTGTAAAGCCTACCCGGACAAGTTGGTCAGGATCGGTTATGTTTTCATTATGCATGGATTGCTGGGGAATAGTCTGTGCCGTATGTTTTCAGGTTTCTACGTGGTAGATTGCAGTTGGGAGCCTTGGGGATTAACTCCAAGGTGCACCTAGAAATCTTGGCAGAAGCGAAGTTCTGCCGTTTTTGTGGCCTAGGAGCCAGCCTTATACATAGTAGGGCTATGTTTTGTTGTATGATCAATATTTTAGGATTTGGTGAAGCTTTTCCAGCGCCGATGGATAAATTGTCGTGACGAGGTGAGCAATGGGCTTATGGAACCTTACAAACTCCAAGTGGTTCGGTTAAAGATGGATTAGAGAGCGAGTAAAGGATTCGGCTGAAAGGACTTTAATGCTCACATGTTTGCCATCCTGGGGGCAGTGGTGGACTGCATAATGGACCGAGTTTTGACAGGGTTCACCGAGTAAGTTCCCTGAGAGCATGGGGTTTGTGGTCATCCGTGCCTACACCTGTGGTGAAGTGTGCTGTTGTTGGACTTTCACAATATTGTTTGGCTATGCAACTAAATTATAGGGAAGTAGTAGCGCCACCCCCAACAAGGGGTGGGGTCGTTATAATTTAATCAGCTTTAGCTGACCGTTTCTTTTTTTTGCCCCCGCTCTGGTGGAATGTTGATTACAGGTGCTGCGGATCATAATGGCAAGTAGCGGTCTGACAAAAATGAATGTTTACTTTTATGCTAATGTGTGACCGGCTGCGTGCCGATGTATGCAAGACATTTATTTTTTAAGTAAACACTTGTAAGGCCAACTACTATTTGGTGTATTTGTTCTATCATTCCTACTTTGGGTTTTAGTGGACATTCTTGCTGTTGTTTGGGTTCTTTACTCTTCAACCTTAAACATACTTCCGTTAGAATTTACTATATGTAGGACACATTATTTTGGTTGGATGGTTTCATTTAGTAACCCTTCGGCCTGTCTGTAGTATATGGCATCGGGCCCCGACCGGACCTACAGCTATATGCCATGTGACAGATAGGGGAGTTACAATTTGGTATCAGACTACCGGTTTCAGTCATACTTATTTGAATTTGTGTGCAAATTCTTTTAAGGGGTGGTGAGCACATGTATGTGCGTCATCATTATAACATGAAAAGAACCCACGAATGTCCACTTAGGAATGAAAATACACATGTTTGAGAAACCTGCGTGTTCCTATAATTGCTTTTTGCAATTTTGTTTGGTCGCTTAATGGTGTTTTGTATGACTATAGGTGACCAGGAGTGGCGTAGGGCAGTTAGAATGCCCGCTTTCTGAAAAAAGTTGTGCACCCAGCGACGTGCCTGAGTCCCCTCCTTCTGTGGAAACCATAAGAAGGATAGTTAAAGCGGTGTTCGCAGTGACTGATGCACAACATGGAAGGAATGTGAAACCCTTTGTCCCTGGGTGGCTTCAATGTCGGGTGGTGTGATGGAGCAAATAGCATTTAGAAGACCATTGGTTCAGCAGTTGAACATGCTTTTAGTGTAGGGTATGGACTCAGTTGATGAATATTTTCGTGCGTTTCTTATGATAAGGCGCTACCCAGGGTTTGAATTGGGGAGGGAGCAGTATATGGCCGATAGATTTTATAAAGGCCTGCGCGGCGAGTTATGAGTTCTACAGCTAGGACTGAAATTATTTGGATTCCGATCCTTGGTGGAGTCGGCTAGATTTTTGGAAGTAGATTTGGAAAAAGTCAACAAGATGTCAGAGTTCAGGGTACCAAACTCTCCGGGTTCTGCAAAGTCTGTATACCGAAGGAGGAGGAAAAACTGTCTAAAATATCTACTAGTCAAGCTCTATATGATTGTTTTAATCGTGGTAAATTCGGTCACCGTGCCCGAGATTGTCATGGTGATGGCCAGAATGCAAAGAAAGCCATGATGGGAGAAGTTTTAGGACTTATTGCTTGATAAAGTAGGGGTACTCCAGTGGAAAAGAAGACTGGACTAGGATCAGCCATTCGGCGACACCATAATTTATATTACACTTGTGGGAAGTCGAAACTCTTTGCCCGAGATTGTTGGAGCGGACGTCCGAAGTTCAAAAAGAAACCTGGATCAACCTACGAGGAGAAGGGCAAGGGATCAGAGGCAACCGCATCACATTAAGCCCCAACCCATCCTAAAGTGTATATCCTTGGCCAGCAGGAGGCCATGAAGCAGACTGACGTGGTGACAGGTATGGTTTATGTTGGAACACCCTATTACTAATTTGGGAAAGGATCACTATGTTTGTCTTAGGAAACCAGTTTGACCTAGATGTATAGTTAAAAAGGTCAACATTAGAATGTGTTTAGGGCTTAGAATTTAGGTTTGAAGCTGCCCCCAGGACCATTCAAGGAATCAGACTTAAAGTTGAGGTAAAGACAATTATCGTCGAGCTTAGGTCGACAAAACGTCGAACTCCGTTCGACGCTCTCTGAGCTCAACTATGCTAAATCATCGAGCTTCGGTCGACGATCTTCGAGCTCAGATCGACGATCTGTCTTCGACTCCTCCTTCGGGTCACTGAGCTCCGGTCGACGATCTTCGATCTCAGGTCGACGTTTTCTGTCTGATCTTCATTCCAATCTCTGAGCTCAGGTCGACGATCGTAGAGCTCGGATCGACGTTTTTCCTAAGAGATCGACGATTTTAAGGATTCAAATCAAGTCAGACTTTGGAATGTTTTTCAAATTATTTCAGCATTTATTTCAAGAGATCTGCCAGCCGTTTTCCTTTATTCTGGAGCAAGTTTCAAGGAATTCTTTTTGAGAATGTTTATTGGACTTTCCTCTAGAAGACAAGACTTTTATGGAGGAAATTTAATGTCTGCTAACGGCTATCTTGGATGGAGGATCTTCAGAGAATAAATGATCCTTTTTTTGGTGTAACACCCCAAAAAGACTCAAACTTGGAATTGAGGTGCAGGTTGCTTAACACGGCCTGGGACACGGGCGTGTCCTAGGGCGTGTCGGGGTACACGGCCTGGGACACGGGCGTGTCCCAGGGCATGTTCAGGTTAGTCGACGATCGGAGGTCGACGATAGTCGAGCCTGGGACACGGCCTTCGACACGGGCGTGTCCCAGGGCGTGTCACTCAATAAAATGCCGTATCGAGTCAGAATTGTACACGGCCCGGAACCAAGGCTTGAACACGGCCGTGCCAGTTTTGACACGGGCGTGTCAGAGGGCGTGTACCTAACCGTGTACTGCTCTGACTGGATTTAACGCTCGTTGAGTACCGTGTAACAGGTGTGACACGGGCGTGTCACATGACCGACACGGGCGTGTCAGGTTCGACACGGGCGTGTCGATTCCCGTGTTCTGGTAATTTTTACTCGGTGCGAGTGCCGCGTGTGCTGCTTAAGGGTACATGGCCTGTGACACGGGCGTGTCACAGGCCATGTCGGCCAAAAAGTTAAATATTTTGGGGCAGATCTGGGCCGTTCATTTTCCTTAAAGAAGATCATGTGGCTGGGGATCATTCCTGGGCTGATAAGGCCGGGAAAGGAGGAGAAGAAGGCTCATTTCTTAAGTTCTACTCTCTTTCTAACTTTTAAGAGAGAGGTGAGAGCAAGGTGAGGAAGAAGAAGTGGAGTCCGGCTGCCGGTGGAGCTACGGTGGTCCAAATCGCGAGCCGAGTTCGGATTTGCGAAGGCAACGCTGCTGCGAAGGCTTTCATCCATCTCAAATTTTTCTCCATGGCTCCGAAGCGAACTCCTAAGGTAACGATTTCCTGCTTGGACATGTGAAGTCCTTAATTCCTGCATTGCATAGGGAAAACCCTTCCCCGCGAGTGTGCGGTGGGTTGTGGCGTCCCTTGGGGTAGATATGTGAAGTCCCCCTTGTTAGAATCCGGAATTGGAGTATGGATCTAGGCATGCTGTGTGAAGCCCATCTGGACATGGTCTGGATTGGTGATGCTTGTTTGCATATCGGAGAAGACTCTGTGATTCTTGCTTGTAGGTATGATGGGTAAAGTACGGGAGGAAGTCCAGGAAATATTGAGAGTTGGACTCTCTTGTAGCCGTGAGTTGCTACTTTGTATGAGGTTGAGCCGTGGGGCTGCAACTAGGAAACGTGGAACGGGCAAGGTGAAGCTGTACCCGCGTCAGTCCAGGCGTGAGTCTGACGATGTGAGCAACGGGAAAGGTGGATCTGTACCCGCATTATGGTTGTCTAACCTTGGGTGCTTAAGGCCCTGTTAGGATCACATAGCGAGAGTCGACGGCCTGTGAGCCGATCAGACTAGAATGCTCATATTGAACCGTTATGTCTGGGACCTCTGAACGGTGGTGTGGCCGTGGAAATACGGAACACGGATAATGTGCCCTGAGTGCACGGAGCGTCGGGCCGTCGTGCCGGCGCTTGTGATATGTGACTGTGCGGGCGTGCACGTCTTGCTTGAATTGCTATATATCATATTGGAAGATTTCTATGCAGGGATGGAATTCTGCTGCCCCGTGCCAGGGGCAGGGTCGTTATAATTGGTTAGCTGAATGCTGACCGTTGCCCTGTTTGCCACCGCTTGGTGGATTGGTTATTACAGGTACTGGAGGTGCTGGTCCGAGCGGGACTTAGCGGGCTGAAGCCCAAAGCTGCGCTGCTGCCCTCGAAGGCATTGTTTTGTTTCTTTTGTTCATGTGCGGCCGGCCTGCGTGCCGATGTTTGTAATCCACACTCTTGTTAAGAGAAACTGTTGTAAGGCCTTAAGGCCAAACTCTTGTGATGTTTATATATATTCCTAAGTTTTAGTGGACAATGTTATTTATCTTGAGTTCAATAATTCAACCGTGAAGCTTCCGCTAGAATGCTCTGTGATAGGATGCGTGGTTATGATATTATTTAGTAGCGTCTCCGCCTGTTGGTGGAATATGGTGTGGGGCCCCGGCCGGACCCTCTATTATATTCTTCTTGACGGGTAGAGGTGTTACAATTTGGTATCAGCTTGTTGGTCGATCTCTTCCGAATTCGTGGTCGAATTCTTTTGAGAGGTGGCGAGCACGTGTCAGTGCCGTCGTTATAACTCTTATTTTGAACTCAAGATTGTCCACTTAGGAATGTAAATACACTTGTTTGTTGAACTTGTGTATTCTTTTTGTATGGTTGCCGGTTTTATTGGTCGTTAACCTGTATATTTTACACATATAGGTGACCAGAAGTGTTGCGGGTCAATACGAACCACAACGTTCTGTTGAGAGTGCGACACCAGCCGAGGTGCCCACAACTCCTCCATCCGCTGAAACAGTCCGTCTCATCACGGAAACGGTGCTTGCGGTGATGAATGCTCAGCAGGCGGGGAAGGCACGTCCTGTATTGGTGCCAACGCAAGCTGGGATACGGCAAGAACCGGTAGAAGCCGAAGTTGATCCGCGGGTAGCAGATCAACAATGGAAGCAATTCTTGAGCTTCAACCCTCCGCAGTTTCATGGGACGGGTACACCGGCCCAAGCAGAGGATTGGCTTGCAAGAGTCAAGAGGATTATGAGAGCTATCAAGGTTGAGGAGGAACAGAAAGTTATGTTAGCCACTTTCCTACTGGAAGGAGAGGCGCGATTGTGGTGGGATGAGATTGAAATGCATCACTTGGCTGGCAGGCAATTGGCAGAGGTTACAATGGATGAATTTTCTCGATTGTTCTTAGCACAACATCTGCCAATGTAGCAAAGGATATCGATGGAAATGGAATTTCAAAGGTTAGCACAGGGAGATCGAAGTGTGGATGACTACCTGCATGAGTTCACCCGGTTGGGAAGATATGCGGGCACGATCTTCGCCGAAGAAGAGCGTAAGACTAGTCGGTTTTATGCAGGACTGCGAGATGAGCTGCGGTATTTGCTCTCGAGTTCTGTGAGTCAGGGATTCCAAGCTTTAGTCTGTACGGCTCATTCTTTGGAGACGGACATGAAACGGGGGCAAGCAAAGGGAAACTTGGCTGTTGTGAAGCCAGAGTTTAAGCCACCGCATCCGGACAAGTTTGGATACCGAAAGAGATGGAACAAGAAGTCTAAGTCTTCTAGACAAGCTCCTTCTACGACTGTGACAGATACATCTGGGTATGGATCTCGTGATTGTTTTACGTGCTGGAAGGTTGGACACTTCGCACGTGAATGTCGATTTGGTCCTCCAAAGGGTGACAAGAAGATGGGAGCGTCTTATGCGGAGAAGGGGAAGGCTGTGGTGGAGTCTTCTGCCTCTCACGCGCAGCCCAGGGTCTTCAACCTTGGACAACAGGAGGCCATTAAGCAGGCGGATGTCGTCACAGGTGCGCGTAGATTTTAATGTTCTTGTTGTTATGATGTGTTGTGCTTGCTTTAATTGTAATGTTATAGGGTTTGTCCTTATACGAGAGTATCCGGCGCGAGCACTGTTCGACACAGGTGCTTCACATTCGTTTCTGTCTGAGGACTTTGTCTTTCGTGTTGGGGTGCCGATCCGGACCACGACAGACAGTGTAAAGGTGTTGTTGCCTAACGGATGTTTGATGTGCGCATATCGATCTTGCGGCCTTGAGGTCAAAATAGGAAGTCGGGAGTTCAAGGTGGAAACATTAGTATTGCCGATTAAAGAGTTTGATATAATCTTTGGTATGGACTGGCTTTCAGAACAGCGTGCCTGTATAGATTGCACTTCAAAAGAGGTCACACTTGGGCAAAATACCGAACAAGAGACCAAGTTCATTGGTATGCAAGGGATGAGTGGGATGTTGTTATCCGCTCTCCAAGTTGTTAAGGCAGTTCGGAAGGGTGCGGAGTTGTTCTTCACACTTATAGAGGCGGTGGCGCCGAAGGCCAGTGTGAGTGAAGTGCCGATTGTGTCGGAATATGCGGATGTGTTTCCAAAGGACCTTCCGGGGTTACCTCCCCAAAGGGAAATCGACTTCGCTATCGAGCTGGTGCCGGGTGCAAAACTCGTGGCCCGTTCGCCGTATCGGGTAGCGCCAAAAGAAATGGCCGAAGTGAAAGTTCAGTTGCAAGAGTTGTTGGAGCAGGGATACATACGCCCAAGTATGTCACCTTGGAGCGCGCCTATTCTTTTTGTGAAAAAGAAAGACGGTGGTTTGCGACTATGTATTGATTATCGCGAACTGAACAAGCTGACAGAGAAAAACAAGTATCCAATTCCACGGATCGATGACTTGTTCGATCAGCTAGCAGGCTCAACCGTCTATTCGAAGTTGGATTTAAAGTCCGGGTATTACCAGTTGCGGATTAGGGAAGGTGGCATTCCCAAGACAGCGTTTGGCACACGCTGTGGTCATTATGAGTTCACAGTGATGTCGTTCGGCTTATGTAATGCGCCTTCGGTATTCATGGATCTCATGCATCGAACGTTCTGCGAATACCTAGATCTGTTTGTGATTGTGTTTATTGATAATATCCTGATATACTCACAATCGGAGGAAGATCATGCAAACCACTTGCAATTAGTATTGCATACCTTGCGAAGGAATAAGCTGTATGCCAAGTTCTCTAAGTGTGAGTTCTGGCTCTCGTCGGTGGCTTTTCTAGGCCATGTGGTAAGTGGAGAAGGCATAGCGGTGGATCCGGCTAAGATAAGTGTCATTCGTGATTGGCCAGTGTTGTCTTCAGTGGCTGAAGTCAGGAGTTAACTTAGACTGGCGGGCTACTATAGACGGTTCGTGGAGAACTTCTCCCGGATTGCTTTGCCTCTGACTACGTTGACGAGAAAGGACCAGAAGTTCGTTTGGACGCCGGAGTGCGCACGAGCTTTTGATGAGCTGAAGAATCGTTTGACTACGGCGCCCGTTTTGACGTCGCCATGTGGTACAGATGGATTTGAAATATACAGCGATGCGTCAGGAAGCGGCTTAGGCTGCGTTCTCCTGTAGTTTGGCAAGGTGATCGCTTATGGTTCATGCCAATTGAAAGTGCATGAGCGTAATTACCCCGTCCATGATTTGGAGTTGGCGGCGGTGATCTTTGCGCTAAAGTTGTGGCAGCATTATCTTTATGGCGTGAAAGTGGATATTTATACAGATCATAAAAGCTTAAAGTATCTGCTTGATCAAAAAGAATTGAATATGCGACAAAGGAGGTGGATGGAATTCCTTGGGGATTATACCTTCGACATTCAATATGTTCCCGGAAAGGGAAATGTGGTCGCTGATGCCTTGAGTCGGTGGACTCCGGTACGGGCAAATTGGTTGCGGATACATGATGAGCGGTTAATCCAAGAGTTGGAAGGTTTGGAGATATCTTGTGTGGAAAGAGATTCGTCAACTGTTGCATGCGTGAACTGGTTGGAGGTTCAATATGACCTTGCTGACAGGGTTCGGCGGGCAACGGAGTTGGATGAAAGTCTCCAACGCTATGCAAAGGAGGGGTCTGATGATCAATTCTCCTGGGATGACGGGTTGTTACGAAAGGATGGCTGATTGTGCGTCCCTAGTGCGGGTAAATTGCGAGAAGGATTACTATATGAAGCACACTTTACAAAGTATTCAATTCACCCTGGGAGCACAAAAATGTACAAGGACATGAAGAAACTGTTCTGGTGGCCTGGTTTAAAGAAGGACATAGCCGAGTATGTGGCTAAATGTCGCACTTGTGCTTTGGTAAAGGCAGAATGTCAACGGCCGAGTGGTTTCCTGAAGTCGTTGCCGGTTCCACAATGGAAGTTTGAGGATATTTCTATGGATTTCGTGCACGGATTGCCGAGATCTCAGCATGGCCATGACTCAATCTAGGTGATTGTAGGCCGGTTGACAAAGGTGGCTCACTTTATCCCGAACAAGCGGGACGATTCAGTGGAAACGTTGGCAAAGCTCTATGTGGAGCAGATTGTTCGATTGCATGGTGTTCCCCGGAGCATCGTAAGTGACCGAGATGGGCGCTTTACTTCGAAAGATTGGAGATTAGTTCATCAGATGTTGGGCACGAAGTTAGCATTCAGTACGGCCTTTCACCCGCAAACGGATGGCCAAACTGAACGAACCAACAGAATGATGGAGGATATGCTCCGTATGTGCGCCCTGGACTTCGGTAAGAATTGGGAAGAGCATCTTGTTATGGTGGAGTTTGCCTATAATAATAGCCATCAAGCGAGTATAGGCATGGCCCCGTTTGAAGCGATGTATGGTCGGAAGTGTCGTACACCGCTAGCTTGGGCAGAAACTGGCGAGACTAAAATTTTATGCAAAAAGGAAGTCGAGGATGCTACCTCAACAATACGCTCTATTCGAGAGAGGCTCCTAATAGCCCAGGATCGGCAAGCCAAATATTACAATGGTAAGCATCGGAACGTGGAGTTTGCGGTGGGTGACTGGGTCTTTAAAGATTAAGCCCTTCAAAGGCGTATCTCGGATTCGGCGGTTGAAAAAGCTAAGTCCGCGATACCTTGGTCCGTTTGAAGTGGTGGAGCGAGTTGGGAAAGCCGCCTATCAGCTAGCTCTTTCATCGGAATTGAGTGGATTGCATGATGTGTTTCACATCTCGGTGCTACGGAAAGCAATCAAGGATCCAGCTCAAGTAGTTAGCAACGATCGAGTGCCGGTTGAGTATGGGCTAACAACAAAGGTGAAGCCTATACGGATCGAGGATCGAGCCGAGAAACAGTTGCGGAACAAAGTGATCGGGATGGTCAAAGTCCGATGGGACAATTGTGGCCGAGAAGAGCTAACATGGGAGCGCGAGCAGACCATGCAAGCCGAGTTTCCCGAGTTATTTTCGTAACTTGTTTGCTCGTTATATATGTAATAGAAACATATAACTATTTTGTTATTTTCTCCCTATTGTCTGCATATTTCGGGATGAAATTTTATTAAGGAGGGGAGGGTTGTAACACCCCAAAAAGACTCAAACTTGGAATTGAGGTGCAGGTTGCTTAACACGGCCTGGGACACGGGCGTGTCCCAGGGCATGTCGGGGTACACGGCCTGGGACACGGGCATGTCCCAGGGCGTGTTCAGGTTAGTCGACGATCGGAGGTCGACGATAGTCGAGCCTGGGACACGGCCTTTGACACGGGCGTGTCCCAGGGCGTGTCACTCAATAAAATGCCGTATCGAGTCAGAATTGTACACGGCCCGGAACCAAGGCTTGAACACGGCCGTGCCAGTTTTGACACGGGCTTGTCAGAGGGCGTGTGCCTACCCGTATACTGCTCTGACTGGATTTAACGCTCGTTGAGTACCGTGTAATAGGTGTGACACGGGCGTGTCACATGACCGACACGGGAGTGTCAGGTTCGACACGGGCGTGTCGATTCCCGTGTTCTGTAATTTTTAGTCGGTGCGAGTGCCGCGTGTGCCGCTTAAGGGTACACGGCCTGTGACACGGGCGTGTAACAGGCCATGTCGGCCAAAAAGTTAAATATTTTGGGGCAGATCTGGGCCGTTCATTTTCCTTAAAGAAGATCCTATGGCTGGGGATCATTCCTGGGCTGATAAGGCCGGGAAAGGAGGAGAAGAAGGCTCATTTCTTAAGTTCTACTCTCTTTCTAACTTTTAAGAGAGAGGTGAGAGCAAGGTGAGGAAGAAGAAGTGGAGTCCGGCTGCCGGTGGAGCTACGGTGGTCCAAATCGCGAGCCGAGTTCGGATTTGCGAAGGCAACGCTGGTGCGAAGGCTTTCATCCGTCTCAAATTTCTCTCCATGGCTCCGGAGCGAACTCCTAGGGTAACGATTTACTGCTTGGACATGTGAAGTCCATAATTCCTGCATTGCATAGGGAAAACCCTTCCCTGCGAGTGTGCGGTGGGTTGTGGCGTCCCTTGGGGTAGATATGTGAAGTCCCCCTTATTAGAATCCGGAATTGGAGTACGGATCTAGGCATGCTGTGTGAAGCCCATCTGGACATGGTCTGGATTGGTGATGCTTGTTTGCATATCGGAGAAGACTCCGTGATTCTTGCTTGTCGGCATGATGGGTAAAGTACGGGAGGAAGTCCAGGAAATATTGAGAGTTGGACTCTCTTGTAGCCGTGAGTTGCTACTTTGTATGAGGTTGAGCCGTGGGGCTGCAACTAGGAAACATGGAACGGGCAAGGTGAAGCTGTACCCGCGTCAGTCCAGGCGTGAGTCTGACGAGGTGAGCAACGGGAAAGGTGGATCTGTACCCGCGTTATGGTTGTCTAACCTTGGGTGCTTAAGGCCCTGTTAGGATCACATAGCGAGAGTCGACGGCCTGTGAGCCGATCAGACTAGAATGCTCATATTGAACCGTTATGTCTGGGACCTCTGAACGGTGGTGTGGCCGTGGAAATACGGAACACGGATAATGTGCCCTGAGTGCACGGAGCGTCGGGCCGTCATGCCGGCGCTTGTGATATGTGACTGTGCGGGCGTGCACGTCTTGCTTGAATTGCTATATATGATATTGGAAGATTGCTATGCAGGGATGGAATTCCGCTGCCCCATGCCAGGGGCAGGGTCGTTATAATTGGTCAGCTGAATGCTGACCGTTGCCCAGTTTGCCACCGCTTGGTGGATTGGTTATTACAGGTACTGGATGTGCTGGTCCGAGTGAGACTTAGCGGGCTGAAGCCCAAAGCTGCGTTGCTGCCCTCGAAGGCATTGTTTTGTTTCTTTTGTTCATGTGTGGCCGGCCTGCGTGCCGATGTTTGTAATCCACACTCTTGTTAAGAGAAACTGTTGTAAGGCCTTAAGGCCAAACTCTTGTGATGTTTATATATATTCCTAAGTTTTAGTGGACAATGTTATTTATCTTGAGTTCAACAATTCAACCGTGAAGCTTCTGCTAGAATGCTCTGTGATAGGATGCGTGGTTATGATATTATTTAGTAGCGTCTCCGCCTGTTGGTGGAATATGGTGTGGGGCCCCGGCCGGACCCTCTATTATATTCTTCTTGACGGGTAGAGGTGTTACAATTTGGTCTGACAGATATACATAACAAGAGACTTCACAAACTAAGACAGTCAACAACAAGAAATACTCAGTACAGATTCACAATATAGAGAGATCAATTCAAAAATTAAAGTGATCAATTCTGAAGAATCAGTTGAACATTTTGGCATACTGAAAAAGTGATCATAGCTTCATCACAAGGACTCCAAACAATTCAATTTTCTCAGCCTCTGCTGAAACCATCTTCTGCTGGAGATCTGAAGCTTCTAAAGACCTATCACCCTGAAGCAAAGCTTCCACTCCTGAACTAGTCTACATCTCAGGGGGAGCTTTGACAACACAATCAATCCACCTTTGCTTCTCTCTTTGATTGAGACAGAGAGGACAACTTCACTCTTTTCCTTTTTCTTTCCTGCTATAAAAGGGTTACCAAAACTCCCTTCAAAAGTCTTGATTCTGGTTCTGAGAACCTTGTCAAAACTAAGTGGTGGCAAAACACCTGATCAAAAAATCTAGTGTGGTTTTTGAGCACCTTATCAAAAGCTCATTGATGCCAAGGACACCTGATCAACCCTTCCTGCAGTGGATTCCTACCAAGGGTGGTAGAAGAGTGGATGTACCCAGGTTTTGGGGAACCACTATAGCTCCTTGTATCTTCTGGTTGCTTGAGTATTTTCTTTGCTGTGTGCTGTGATTTACTTTTTGCTGTCTTAGTTTTAAATTATATAGCAAGGCACCTTACACTTATACATAAATTAAATATTAATTGTTTTGCTTGTTTAAATTATAAAGTTATTTTAAAAATACTCTATTCACCCCCCTCTATAGTTAAGATAGATCTTACCCTCTCTTTCAATTGGTATCAGAGGGAGGTTGGTTGTTCATACAGGCTAACACCTGAACCAAAAGATCCTTGATAAGATCAATCTTTTAAGAGGGTTATTTTCATTATATTTAATTTTATATAAAGACATGGCACAGAACAAAGATTATGCAAGCACCGGGCCTCCAGTGTGCAATCTATCCAAGTTTGCACTTTGGAAAGAAAGGATTAGACTTTACATGAACTCTATTGATGAAGACATATTTAATTCTGTTTTGACAGTTTGCCCAAGTCCACCAGCAAGCTCAAGTACAAATACTGTTCCACCTCCTTCAGGAACAGATGCTGAAATAAAGAAGTGGAAGACTGCAGATGCCAAGGCCATTAACATCTTAGCTCAGACAATGTCTGATGAGATATTTCAGAAGCTAGCTGAATACAACTCAGCCAAAGGAATTTGGGAAAAGCTCTCTGAAATTGTCTCAGGATCTGCTGATGAAAGGAAAGACAGGAGATCTCATCTTATAAGCCAATATGAGAATTTCAAAAAGGGAGAAGCTAAATCAGTGGCTGACATGTACAATAGACTAAGTCTGATTGTCAATGAGTTAAAGACTCTGTATAAAGAAGTCTCATTGACTGAGCTGAATGACAAAATCCTAATGTGCTTCCCCAGCACTTGGGATTCAAGAATCTGGCCAATCAAAGATGCCAAAAGTCTAAATGAGATTACCACTGAAGCTCTCCTGGGCAAGCTCAACTCTTATGAGTTGCTTATTAAAAATAGAGAAGAAGAACAGAAGGCTGCATCACCAGCCACAAGGAAAGAGAAGACCATAACCTTCAAAGCTACAGAAGAGGAGCCTAAAGATAAAGCTACAGGAAATGATGAGCTCCTAAGTCTACTGGCCAAAAGATTCTACAAGATGGCCAGAAAAGACTTCAGAAAAAAAATCATACAAGGGACATGATAAGCCAAGGTATGATAAATCAAATAACAATAAAGAAATTATATGTTTTGGTTGCAGGAAACTAGGCCATATTGTGCCTGACTGTCCAGAAAACAAGAACAAGGACAAGAAAGATAGAAGAGAAAGAAGAAAGGAGAAAGACTTCAGAAAGAACAGCTCAGACAAACCCTCCAGCAAGATTAAACATACAAGGAAGGGATTTGTTGCTGAGACATGGAGTGAAACTGAAGAGGACTCTGAAGCCTCATCTAGCTCTAGTGATGATGAGGATGATGCTGATGAAAAGGAATTTTGCATGATGGTATCAATGCCTCTCAAATAGATTCAGAAGCAGAAGAGTCAGAATCAGATTCAGAAGCTCAACTAGAAGAAGATCAGGTAATCAATTCATTTGATTTCAGTTCTGAGGACTTTAAACATGAGTTTAAAGTACTATGCCTAGATCTGTTGGAGTCTTAGAAGGAAATCACTTCCCTTAGAAAACAATTGTCTGAGTATAGCACTTTAAAATCAGAGAACCTCAAACTCTCTGAAGAGTTAGAATGTTATAGAGACGAGATAGCTTCACTGAAAAGTGAACTATCTAAGCCCAAGCAATTTAAAGAATCCCTTAATGGGAGAAGTATCAAATTAATGGACATCACAAGAACAGTGAACTCAAGATTAAATAGTACACTGGGCTTCGGGGCTTCATCTAGCCAACCCATAGTATTAACAACCCCAATCAAATTTATTTCTGATAAAGGGAAGGGTGTTGTAGAGGTAGCTAGGAAGAATTCAGATCTACCTAAGAAAAGCAAAGTTCAACAGAAAACGTCGAGCAGAGGTCGACGATCGTCGAACAGAGATCGACGATCTCAGGCTGAAACGTCGAACTCAGCTCAACGATTCCTGAACTCTGAACTCCCTCACATTCGATCTTCGAATAGAGCTTGACGATTTTACCCAAGATCGTCGAACTCAGCTTGACGATCGTCGAACGGAGTTCAGAGCTTTGAACTTCTTTCAGAGGCAAATCTCGATTCAATCCTAGAAGTGCTTCATCCCAATGCTTTAATCCTTATACTTAATGGATAATACCTCCTAAGTGATACCATCCTGAAGGTTATAAGAGTCAACCTGGGATGTCCTTTATTTCTGAATTTAAGGGATATCAACCTAGGCCCAAGGTAAACTGGGTCAAAACATATAAGCTGTTTATGTGCAGGTGAAGACCTATCCAACATCAAACCAGCTATGGTATCTGGATAGTGGGTGCTCAAAGCACATGACAGGGAATAAGGACAACTTCACATCCATAAAAGCCAAGCTTGGACCCAAAGTAATTTTTGGTGATTCAAACTTTGGAACTACAAAAGGATATGGTGCAGTCCAAATTGGGACAGTCACCTTCCAGAAAGTAGCCTATGTTGAAGGACTCAAGCACAACCTGATAAGCATTAGTCAGCTGTGTGATGAAGGATATCAAGTGACTTTCAACAAAGAAATATGCAAGATCAAGTCAGAAGACAACACAACTGTGTTGACAGGTAACGGGAAAGGTAATATTTACTTAATAGACTTTCATTCATCTAAGGTAGATATTTGCCTGTTTAATTCCATATCTTGACCTAATAGTCTATGGCATAAGAGACTAGGACATGTTAACCTTAGAACCATTGCTAGGCTATCCAAGGACAACCTTGTCAGAGGACTGCCTTCTGGCCCATACAAGAAGGAAGGACTCTGCAAGGCTTGTTAATTAGGCAAGCAAACTAAAAATAGCTTTAAATCAATTAACAAGAGTGATTCACCTAGGATTTTGTATCTATTACACATGGATCTTTTTGGACCCATTACACTACAAAGCTAAGGATGGAAATCCTATACTTTAGTGATTTTAGAGGACTTCTCAAGATTCACATGTGTATTCTTTCTGAGGAAGAAGTCTGATAACTTTAAGTGTTTGACAGAGTTTCTCAAATGCATTCAGATTGAGTTTAACACTCACATTGCCCTGATCAGAAGTGTTCATGGGACAGAGTTTGATTCCCTTCTCATGCAAGAGTTCTGTCAAAGTGAAGGGATCAGGAATACTTTCTCAGCTCATAGAACTCCTCAACAAAATGAGGTAGCTGAAAGGAAAAATAAAACCCTTATTGAATCCGCAACTACATTATTGACAGATGCTCACCTACCTCTATCCTTTTGGGCTGAGGCAGTGAACACCTCCAATTATGTGTTGAATAGATGTCTAATACATAAACTGAAGGGCAAGACTCCCTATGAATTGCTCAAAGGGAAGAAACCTAAAGTGGACTATTTTAAAGTTTTTGGTTGCACTTGTTACATTCACAATAATGATAAGAAATATTTAGCAAAATTTCAAGCAAAAGCTGATGAAGGTGTGTTTCTGGGATACTCCATGATCAGTAAAGCTTATAGGGTTTATAATAAAACTACTCTAAAAATAGAAGAATCTGTCAACATTTCCTTTGATGAAACTAATATGTCTTTCAAGGAGAAGAATACTTCTACCATAGAACATTTGCAGGTGCATTCTCTAGCTGAAGACTTGGACAGATTACAAGTTACTCAAAAGGATGAAAGTAGTGAAGATGAAGAAGCTGCTCCACATCTAGAAGAAAATCTTCTTGAAGAGCCAGTTGTTGTCCCACAAGAGGAAACAACAACACAAGTTGGTGAACAATCAACACCCCCTGTTGATCTAGTAACAATAAGAGATCATCCAATCTCCCAAGTGATTGGAGACATCTCAGCTGGTGTGCAAACCAGAAATCAGGTCAATCAAAACCTGATGCACACTTGCTTTCTCTCTCAAATTGAACCTCAAACCATTCAAGATGCAGAGCAAGATCCACATTGGATCATTGCAATGCAAGAGGAGTTGCATCAATTTGAAAGAAACAAAGTTTGGGAACTAGTGCCTAAGCCAAAGGATCATTCCATTGTTGGAAAAAAATGGGTGTTCAGAAATAAGCTGGATGATCAAGGAATTATTGTAAGGAACAAGGCAAGGCTAGTTGCTCAAGGATATTCTCAAGAAGAGGGGATAGACTATGACCAGACCTTTGCACCTGTTGCAAGGTTAGAGGCCATAAGAATCTTCTTAGCTTATGCTGCTCACAAGGGATTCAAAGTTTATCAAATGGATGTGAAGAGTGCTTTTCTCAATGGGGAGATCAAAGAAGAAGTCTATATTAGACAACCTCCAGGTTTTATCTCTATAACTCATCCAGATTATGTTTTTAAACTACACAAAGCATTATATGGTCTCAAGCAAGCTCCTAGAGCATGGTATGAGACTCTAGCATGCTTTCTGCTGAAGAATGATTTTGTCAGGGGGAGAGTAGACCAAACTCTTTTTATTAGAACCCATAAGTCCCATACCCTACTAGTACAAATTTATGTAAATGATATTATATTTGGGTCTACTGATTCAAATTTGTGCAAAAAGTTTTCCAAGCTTAAGCACTCTAAATTTGAAATGAGTAGCATGGGTGAGCTATCCTTCTTCTTAGGATTGCAAGTCAAACAACATACTGAAGGCATATTTATTTCTCAAACCAAATATGCAAAAGAATTGGTTAAGAAATTTGGGATGTCTGATGCATCATGTATGAAAACACCCATGCCTACCAATGCTGTATTGGATGCTGATGAACATGGGAAACCAGTTAATCAGACAACATATAGAGCAATGATTGGCTCTCTATTGTACCTTACAGCCAGTAGGCCTGACATAATGTTTGCTACATGTATATGTGCTAGATTTCAAGTTAGCCCTAGAGAGTCACACTTAACTTTAGTAAAGAGGATTCTTAGGTTTGTTAAAAGCTATCCAAATCTAGGTCTCTGGTATCCAAAAGATTCAGCATTTGACTTAACTGGATTTTCAGATGCTGATTATGCTGGATGCAGAATAGATAGGAAAAGCACCAGTGGAACTTGTCAGTTTCTTGGTGATAGACTTGTCTCATGGTATTGTAAGAAATAAACATCTGTGTCAACCTCAACTGCTGAAGCTGAATACATGGTTACAGGCAGTTGTTGTTCACAAATATTGTGGATACAAAACCAACTCCTAGACTATGGTTACAACTTAGAGAAGTCTAAAATATTTTGTGACAACACCAGTGCTATTTCCATTGCACAAAATCCAGTCCTCCATAGTAGGACAAAACACATAGAAATTAGGCATCATTTTCTAAGGGATAATGTTGAGAAAAATAAAATTGAACTTCAATATATCCCAACTGATTTGCAAAGGGGAGATATTTTCACCAAGCCCTTGGATGAAAAGAAACACAACTTCTTCCTCAATCAGTTAGGCATGTTAGATGGAGGAAGCCTAAAGTAAATTACAAGATTTTTAAAAGCTAAAAAAGAACAATATTAGGCTAAAAACTCATCTCTTTTTGTGTCTGTAGGATAGTTTCTGTCTCTGAACTGCGCTCGACGTTTTCCCCAGAAAGCGTCGAACGGAGATCGACGATTACCAGAGAAACGTCGAACGGAGATCGACGTTTTCCCAAAACATTGACCTGAGTTCAGAGCGTGTCAGATAGTTGTATACTATCTCTTTCAGGCCTTCGATCGTCGACCTGAGCTCGACGTTCTCCCTAGATCGTCGAACTTAGATCTACGATATTGAAGACCTTTCAGCTTCCATCAGGAGTCCTGATCGTCGAACGGAGATCGACGATCCTTCCTTTTTTCGCGTCGAACCCGAATATAAAATCATTTTTCAGCCGCTGTTCGTCGTTTACGCTTTCATACTCTCTACAACTCTTTCCCTCCAAACTTTCTACACTTGGTCGTGTTTGCTCAATCTTTGCAGGTACATGTGGCTGCGTCAGTTGCTGCTCTTTCAAAAATGAAATTTGATACAGGCTTCGACATCGACATGAATTCTTTCGATGGAAGAGACCAGAGATTCAAAGACATCTTAAATCTTTTCCAAGAACAACGGTTAGTTCAGATTATGTCCACCAGTGTGAAGCTTGCAGCAGACGAAATAAAAGAATGGTGTTTTTCTGCCACAAATGAGAATGAGAATTCTATAGTCGGCTCCATCAAAGGGACTCAAGTACCATTGTCCCCCGCTCTACTAACAAAAGTTTTCAACCTCAGTACTAGAAATGATTCTATTGATTTGTCTGGAGAAGAGTTTGATTCAATGCTAGATAGAATGGGTCACTCTGCTGTGAACCCTAATAAATTGCTGGAAAAAATTTATCTATTGAATTTCAATTCTTGGCTGATGTTGTTGGAAAAGTGCTCCTGGCAAAGCACTCCGCCCATGACACAATTTCAAGATACCAGTTCTGTCTAATGGGAGCATTGGTTGACAAAAAACATCTGGACTTGGGATCAAGAAGAAACTTAGCAAAAGCTGTGTAAGCTTTGGGAGGATCTTAGGGGTTTACCTGCACTCCAGGTGCCCTAAACTGCTGACTTCAAGTGGGATGTACATCAATGCATCCAAAAGACTTACCTGTGCCCTCTTCAGCAGGTGGGACAGGCAGATCATAAACCCCAATAGGGCTGCTACAGCAACACCTGCTTCAGGAACAAGGACTGCCTCAGTCACTCCTCCTCTGGTCTCTGCCCCAGCAGAAGATTTGCCTGCTTCTCCTCCACCTCCAGCTGTCTCTGCCCTAGTCATCTCAACCTCACCACCAATCTCCACCATAGCCATATCTTCCCCCCATTACAATCTCTTCACCCCTTTCACCTCCTCCAGCCACTACCTCAGAACAATTCCATCCTTTATTCTACTATCCACCTGTCACCACTCCATCATTTTCTCTCTTCGATGACTCCTTCATGGATGATTCTCCTCCAACTCCTCCTGAGCTTCCCTCTACATCCTCCTACCAACAACTTCTTTAAGACATACTCTCTCAACCATCCTTTTCTCCTACCATCTCATCCATCTCCAACCCAGTTACATTAATCTCAACACCTCCTACTCCTAGGCCATCCATCCCTACACCTCCTACCTCCACATTCTCCATTCCACCAGCTCCAGCCAACATCATTCCAGCCACTTTCTCTCCTACCTCTACTCAAGCTCCTCTTGAGCATGTAGATCTCTCAGCCTTGGTAGACAGGTTATATGAGTTGCTAGCCCCCAGGCAAACCTCATTGCTGGAGACCACCTTGGCTCCACTTCTAAAAAGTGTTCAGGAGCTGTCTACCAGGCTATCTCCCTTCCTCTCCTCTCAGGAAATCCCTTCTTCCCGGTGCCTTGATCCAGTTGCCACAGAATCCAGGCAGGGGGAGATGCCTTATGAAGCTCTGGTTGTGCCTGAGGTTGCTGAAGGTTCAGTTCCTTCTCCTATCCTTGCAGTGGATCTTCAGAGTCTGCTATCAGTATTTGATTCTGTGTATTTCAGTTCTCTCAGTTCTCTGCCAGTGCAACAAGTTGAAGATCTTACTAAGGCCATTGTGCCTATCTCAGTATATGATCCCAGCCTGATTGCCTCATATGTTAATTCATTCAAGGCTATGGATGTTATTGCTTCCATCTCTATTGCTGCTGCTTCTGCTTCTATTGAATATTCTGATATTGAAATGTTGCCTATTGTTGATGATACTGTTGCTAAAGAACTTGCTATATATCTGGAAGAATCTTCTCCTGCTGCTGCTCCAACTTCTGCTCCTACTGTTGCTCCAATTTCTACTGCTGCTGTTCCTGCTCTAACTCCTGATCAATTGAAACAACAAGAGAAATATATAAAGAGCATTGATGATTTGTATGATAGACCCCAAAGTTTAGAAAGTGATCAGTTTCACACTGAATTTGATGACTCTTCTGGTACTATTGCCAGGAAAAGGAAGGCCCGAAGCAAGGCCATGATGAAGGTTCCTCCTGCTCAAGCCAAAGATGCCAATGACATTCCTTACTATATTATGCATGAGTGTCCAATCTCTGAGCCCTGGATGCAGTTCTCCAAAAATCAATCGAAAGCTATGAAGAAAAGAAGGAAATTGGATAGATATGAGAAAGGATCTTCTCGGTTTCAGCCTCCTCCTCCTCCTCCTCCAGATTCAGGATCAGGTGGAGGCTCAGCTTCTCAAACCCCAGCTTCATAGCATAGTTCCTCCCAGTCCTCACAAAGATATCATCCCAGGGGACAATACCAAAGGGGTTCTCAGTCCAGAAGGGGACAGTTTATAGGAAATCAAAGAGAACATAGATTTCATGCAAGGGAAGGACAAAGGCACATGGACTCAACTCTAGGTCCTTTCCCCTATAAACTCAGAGAAAATGTTGATACTAGAACTCCTACTGCTTCAGAAACTGTAAACAGATATGAGCCTGCAGTTCCTTTTGAAGATCCAGAGAACAATCCACTATTATGGACTGCTAGGATGAAAGAAATTGCTGCTTTAGATCAGTTGAAGAAATCCAGAGAACAAGGGAAAGACTTCTCCAATATTACTACTTCATCAGATCAGAGAAAAGCAGAACTGGAAAGGTATGCATCAAGAAAATTCTTTAACCCAGTGGACTACATGAAATTGCATCCTGAGGCTGTGGTTCCCAGGGCTAGATCTCAAACCTCCTTTGGTGAAGAGGATGATAGAAGGTCAAAGAAGGAAGCTCTTAATCCCAATAGGGAAATTCTATTTAAGAAAGGAAGTGAAAAGAAGTAATATCTGTAAGCAGACAATACAATCATTCTGAACATTTGCTGATATTCCATATGATTGTTGCCCTGTTGCTTGCTCTATTCTTTTGTTTAAGTTTATTGCTCTTCTGTATGTTGTTGTTGTTTTTATTTCTGAGATTTATAAATAGTAATCCTAACCCAAATAGGGGGAGATTGTTGGAACACCCTATTACTAATTTTGGCAAGGATCACTATGTTTGTCTTAGGAAACCAGTTTGAGCTAGATGTATAGTTAAAAAGGTCAACATTAGAATGTGTTTAGGGCTTAGAATTTAAGTTTGAAGCTGCCCCCAGGACCATTCAAGTAATCAGACTTAAAGTTGAGGCAAAGACAATTATCGTCGAGCTTGGGTCGACGAAACGTCGAACTCCGTTCGATGCTCTCTGAGCTCAACTATGCTAAATCGTCGAGCTCCAGTCGACGATCTTCGAGCTCAGATCGACGATCTGTCTTCGGCTTGTCCTTCAGGTCGCTGAGCTCCGGTCGACGATCATCTAGCTCAGGTCGACATTTTCTGTCTGATCTTCATTCCAATCTCTGAGCTCAGGTCGACGATCGTAGAGCTCAGATCGACGTTTTTCCTAAGAGATCGATGTTTTTAAGGATTCAAATCAAGTCAGACTTTGGAATGTTTTTTAAATTATTTCAGCATTTATTTCAAGAGATCTGCCAGCCATTTTCCTTTATTCTGGAGAAAGTTTCAAGGAATTCTTTTTGAGAATGTTTATTGGACTTTCCTCTAGAAGACAAGACTTTTATGGAGGACATTTAATGTCTGCTAATGGCTATCTTGGATGGAGGATCTTCAGAGAATAAAAGATCCTTTTTTTGGTCTGACAGATATACATAACAAGATCCTTTTTTTGGTCTGACAGATATACACAAACTAAGACAGTCAACAACAAGAAATTCTCAGTACATATTCACAATATAGAGAGATCAATTCAAAAATTAAAGTGATCAATTCTGAAGAATCATTTGAACATTTTGGCATACTGAAAAAGTGATCATAGCTTCATCACAAGGACTCCAGACAATTCAATTTTCTCAGCCTCTGCTGAAACCATCTTCTGCTGGAGATCTGAAGCTTCTGAAGACCTATCACCCTGAAGCAAAGCTTCCACTCCTGAACTAGTCTACATCTCAGGGGAGCTTTGACAACACAATCAATCCACTTGTGCTTCTCTCTTTGATTGAGACAGAGAAGACAACTTCACTCTTTTCCTTTTTCTTTCCTGCTGTAAAAGGGTTACCAAAACTCCTTTCTAAAGTCTTGATTCTGGTTCTGAGAACCTTATCAAAACTCAGTGGTGGCAAGACACCTGATCAAAAAATCTTGTGTGGTTTTTGAGCACCTTATCAAAAGCTCATTTGTGCCTAGGACACCTGATCAACCCTTCCTGTAGTGGATTCCTACCATGGGTGGTAGAAGAGTGGATGTACCCAGGTTTTTGGGGAACCACTATAGCTCCTTGTGTCTTCTGGTTGCTTGAGTATTTTCTTTGCTGTGTGCTGTGATTATCTTTTTGCTGTCTTAGTTTTAAATTATATAGCAAGGCACCTTACACTTATACATAAATTAAATCTTAATTGTTTTACTTGTTTAAATTGTAAAGTTATTTTAAAAATACTCTATTCACCCCCCCCCCCCTCTAGAGTTAAGATAGATCTTACCCTCACTTTCAGTTTAATTTATAGCGGTTTAGCTTTAAATACTTGTTGCCCTACATTTGTTAGCCTATTACTGGTTGTTTTAGGATTTGTTTGATTTTCAATTATCTGGCGAGAGCACCATTCGATACGGGAGCTTCACATTACTTTTGTTTGAAGGATTTGTATCGTGCATCGGAGCACCATCTTCGATGGCAATGGACAAATTTTGATGTGTTGTTGCATAATGGGAGTTCAATGTGCGCGGATAGATTTTGTTGTGTAAAGATACGGATGGGGAGTCAAGAGTTTGACTTATAAGCATCGCTACTGCCGATAGTGGTGTTCGACGTGATCTTTGGAATGGACTGGCTCTCAGAGCAGCGAGCATACATTGATTGCAATAGCAAGGAGTTCAAATTGGGAACTGATCATAAGACGACATTTGCGGGCATGAAGGGTTCGAGCAAGACGTTGATGTATTCTCTCCAAGTGGTTAAGTTGGTTCGAAGTGGTGCCAAAACCGTGTCACGCTCTCTGTGTTGGTTAGCACCTAAGGAGAAGGAGGAAATGAAAATACAGCTTCAAGAGCTATTGGAGCAAGGTTGTACGTGTCCAAGTTCATCTCCTTGGAGCGCACCGGTCCTCTTGGTTGAGAAGAAGGACAGAAGCGTACGTCTATGTATTAATTACCATGAGTTGAATAAGATAACGTAGAAGAATAAGTATCAAATCCAAGGATTGATGATCTATTCGACTAGCTGGTGGTGTCGACTGTGTACTCAAAGTTGAACCGAAAATCCGGATACTATCAGCTGCGTATAAGGGACAGTGTCATCCCCAAGATGGCTTTCAGTACATGGTATGGGCATTATGAGTACACCATCATGCCATTTGGGCTAACGAACGCGTCATCCGTGTTTATGGATTTGATGAACAGAACATTAAGAGAATATTTTGACAAGTTCGTTATAGTCTTTATTGACGATATACTGGTGTACACACAGTGCGAGGAGGATCATTTCAGGCATCGACATATGGTGTTGGAGACATTGAGGAAGAACCAGCTGTACGCCAAATTTTTCAAATGCGAGTTTTGGTTGTCCTCGGTAGCATTCCTTGGTCATATAGTTAAGGAGATGGGATTGCGGTAGATCTGGCAAAGGTAGTTGCTATATAGGAGTTGCCTGTATTGTCTGTGATGGCGGAAGTCCAGGATTTTCTGGGGCTTGCCCGCTATTACAGGAGCTTCGTGGAGAACTTCCCACAGATTGCATTGCCCCACACTACTTTGACAAGGAAGGATCAAAAATTTGTTTGGATGCCTGAGTGCGCACAAGCTTTTGAAGAACTAAAGTGTCGTTTGACCACGACACCTGTCTTAAGTATGCCTGGTGGTTCTGAAGGCTTTGAGTTTTTCAGTGATGCTTCAGGCAACGACTTAGGTTGTGTGCTGCCAAAAATTGGGAGTGTAATTGCATATGGCTTATGCCAGCTGAAGGTTTACGAGAGAAAATATCCTTCTCATGACTTGGAGTTAGCGGCCGTGATATTCGCCCTGAAATTTTGGAGGCATTACGTGTATGGTGTGAAGGTCGATATCTATACAGATCGTATGAGCCTAAAGTATATTTTGGATAAAAAGGATTTAATCATACGACAACGGAGGTGGATGAAGTTCCTGGGGGACTACACCTTCAAGGTACATTACATGCCTGGATAAGGTAATGCGGTTGTAGATGTGTTAAGTCGCAGAGCTCGCTCACAAGTCGGTTTGTTGTCGATGCATGACGAGCATTTCGTTAATGCGTTCGAGGCCTTGTAAACCTCTTGAGCTGACTCAAAGTTTACTGCTAAAGCATAATTATTCTTGGAAGAAGTGCAGTGCGACCTCGCTGATAGGATTCGGCGAGCTCTAGTCTTGGATAACGTCGTGAAACAGATCATGGATGAGGCTTTGGGTGGGTCAAATTCCCAATTTATTGTTAAGGATTAACTGTTATGGAGGGACAGTCGACTTTGCATCCCATGTGTAGGTAAACTATGGGAGGAATTGAGGTACTAGGCTAATGATGCTAAGTACTCGATTCGCCCGACGAGAATGAGTATGTGTAAAGCCATGAAAAAGTTATTCTTGTGGCCAGGACTCAAAAAGGACAACACTCTATGTGGAAAAGTGTCAAGCGTGCACCTTGGTGAAGGCGAATGCCAGAAGCCGGGTGGATTTCTAAGGTCCCTGCCAATACCGCAGTGGAAGTTTGATGACATCTTTATGGACCTCGTGCACGGTTTGTCAAGATTGCATAAGGGGGAAAACGACTCCATCTGGGTGGTCGTTGATCGTTAAAAGAAGGTATCATATTTCATACCCAATAGGAAAGATGATTATGTGGAAAAGGTATAGAAGCATTATGTGGATACTGTAGTCCGTTTCAGGGTGTGCCATGGAGCATAGTAAATCACCGAGGAGGTTGGTTCATGTCCAATGATTGGATGCTTATTCATCATATGTTAGGGACCAAGCTGAACTTCAACACTGCTTTTCATCCTCATACAGATGGTCAAACTGAAAGGGTGAACAAGACAATGGAAGGCATGCTTTCTATGTGGGCATTGAATTTTGGGAAAAGGAGGGAAGACCATCTTTACATGATTGAGTTCGCATACATTAACAACTATCAAGCCAGTTTTGAGTTGGCGCCTTTTGGGCCTCTATTTGGGAGGAAGTGTCATACGTCGTTGTCTTAGGTAGAAATGGGAGATTCAAAGCTATACAAGCGAAGGGACGTTGAAGGTGCTACTTCAATGATACGGTTGATCCGAGAATGACTACTAATTTCTCAAGATAGACATGCCAAGTACTACAATGCCAAACATCAGAACGTGGAGTTTGCGATGGGCGACTAGATATATCTCAAGATAAAGTCGTTTAAAGGTGTATCAAGGATTCGACGCTTGAAGAAGCTGAGTCAAAGGTACCTTGGACCGTTTTAGATACTAGAGAGAATTGATGAATCGGCTTATCGACTAAAGTTATCCGTGGAATTGAGTGGTCTACACGACATTTTCCATATATCGGTGTTGCGGAAGGCAGTGCAAGAGCCTTTGCAAGTGATTGCAGTCGATCAGGTACCTGTTGATAATGGGTTGACGACAAAGGTAAAGCCTATTCGCATTGAGGACTTTGAAGTCATGCGACTTTGTAACAAAGACATCAGGATGATCAAAGTCCATTGGGATGCCTGCGGTCGGGAGGAGCTTTCGTGGAAGCGAGAGCAAACCATGCTTGATGAGTATCCCGAGCTATTCCGCTCACGTACAATTTAATTTTGTTTACCTTTCCATTCTATAATTTCATTTCGAAATTCATTTAAGGGGGGACCACCTGCAAGAAGTAGTTGGGACCACCTGCAGCTGACAATGGCACCTTGCTTTAATGGAACAAGATGTAGAGTAGCACTCTAGCAGTATTTGCCATAATTTGTAGCTTCCCCGCACTAAATTTGAACTATGTTGACTTTATCAATTTTGACTGATGTCATCAAATTATAGACTTGGCAAATTTCTCAAATTCACACCAGGCGTTTAGTGCATTGAGTGAACAAGCTTCACTCAATGCCAAAACCCTTAGTCAACTGTCTGAATCATTCTGCATCAAAGGTGTTGAGAGCGTTGAGTGCAATGGATTCACCCAATGCTTTTACACATAGTCATTTTTTCACCTGTCTGAAGACGTTGAGTGAGATGGCCTCACACAATAATTTCTGCTTTTTCCTACCTTCTTTATTGGGCATTGAGTGAACTGGCTTCACTCAACCCTTCTATACTTAGTCGATTTTTGTCTTCTTCTTAGGCTTTGACTACAGCAGCAAGACTCAACACGTTTTCTTTGGCATCGAGTGAGCTTTGTTCACCCGACAATTCTATACTTTGTCAAATATTCAGCCCGCCAATACGTAGGCATTGACAAATTCAGCTATACTCGATGATGGCGTTGAGTGAACTCTCATCACTCAACTCCTGTGGACTTGGCCGTAGAATTGATTTGTAGACTAAATGGTTTTGACTGTCCACAACTAACTCAGTTCTTTATGGCACCTGGCGTTGAGTGAACAAGCTTCACTCAATGCCTGTAGACTTAGGAAATTTCCAACCTATCCAGCATCTTCCTTTGCATTTGGCATTGAGTGAACTGACTTCACTCAATTCATGTGGATTTAGAGAGATTTCTATCACTCCACTCCTTTACTTTGTGATCACCTGCCACATCACTTGGAATACCTGTCCTATCAATGTTACAAGGACTAACATGCATGCATAAACTAAAGCATACATCAAATACAACATTGTGTACATCAAATGAGTCAATGGCATACACTAACATATGCAACAATATTAACTTGGAAAACATATAACAAGAAAACAAGTTATAGTTACCACACATCCTTACCTGCATGGTGAACATCATCATACCTGCTCCCCATTAATTACTACTGCCTGGCCTCTTGATCACTTTTATACCCCTTGTATCCTTCTCATATATCCTGCTCTGGTATTTGATACATACATAGATCTGATACTACCAGTTTCCTTAACTTATATCCTTCTCCTCTCCCTTTTGACTTCTATAAATAGTCTGGGAGGTACTGATGTTTTGCTCCCCCTTTCTTAGTATATAAAAGCAACTCTAGCACCAGTAGACCCACTTGTGAGTTCTAGAGGGAATGCTGCTTCATATCTACATGATATAATTTGAATCTTCCTCTACAAGTGCTGGACTTGCTCCCCCTCTACTGAAGCATCCTTTTTCATGCTTTCTGGTATACATTCTAGTCTATAACAGTCTGGATAGTACTTGAACATGATACCACTGAAGGTATACAACTTGAAGAGTATTCATTCTCCTAAAGAACAATTCCACCTGCAAGAAATAATATAACCTGCACCAACGTGAGGAGCAATAGAAGCAATACAAGGTTCAACATACCCAACTAAAATTTGAAGGTGTTGATCTTTGCTTCATCTAGTGGCTTAGTGAAGATGTCAGCCACTTGCTTTTCTATAGGGACAAACACAAGGTTGATATCTTCAAATTCCGCATGCTCCGTAATGAAATGAAATCTTATCTCAATATGATTAGTCTTTTTGTGTGAGACATGATTCCTATCATTTGAGATGGCACTAGAAGAATCATAATATAAGGGACTTCTACCTATCTGGAGGTTATAATCCTGGAGCTAATGCTGGATCCACAGTAACTGAGTACAACAGCTACCTACTGAGATGTACTCTGACTCTATAGTAGAGATTGCAACACTTGTTTTCTTCTTGCTGCTCCAAGACTCTAGTATTCCTCCCAAGAACTGACAGGTGCAAGAAGTGTTCTTCCTGTCCTCTTTATAGCCTGCAAAATATGCATCTGATTAGCCTATTATTTCAAACTCCCCATTCTTAGGGTACCATAGGCCAAAATCTCGTGTGCCCTTAAGAAACCTATGAATCACCTTTCTAGGTGAGTAGTGAGATTCTTTAGGTAAAGCCTGATAACTAGAATAATATATAACTTACATAATGTCTGGACTACTTGTAGTTAGATATAGAAGAGAGCAAATTATCCCTCTATACAAAGTTTCATAAACAAGTTTCCCTACCTCATCTTTGTCTATAGGCATACTTAACACCATGGGAGTTTCATTGTGGAGGAATTCTCCATACAAAACATCTTGATTAACTCCCTGGTGAACTTTGACTGGGATATGGACAAGCCATCATCAGTTTGTCTTACTTGGAGTCCCAAGAAGAATTTAAGTTCACCCATACTACTCATTTCAATCTTCCTTTTCATTAGTTTGGCAAACTTCCTGCAAAGTTTGTCATCAGTAGATCCAAAGATAATATCATCTACATATATCTAGAGTAGGATGATCTTACCCTTAGATTCACTTAGGAATAGGGTCTTGTATATCTTCCCCCTTTAGAAGTTGTTCTCAATGAGGAAGCTAGACTATTTCTTATACCATGCTCTAGGGTCTTGCTTCAACACATATAGAGCATTCCTAAGTCAATAAACAGAATCAGGAGTGTTAGGAACAACAAAATCTGGAGGCTACTCAACATAGACGTCTTCTTTTAAGTCACCATTCAAGAACGCTGACTTCACATCCATTTGGTAGACTTTGAATCCCTTGTGTGCAGCATATGCAAGGAACAGTATTATGTCCTCCAATCTTGCTACAAGGGCAAAGGTTTGATCAAAATCAATACTTTCTTCTTGCATGTACCCCTTAGCTACAAGCCTTGCCTTGTTCTTGATTATAATGTCATTTTTCTTCATGTTTATTCCTGTAAATCCACTTGACTCCAATGATATTATGTCCTTGTAGTCTGGGAACTAACTTCCAGACCTTACATCTCTTAAACTTGTTTAGTTCTTCTTGCATAACTACAGTCCAGAACTGATCTATGTTAGCCTTTTCCAATTTCATTGGCTAAACCTGTGGCAGGAAGCTTGTGTATAGTGTTGTGTTGATACTTCTGCTCCTGGTCACCACTCCTTTGCTGGCATCACCAATGATCTGGTGTCTTGGATGATCCCTTAGATGCTTCACTACTATAGATAATCTTGCTTCAGCATAAGCTACTAGGGTAGCTTCTTACTGATCTTCATCCACATCAAGTGAGCCTAGTAGTTCTTTTAGAAGATCCACTTTATCTTTGATAACTGGAGTTGCTTCCTTGATGGTCAGCTTGTCCATCATCTATTCTGTACCTACCGTACTAGGAGAGGAGCTTGGCAGCTCACTGTTAATCATAGTAGACTCATCAAAGACTACATCTACAGATTCTTCTACAACTTGGCTTTTCAAGTTGTAGATCTTATAAGCATTACTATGATTGGTGTAACCAACAAAGTTTCCATTAAAGGACTTGACGACAAACTTAGTCACATAGGACATCCCATTGTGAAGCACATAGCACTTACTACCAAAGATTCTGAGATAACCCATGTTTGGTTTTTTGCCCTTCAGGATCTCATAGGGAGTCTTCTTATGGCTCTAAGTGAAAGAGGCCATGATAAGGACATGACATGCAGTATTCACTACCTCAGCCCAGAAATATTCTGGGAGAGATGTATCACCCCACAATGTTCTTCTAGCTTCTGTGAGAGTCCTATTTTTCCTCTCAACAATCCCATTTGCTGGGGAGTTCTAGGAGAAGAAAATTCTAGATGAATCCCTTGATCTTCACAGAACTTTATCATGCTTTTAGAATGGAATTTAGTTTCATGGTCACTTCTTATTTTGACCACTAAACTATTAAACTCATTCTGAATTTCTTAGACAAACTTGATGAAGATATCAAGAGTTTCATTCTTTTTCTTTAGAAAGAACATTAAAGCAAACCTGGAATAGTCATCAACCACCACAAGGGTGTAGACTTTCCTATAAAGACAATGAACTGGCATTGGACTATTAAATTTCATATGCAAGAGGTATAAATAACTCACAGAGTCTTTGGTCCCAATGCCCTTGACGGAGGCTTTGGTCTGCTTGCTCTTTTGGCATGCTGAGCACATCCCCTCCTTATGCACTACACATTTGGACCATTCCAAACTAACTCTTAAGTAAAAAGCTTACTAATAGTCTTGTAATTCAAATGAGCTAGCCTCATGTTCCATTGGACATAATATGAGACTTTCTTATTTGTCACTAGACAAATAAGAGAGTCTATATCTAAATAATGATAATATAAATAATAAACATTTCTACACCTAGTGCCTGCCAAGATGACCTCTTGGTCACTTGAACTCTTAATCTTAGACTCATCCATGTGGAAGATAATAACAAAGCCAAGATCATAGAGTTAGCTTATGAGTATAAGGTTGTTTTACAACCCTTCAACATAAGCCACTTTTGTGATTGTGACTATGCCGTTAGTAATCTTACCATAGCCCCTAATCACCCCTCTACCAGAACCATAAAAGATAACCTTGGGTCCATCTTTCACTTGAAAATACTCCTTTAAGTTGCTCCTTGTCTCAGTCATGTACTTGGAACAACCACTGTGCAAGTACCATATAAGGGTATGGGAACTTGGACTAACCTGCATGACACAATTCACTTTACCTTAGCACCCCAATACCTATTGGGTCCTCGGTTCATGTTAGTTTGAAAATAAACTTATCTACCAACAACTTTTCTGACTGGGGGACTAATAGCTGCTCCTGGCACACTTGGATTGTGCCAACAGTCTATTACAAAGTGGCCCACTTTACCACAACACCAACATTCATGAATATTGTATCTTCTCTTTTGTACAGGACTTGCATTTCAGTTAAATACTGACTGAACAGTAGGAAGAAGAGTAACAACCTTCTTCAGATTCCTTTCAGCAAGGATTTGACTGAAGGTAAGTCTTCTAACAGGCTTGTTTGGCCTAATCTGAGTGCCAACAGTAGCAAGTTTTTTTTTTAAAAAGCCTGCTCTTGATAGAATCAGACACAGGCAAACCAGGTTTGCATGAAGACTGCTCCTTTGTGTGAGTCTTTGCTGAATGATACTCAACCTTTGCTGCAACCACATTCTTAAAAGTGGGGGTTGGAGCACCAAAGACAAATGGTCTATGATGGGCCCTTTGAATTTATTCATGGGAATCCTTAAAGGAACCCACCCTGATATACATTCCACCATGGCTGTGAACATCTTTGTTTACACAAGTGGATCTGCCATTCATCCAGTGACCATAAATGCTTTCTTGGTCATACCTGTTTGAAGGCAACTGAACTTTCCTAAAAGCAATGGGAGGCTTGGAAGCAAGAGGCTGAGCGGGAGCTGGAGCTTTGCCCTTCCCTTTGGAAGGAGCAACTCTTGTGCTTCCCATGAATCTAAACCCCTTCTTACCCTTCTTAGAGGAGAAAGAGTCTATCAAGGGTAACACAGTACTTGGCTTAGAATAGCTAGCCACTACTCCTTTCTCCCTCCCTAGCCTCTCTTCAAGATCCCTGATGAGACTGTTCTTGAACTTGATGGAGCCAATCCGGATGATATTCATTACCCTAAGTTGGCTAAGTTCCTTGTCCTTCTGTTCCAGCAAATATGTTGTCTCAATAAGCTGGGAAGTAGCTAGCTGTAGAGAGGCAATCTCAATAGCTTGCTTCTTAGACAACTTCTTCCCCTTTTTGAAGGCATCCAGAGGTTTTCCATACCTGTCAATCAATTGATTGACATCTCCTTCTGATTCAAAATCATTTTCATCATTGGATGAAGAAGCTACTATACAGGGACTAGTCTCATATCCAAACTCAGAAGAAGAGCTTGATAGATAATTTACCTTGCTTTGACAGGGCTGATCATGGCTGGATTTGTCATCAGTCATTACCATCAGCCCATAACAGCTGTAGGCATCTTTGTAATCATCATCATCAACCTATGAATCACTTTCTGAGTGTGATAGAGTGGCCCAAATACCTATCCTGGCTGCAGGATAGTCTTCATCTACTGCTACTATATCTTGTTCAGTAGTAGCAGCAACCAACCCAATATAGGCCTCTTCATATTTTGACTAAGATGAAGATGAGCCTGTCTAGCTCTTCTCTTTCTTAGCAATGAAGGACTTCTCCTTCTTTACCTTGTGTTGGTGTTGTTTCTTTTCACCAGCCTCCTTCCTCTTTACTAGGTAATTAGCTATCATATGCCCTTATTTGCTATAACAATAGCAGACAACTTTAGAGGAATTAAATTTACTATATTTAGAATCATACTTGTCATCCTTGGAATGATTCCTCCAATAATGAGAAGAGGTAGAGGGTCTACGCTTCCACTATTTATTCTTCATCAGCTTCTGAAAGTGAATGGAGAAGGCATCAAAGTCTTCATCAAACATGTTGCGGTCTGATGCATCTGACTCTAAGCTGTCTAAATCAGTTGGTCTTCTTGGAGGAGAGGGAATCCTCTCCTTAATCTTCCTTATGATGTCAGCTCTGAAGTCCAAGGACTTTTCCTTAGCTTGGTATCTACTGGTGCCCTCCTCCTCTTTCCTGGTAGCCAGTTGCATCTCATAAGAGAGCAGCTTTCCAAAAAATATTTCGGGAGGAGTCTCAGCAAACTTTTCTTATGGCATATATCTTAGTACCCCAGTCTCTACTGAGAGATCTTAGGAACTTGTCACTAATTTCATAATGACTGAAGACCCTACTATAGGTCCTCAGTTCATTTATGATCTTGAAAAATCTTTCATAACAAGTCGCTAAGTTCTCTTTCCGAAATTGCCTGAAAGCCTCATACTCCTGGTTGAGCATGGACATTCTATCATCTCTTACCTATTCTGTACCCTCCATGTATACCCCAATGGTGTCCCACATCTCTTTGGAGATCTGGCAGTAGACCAAGTTCTAGATGGTTTAGTTATCTATGGCATTAATAATAATGTTTTATGCCCCCTTGTCAAATATAGCTAAGATGACTTCATCCTTTATCATCTCTGAATAGGTCTTAGGTGTCTGGACATTGACATCCAAAATAGAGACCTTAATAAGGATAAAGGGTCCCTCCTTGACTGTCACAAAGATTTTAGGGTCATAGGCTTCCATGAAAAGCCTAACGCTCTCCTTCCACATTCCAAATTTCTCCTTTCTACATATGGGGAGTTTCATTGAACCTAACTCATTATGGCTTTCTACAAAACCTATAAGTACAGAACTGTAGCTACCCTTGGTGATCACTCAGATTATGAAATCCTTTTTGAGCAACCTCCCTCTGATACATTTGAAAGTCTTTGTTTTCAAGATAGCTAACAACCAAGAGGGGGGGGGGTGAAAAGGTTTCTCGGTTTCTTATGACTTTTTTTATTTTATTCTTTAAGTGATTAGTATGTTAATAGTTATCTGCTTTCAAGAACCTGCAATAAAGAAACAATACAAAGAAAAGCACACACATAATATATAGTGGTTCCCAAGATTATGGGTACGTCCACTCTCCTCCCACCTTTCTAACTTCTAGATAGACGAGGCACCTCTCCAAAACTCAGCTCTATGAGCTTACACCATATATCTCATAGGATCTCACAGTCTCCTCTAAGACTTACAACTCAGGCCAAAGCCCTACGTCAGAGAAAATTTGCTCCTATAACTCAGTGATCAACTGATCACCTACCTCAGGCCCAAAGGCCCTACAACTCTGGCTGGGAGGATAACCATACCTTAGATCCATAAAGGACCCTTCCTTAGAGTGAATGCCTCTCTAATAGCTCAAGCATAAAGGCCCTACCTTAGATCCAAAGAATCCTACAACTCAGGCACAAGTTCCCTACAACTTAGAGAGAATGAATCTCCTACCTCATGCTCAAGAGCCCTACCTCAAATCCAAACGGGATCCTACACTCATAGAGTATAACTCTCCAACAGTTCAGGCAAAACTGCCCTACCTCAGGCTCTAGAGCCCTATAGCTCAGATCCAAAAAGGATCCTACAAAAATACAATGGTTTTAATTAATTTGATACAAAGAAATTTCTCTGTGTCTGCTACTAGAGCTGAGTTATCTCAGCTCTATCTATCTTCATAGCTGCAAAAAGATGTTCTTAAATAAATGGCTGCGTCTGCTGGAAGTATCTTAGATAACTGTTTCTGAACTTGATGTAGAAGACTTAAGATCTGCTAGGTCTTGACTTCTTCAACTAGCAAACCTAAACCTGCAGAAGACTGAAGGCTCTCCTCTCACTTCCTTATTAAAAGTGTTTCTGAACTTACTATAGCAGAAGAAAGTGCTACAGCTAACTAAACTTTTAGTTTAGATGATCAACTTCAAGCTTTTTCCGACAGTAATGGTGAGTAAGATGAAGTCCAGCCGCTCATTTTCTTTTTGAAACAAAACCCTAAATGTTGAGTTCAACATGCAGTAGCTGCCCCTTTTTATCTTTCGTCGATTAACTGCTCCAAGAAGTAGTGGGGACCACCTGCAGCTGACAGCTACACCTTTCTTTACTGGAAGAAGACGTACAGTGGCTCTCCGACAGTGTTTGTCGTATTCTGTAGCTTCCCCACACTTAATTTAAACTCTGTTGAATTTGTTAATTTTGGCTGATGTCATCAGACTATAGACTTAGCCAATTACTGAAATTCACTCCAGGTGTTGAGTGTGTTGAGTGAACAAGCTTCACACAATGCAAAACCCTTAGTCAACTGTGTAATGACTCCACCCGTTAAATAACATATAATAGAAGGTCCGGTCGGGGCCCCACACTATATGCCACAAACAGACGGTGAAGTCACAGGTTAATACCAAAATATCATCGCACCTAACCCAGAACATTCTAGCGGAAGCTTATTACTTGAATGAACTCAACCATTGAATGTACACTACTATATAAATATCACATTTATATAAATAACCCGGAATATATGCAAGCACATCCAGCTCACGGCTTTAAGCCCTTACAAGTTTCTCTTTACAAAATATGATTTCATACATCGGTACGCAGGTCGGCCACACATGAAATCCAAAGCTTCGCATAGCCTTCAAGGGCGTACCAGCATCAGCAGCAAGGGCTTCAGTCCGCTCGATCTAATCAGCCAGCAACACTTGCATATGAACGTCAACTCGAAGGGTTATCAACAAAGCAACATTCAACTTTCAACTGACCAATTATAACGACCAAACCCCTACTAGGGGCAGTGGTTCCTTCCCTGTGTGTACTGCAATCACAATATATATATAATACAACAACATCACAAACGCCCGCCTTCGAGCCAAGCGCTTCGTGCACTCAGGGCATGCTTACGGTGTACCGAAAACCTCTAGGTCTCACCACCGATTCGAGGTGTTTAGCATGTTGGTCGGGTATAAGCCTCAAAACCCCTGGTTAAGACCTCACGCACCAACCCCACTCAGAAGCGTTCACCACATGGAAACTATGAGCACTATACGTGGACCTAAAACGTAGTGCAACACGTCGGGAATGCCCGAAGCCCCCATTTGCAGTGCTACCAATCGACTGCACACAATGATCCTATATTGAACTTCTTGGGTGGTTCATCTCGCCCATCCCACTCAGAGGTTCTTAACTTGTTGGCCATGGGCATCAGCCTCCAAACCCCTGTTGAAGACCTCTCGCGCCCATCCACTCAGAGGTATCCGCAATCCATCTCATAATAAAGGCACATAGTTACGCTTTCCCATCCATCATCCAACTTGTGCCGAGCATACAACTAAAGGAGCTATGCAACGCTTCCTTACCACTATTCACAAGTGTCCTCACACTCTCTGCAAGCTATTTGGTTAATACACGGAGTCTTCTCCGGTTTGCAGCATCACCAATTTAGACTAGACATCAAGATGGGCTTCACACAGCATGCCTATTCCGTACTACACACTTCCGGGTCTAAATAGAGACTCGACCACTGGATTAACTTTTGCTTTCCACCTCTTGGTGGAGGATCCCATGCATATGCATAAAGTAGGACTTCACTTGTCCAAGAAGGAGATCGTTACCCTTGATGATCGCTTCAGAGCCATCGAGAAATTAGCCAGAGGGAAATCACCGTGACGGCCTTGCCTCCACAATGCGGGCATCGGATCTCGAGTCGGACTGTTGATGCTCCTCTAGCAGCCGAAACCCTTCTCCTTATTCCTCCTCCAAGCTGTCCCTTCTCTCTTCATAGAAAGAGAATGGCCAAGACAATAGAATGAAAAATACTTCTCAATCCATGGTCTTATCACTACAGGGAGAAGCTTGGACCACATGATCCAAATTGAAGGAAATGAACGGCCTTGATCTGCCCCCAAATATTTATTTTTGGGCTGACACGGCTTGCGACAAGCCCGTGTCACAGGTCGTTTCCCCTAAGCGGCTAAGTAACCGACTCAATCCAGACTAGAACACAGGCTAAGACACGCCGTATCAAGCCCTGACACGCCCGTGTCACAAGGTAAATTCCTGTGTCGAGGGGCGTGTTCCACAATCAACATAGGACCAACTCCCCCGAGAATGACACAGCTAGGGCACACGCCCGTGTCCTTAGCCGTGTGCCAAACACACCCCTATGACACACCCGTGTCACAGGCCATGTTCTACACTCAATGCCACTCAACGCCGCCCAGTTTCCAACCAGAGCAGGACATGCCCTGGGACACGCCCGTGTCCCAGGACGTGTCGCCTAACTCAACGATCGTCGACTAAAATTGTGTTGACAATTCGACACGCACAGTTAAGGACACGCACTAGGACACGCCCGTGTCCCAGGCCGTGCGCCTCATTAAGACACAATCGACACCCACTAGAGTCCTACTCGAGACCCACTCGAGTACCGAGAGCTTGAGATGCACTAGGACACGCCCGTGTCCGAGGCCATGCCATCTATCCTAAACTCCAAATCGTGATTTGGGGTGTTACAACCCTCCCTTCCTTTTAGAAATTTCGTCCCAAAATTTAGCACAATATATCCAACTACACAACCATTCCTTTGTTACAAATATACACAAAATGATCTGGGGTTACCCTCCCCATGGCCTCTCACAAATAAAGTCTTTTTACAAACATCATACAACAATAAAAGTAATGTACATTCTTTCTCTATTTTTGCTCAGTCGCGTCCTTCATAATCCTCTTAACAGCCTATTGTAATTAAAGATTATACACGTGAGGTTGCTGAACTTCAAGATTTGAGTTTTGGCGCTCCTGCACTTCGAGAGTGTACACTCGCGGTTGTGCTCGGGATGCAGAGGATTCCACAACTGCCTTGGCCTTTTCCTCATAGGACGCACCGGTCTTTTTCCTACCCTTTACCGGGCCTCTAAAACAATATCTTATTATATGACCCTGTTATCCACAATTATAACATATACGTGTATCCACACGTCCTTGCCCATACGTTGCTCTCGAAGCAACATCTGAATACGTTTGTTCAGCGGGCATGAACCTCTTCTTGTCCCGTTTCCTAAAATCCGATTTTTCGGACTACGGAACTTTAAACTTTGGCTTTTCCACCACCAAGTTCTTCTTGTCATGCACCCATTTCAAGTCCTTCTCCAGCGCACATGTTGTATCTATTAGTGCTTGGAAACTTTGGTTCGCCAAACTCGGGAGCGCCATCCTCAACTAATCTTTGAGTCCCTCATAAAAACTATTCGTCTTTCACGCTTCTTCTGCAAACGTAGACCCCGCATAGCGCCCCAGCCTGGTGAACTCATGCAGGTAATCATCAACAGTCTTCTCACCCTGCACCAGACATTGAAATTCATTCTCCATTGCAATTTGCTGCGATACTGGCAAAAACTTTGACCAAAACAATCTGGAGAATTCCTCCATCGAAATCTATCCCAGGCCTCTGCCTGCCAACTGGTGCATCTCGACTTCATCCCACCGAAGCCTCGCCTCTCCTTCCAGCAGGAAAGTGGCTAAAGATACTTTCTGCCCCTCATCAATCCTAATCGCTGTCAGGATCCTCTTCACTCTTGAGAGCCAATCCTCTGCCTGTATTGGGGAATTCACCCCGACAAACGTAGGTGGATGAAAATCCATAAACCGCTTCAGTTGCTCGTCAGCTGCTTTCTCTTCAATCCAAGCTTCAATACGCTCTTGCCTCGCACAAACCTGTACTGGCTCCACTGCAGGCCTTGTCTGCCTAATATATTGTACTTGAAACATGGCAAATACCGCCTCCGAAACTAAGCGTATTGTTTTCACTGAAGGGGGAGGTGTGGACAGCTCAGCTGGTGCCGCACTCTCATCCGAACACTGGGGTTCAGACTACCGAGCTCCACTCATTATCACCTATGCGTGAGCAAGACATCATTAACCTCCAATCAAAAATGGCAAACATGCCCAATAACTCACATTCCTAGTGGACATTCTTGAGTTCATTTATATTAACACAGTTCGCACGTACACATGCTCGCCACCCCGCAAAAGAATTCGACCATGAATGCGAAAGCGGAAGACAGATAAAATAGGATACCAAAATGTAACGACTCCACCCGCTAAATAACATATAATAGAACGTCCGGCCGAGGCCCCACACTATATGCCACAAATAGACGGCAAGGTCATAGGTTAATACCAAAATACCATCGCACCTCACACTGAGCTACTTGCCCAAGGGGGTGACATTACTGAAGCTACTCTGGAGAGTGAGTATGCTGCTGATACAGTGATGGACATTGTATCAGACATAAACAAAGAAGAACTGATCACTGCTGACAATGGAGCACCAGATGTACAGATGACAGATACAGCTCAAGATGAGCAAGTGAGCATCTCCTGTATAGAGAAGGCCCTGGATAAAGATCTGAATGTCAAGGGAGAACCTTTTGCTTCACGAGCCAACATCGTTCCTCCTGTTCAGATGCAGCAAGAGATAACTTTGGAGGAACTGTTCCTTGATTTATCTACAGCAAGGACTGAGGGGTAGTAGCAAAAAGTATATTAGGAACTACCAGGAACTGAGGGGGAGGAGCTACTGGATGCCCCTATTAATAAAGAACCTGTAAATATAGAAAGCTCATCTCAATCTTCTTATGATGAAGAATCCTCCATGGCTAAAAAGAGAAAATTAGTTGCAATCAGGAAAAAGAGCACAGGCTATAAGAAAGCCTTACAAACAGTCACTCCACCACCTGCTCAAAGCATGGACTTCAGTTAATGACTGGTCCAACTGTAAGTCAAGTTGGAAGAGCAAAGGAAGTCATTGGAGAAATATGTGGATGAGTCACATAAAGAACTGCAGTTCCAGCTGGCTCAAGACATTAAATCCATTAGATTTGAAGTTAATTTGAATAAGAAAGAGATAAAAGATTGCTTCCATAAGGGAGGTAATGTTGAAGTATATTTGGCTGAGCAACAACAGTTGATAAAGACTGAAGTTGAGGACATTACAGTCAAGCAAGGATATATTTTAGAAAATCAATTCAGATCAAATGAAAATCTCAAGGACTCCCATGATGAAATTCTCAAAAAACTGGGAAGTACTGCTACTGATTTGAAAACAAAAGTATCCAAGCAAATACAAGCAGATCTAGCTGTTGTCCTAACAGCCATTAAAGCTTTTCAAAAGACTATTTCTGATCACCGGACTAAATTCCAAGCCTACTAGAAATAAGGTATTGAATATCTGGCTGAATAAGTAAGGTTTCAAAAGAATGATCTGAGAGATCATATAGCTAGGGAAGTCATAAAGGGGGAGAGAATATTAGTCAAAGCCAGCTCTGATCATGCAAAATGGGTATCTAATACCATCAGAGCTACACTTGGATTTCAACCCCTATGTGAGGATGATAATACTACTGAGTCTGGTTTTAAACCTGCCTACATTGAAGGGGGGTCAGCCAGAGGTTGCACAGGTCATTTATCCTCCAACTGATTTTGATATAGTTCAGCAAGAAGTTCAACAAATGTATAGCCCTCCACAGGAGGCACATAATATTATTATTGAAAGGGTAAAAATGTCAGAGGCTGCACAAGAAGCTCAGAGGGAGGCCCAGCTTTCCAAGAAAAGGTTTAGAGAACAGGCAGAACTGAAGCCTGATTTTGAGCAGTGGAGTTCTACCTCCAGGAACATTTTTGTTACTGCTAGGAAAGCTGTGAAGGACAAGACATATGATAGAGGAAAATGGTACTCTGAGTAAGAGTGGATCAAGTATCAGGCAAGGCAAGAGGCTATACATCAGTATAGGAGGAGTGCTAAAGTTGGGAAGTTACTTGCTAACACTTTGGAGCCTAGCAAGTACTTTCCAAAGCCTTTTAACTATTTTGAAAGGCAAAGGATCAAGGCTGAAGAACTAAAGATGAAATACCTGAAAGGAAAGAAACCAGCTGATGATATTGAACCTAATGTGCAGGCTAAGATCAGATCTGGAAAAGGAATAGTAATCAAGGAGCCTATTTAATCTTAGGATAGATAGGTTAATATGTAGAACAATGTAATCTTTTGATTTTTGTTCTTTAAAGAAACATGTAAACCTAAACAATTTTCTTATTAATGAATGACATCATTTTAAGTATTGAGTTTAGTTATTACCTTTTTTTATATGTTACCCTGTAGTGAAATGTATGAACATCTATTTTTCTTTGATTTATTATGTGTGGTGTATATCTTTGACTAAGGGTTATGACTTCTCCAAATAAGGGGAGATTGTTGGGTACACTGGAAACTATGTACCAGATTTGGAGAAGCCTCCCCTTACTCAATGATATAAATCAATTTGTTTTTGATGGGATGTTTGAGTTTCAGTGTGCAGTTTTAAGAAATGCTTGAAAATTTCTAAGTACAAGTGTCGACACTTGTAAGGAATTGTGTTGACACCTGAAGCAGGAGCTGTGTCGACACCCAAAAGTTATGTCGACACCAGAAGCAAGGCATGTGTCGACACACAGGAATTGTGTCGACACACATGACTTGTGTAGACACACACTCAACGACGTCTATCAACGACAGCTATACTTAGTCTGAAAGGCTTGTGTCGACACACAGGACTTGTGTCGACACACACTCAACATCGTATATCAACAACAGCTATACTGAGTCTATAGGGCTTGTTTCGACACACAGGACTTGTGTCGACACACACTCAACGATGTCTTCACATACACTCAATGCCATTTGTCAGAAACAGCTATGTCGATACCAGGAGCAGTTGTGTCGACACACAGGACTTGTGTCGACACATATAATAGAAGTTGTGTCGAGAAGCAGAAGAATGACTGTGTCGACATATTGAATGTTGTGTCGACATCATCAAGACTTGTGTCGACACTTAGACTATTTTTGTCGACACATGTGAAGTAGTTTGCTGAGTGTTTCCTGCTGAGATATAAAGTCATTGCAGAATCAGCTGTCACGGCTGAAGACTTGACAGCTGTCATAAACAACAAGTCTGACACCTTGGTCAGAACTGTAAGAAGGTTGTTACAAACCGGATCAGCCGGTAATTATTGAGAAACTCTATATAAAGGACTGATCCATGATAACCAAGCAATTAAGCAATTTAGAAGGGAAAAATACCAACACGTAACCAGAGAGAGAATTCAAGAAAAGGGGGAACCCTTAAGAACACAGATCCTGAATAGTCGTTAAGAAAGATTCAGATCTAATTTTGAATCTAAGAAGGGAGTTGTCTAAAGATCAACTTCTACACCAAGCAAAGATCAACCTCATTTTGTTCAATCAAGAAGCATTGAAAAAGCTAAGTTAGGTTGGATCTGAAGTATACAGTTTATTCAAGAACTGATCAAGAAGCTCACATCAATTGAGATTTCTATCTAGGTAACATTTGTGTTCAATTAAATATTGTTTTTCTTGTAAGATCTTTTATAGATCTGAGTTATAAGCCTGTGTTTATAAAGGCTGAGGTAGGGCTGATAGCCTGAGGTGTAGGACTTGTGAAAGTCTGAGTTGTAAGCCTGGTGATAAGGGCTGAGGTAGGGATGTTTCCTGAGGTAGGGTTCTTGGGAAGAATCTGAGGTAGGACTTGTATAATTCTGAGTTGTAGGAACCTCTCAGGATCTGAGTTGTAAGATCTATGGATTTGAGTTAGTGGAAGGATGTTTGGCTGAATCCAGTTCTCTACTGGATAGGCGAAGGTGGAAAGTGGATGTACCCATAACTTTGGGAACCACTATAAATCTGGTGTACTGTGCTGTGAATGTTATGGTGTGGATTGTATATTCTATGATGTGATAGATCTAGTTACTTGCCTTAAATTAATAAAGAAAATTAGAACCTATTAACCCCCCTCTAGGTGTCTTAGCTCTTGAAATCAAGTCTTTCAGTGTAGGACGTGTCATCTTGGTTGGATGGTTTCATTATGTAACACTTCGGTCTGTCTATAGTATATGGCATCGGGCCCCAGCCGGACCTACTACTATATGCCATGTGATGGATAAGGGTGTTATACCCGATAAATCTTTCTCGACTTTCCAGCACCTACAAAGGGAAAATCCACCAAGACGTGGAAAACAAAGCAACAGTCAACTTTAGATTACCAATTTATAACGACCCCACCCCTCATTCAGTGCGATAGTGCTCCTTCCCTATATCTCAACAACCACATATGTTGGTATGCTTGGCCAAACATCCCATTCACTCTGGGAACATTATCAGCATACCAGATCCTCTAGTCCCATCACCATCCTCAGTCCTAGACCGATGGTACAACATTGAGAATTCTTTAGTCAAGCGCATAGCAATCACTCTAACTATGCCAATCACAGTTCCAAGTACTTTACTAATCTAGCCCGAAATACATAACAAAGATACAATTTAGCCACATCCCGTTGCTCAAATATCGTTTGTACATTGCTTGACGTAGGTCAGCCTCCCCATTTCCATTACTGCATACATAACTGATATTATATAACAAGGCTGGCTCTCAGGGTCACCATAGTTTGGCACTTCAGGCTCTCAACTCAACATGCTACCCATCTTATTTCAGGGACAGAGGTTTCACAACCACAATCAAAATCTCTATAGGAGCTAACGCTAAAGGTTGCACTACCGCCGGGCGATATCTGATAGAACAACATTCCTATCCCAAATATATGTGTTTTCCTGAACAACATTATAACACCCCTGATTTTTTTGATGATTTTGATTTGATTTGGTATCGTCATATTTATGACATCTTGACATTACTTTTAACGTTGAGTTGACGGTGCAACGCCGTTAAGGCATTTTCGCGTCCGTTTGGTCGGGTCGGCCTTATTTTTGAATTCTGGTTGTAATTGGAAAATTTTGCATTTGGAAATTTAGTTAAATAATTTTGGACTTGCTCGTCAAGTTTCGTCGCGATCCGAGCAATATTCGGTCCTCGGCGATATTCCGAAGTTTTGTAGAATTTATGTTCGACGTAGATTTTGAAAATTAATATCTCGGAAGTGGCTCATTGGATTTTGGTTTTGACTTCTCTATTGGGTTCGTAGGGTCAGTGTTCACCTTTAGTGCGAGTTTTGTTTAATTCGGCGCGCATTTGAGCCTCTGTTTTGAACTCGTGCTTCCTTGATCAAAAAATATAAATATGATTATTTTAATATTATAGCACTATTCAAAAATGTCTTTTACTATGCATCTCTATAGTTTGATTTTGGATATTTTTGCAAAAACCACTATTCACCAGGACAAAAAAAGTATTGTTCTGCAATTTTGTTTTGCCTAGTACCTTCTTCTCGAATACTACGTTCTTCCTTCTGGAGTAATCACTATTCACCTCTCGAGTACTGCTGCTTGGTGTCGAGTTTTTCCTTCCTTGTTCTCGAGTACTAAATTTTAGTACTCGAGTAGACTATTTTCTACTTCTCGAGTACCTGTAATCTTGTTCTCGAGTACTGTTGGCTCATCTCGAGAATTTCGTTCTAATCTGCGTTCATGCGTCGTTTTGAGAATCAAAACAGTGTTGTATGGAAAAATGGTTAACATAAAATTTGTTCGTCTCGACGAGATCTATAACTTTTATGTTGAACACTTTTCGATTTGAAGCCATCCTAAACCTCTATTATAGTTTTTCGCGCACCCGCTCATAAATAGCCCGTTTTTTTTCCTATTTAGACAAAACTTTATATATATATATATATATATATATATATATTGATACTTAAGATAATTAGAAAGAAAACTTCAACTTCTTCCCCGTGAGTTAGACTTAACCGAAACCAACTGTGCAGCGACTCCCTCCCATTCGTGAATCTTCCGGTGGCCGCCGACGGTGCTCCAGTGCTCGAAATCTTCAACAGATTATAGATCCGGAAAGCTCTCATCAAGAGCTACTCCATCGTGGTAAAATTTTCCCCATTTCTTGAGTTTTCTCGTTAGGGTTTTTTGGCCCTAACTTCTATTTCGTATATTTTTGTTCAGATCTCGACTCCTCCCATCTTCTTTTGCCCCAATCTGCGACGTGGAGTGATTCAGAGGATTTTTCCGGTATAACCAAGGCAAGTGGTGGTTTACCCTCGTTTCTTCTTGTCCGGTTTGATGGTAATGATTAAGTTTTTATGTTCTTTAAAACTTTCTGCACTTTTGTCTTCCAAGTTATTCCTATGATTAACCTTTCTTGATGATCACTTGATGTTGTAAAATTTTTTCATGGTGAACTCAATCTTGTCAGGTTATGTTTAATAGTTCTTGAAGTGTCTTATTGATGACTTTAATCGCCTTATCTATCGTTATTGAACGCGTTAGAGTTTATCTAGGATTGCAAATCGTTCCTGTTAGAAGAAGCCAAGCCGGGCCCACAATGGGTTGACCGGACACACCTGGTCGACTGCAGTCCAACACATCCCCAACAAAATCACCTGGGTTTCACCTCGGTTTAATCCCAGGTATGGTGTTGAGGCCCAAGGATTGATCCCGGGACCTCCTTTATCTAACCCTTCTGGGAGCAGATACCCAACTGTGCTGCATCACAGTTGGGTGTCTTGTCCCTGAATAAGGGTTTGATAAAGGAGGTCCCGAGATCAAGCCCTGGGCCTCAACAACCTACCTGGGATTAAACCGACGTGGAACCCAGGCTATTTGGTTGGGTATGCGTTAGATTGCTGTCGGCCAAGTGTGTCTGGTCAACCCATTGTGGGCCCGACTTGGCTTCTTCTAACAAAACATGGCCATCTTTTGTTAGAAGAAGCCAAGCCGGCCCCACAATGGGTTTAAAGGACACACCTGGCCGACTGTAGTCTAACGCATCCCCAACCTAATCACCTAGGTTCCACCATGGTTTAATCCCAGGTAGGTTGTTGAGGCCCGAGGCTTGATCCCGGGACCTCCTTTATCAAACCCTTATTCAGGGAGCAGACACCCTACTATGCTGCAGCACAGTAGGGTGTCTTGTCCCTGAATAAGGGTTTGATAAAGGAGGTCCTAGGATCAAGCCCCAGGCCTCAACAACCTACCTGGGATTAAACTGAGGTGGAACCCAGGTGATTGGATTGGGATGCGTTAGAGTGTAGTCGGCCAGGTGTGTCCGGTCAACCCATTGTGGGTCCGTCTTGGCTTCTTCTAATAAAGTCTAACGCATCCCCTACCAAATCACCTAGGCTTGATCCCTGGACCTCCTTTATCAAACCCTTTTAGGGACAAGATACCCAACTGTGGTATCTTGTACCTGAATAAGGGTTTGATAAAGGAGGTCCTTGGATCAAGCCTCGGGACTCAACAACCTACCTGGGATTAAACCGAGGTGAAACCGAGGTGATTTGGTTGAGCATGCATTAGACTGCAGTCGGCCAGGTGTGTCCAGTCAACCCATTGTGGGCCCGACTTGGCTTCTTCTAACAGTTCCTAAGGGTTGATCAACCGCGTCTTGAATCTAGAAACGTATAGTATAAACCGATGTGCCAAGTCTCGAGATATATGTGTTATTTTTTGGGTTTTCTTGATTGCGGGAGTTTGTGGACGCAACAACCTCTGCAATGCTTGTTTCCCTTATTAGTACCTCGTGGAAGTCTACCGAGTTTTTTTTTGTGGCTGCGATGTATGGTGGAGTGTATGAGTCTCCCCCACAGTTAGACGGATATTATATTCGTGAGGGTGTGTCCAGATGAGTGACCACTTCACTCGTGTTTTTGGTAGAGCGACAACAAATGGCTAATAAAGTTATGTATTTCTTCCTTATGATTTACTCATATTTGTCACCTTATAGCCTTGTGCATATAGTGTATTTATGATGTACGCGACGATTCACGTAAGTGTTCTTTTCCTATTTGACGCTTACTTTTGGTACATTACTTCAATACTTTTGGTCTTGGGTTGGTACCCCTTTTGACCTTTATTTTATGTTGACTTATTTTTCTGCCACCATTTGTACATTCTTGCTAAGGTGTTCTGTCTTTGGAATGCCTCAGGTGTAGAGCAGTAGTTGATAGTGGAGCTGGTTTTGGTGTTTCTGGGCAGCAATGTTGGCTGTGGTTTTCACCTTGCCGTAGCGAGGTAGTTGACATTTTAGTTTTGTTTACTTAGTTTAGACATACTTTTCTACTCGTGGTTCATGTCAGATTGTTAGCGCCCACATGGTTGTTGATTCTTTTGGGAAACTTGCTAGTTATTATTGTTCTCCTTATGATTTATTTGGATTACTTGCTCTCTAGTTTGTTTTATTCTTCGGATTGCATGTTAGATATTTTTAACTTATAAAACCTTATAATTAGTATATCATACATGTCATCTCTTCCAAAACTAAGTCCCTACTTTCTAGTTAGGGTAAAGACTTTTTCCTATACTTATTATAAATCTAGAGTTTGCATAGCATTAGTTGTTCCTCGGGGACATTTATACTCATGTAGCGTGTTTAAGTCAACCTAAACAAGTATCTTCCACACCGTATAATTATATTTTTAATTGTGGACTAGTTGATCCACTAAATCGAGGGATACTACTATCTTCTTAACTGAAATTGTATTTTCCTCTAAATAACCTAAAGATCTTTATTTATATATTATGTAAGAGTTTTGACTGACCACCCGTAGTTATCTCCTACTGGCGTGGTATAATGACGCGCATTTTCCCTTACTCTGATATATTATTTAATACGGTGAAAATGCGAGTTGTGACAGTTGGTATCATAGGGAGGTTGCTTGACAATTGGTCGGGCAACCTTCCCTTGCTTGTATTAGTTACTTAGTGACATTTCATACACGCATCGATGTGTCATCAGAACATCTTAGCCGAAGAGTAGACACTACACTCATAACACGATAAGAAGAATACAGGACATATTATGTAGTATGGGATGCATAATATGTGTTTGTTTATGGATCTACCATAGGTGCCAACATGTGACGGTTATGTAGTATGGGATGCAAAACCACCATCATATGGGTGCCCATTAGCACGTTTTCTTTTCTCGTTGCATGAGATGTTATATAGTATGAGATGCATAACATTTCATGTGTACACCGCTCATAACATGCATTAAGGCCTTTTTAGGATGCATAGCACTGCATACATTGCATATCACCGCATAAACATGGGTGTTAAGTTAAGGTTTACATGATGGCACATGTACACACATGATTTTAAGTAAGAGTAAAGGACCCATGGATTCATATCATAGGCACAAGAGTCAATAGGATAAGAGGATATCATACTAAGTAGGATATAACATCATTATAAAATCCCAGAGCAAGTTGCAGCATAAGCAAGTTTCTTTTAAGTATGGTCTGAACTAGTCGTGTGGCCTAATCGTAATCTAGGATTTTGATGAGTTGTTCGTTTGCTTATAAAAATGCAGCAAAAGTTTATTGCGAGAGGTCGACTCCCTAGTCAAAGGGTGAGTAGTCAGGAGCGCAAAGTGATGCGATTATCGAGAGTCTGCGTTAGAGTAATGAGGCTCTATCGAGACAAATAGTTGTGATGCAATCGCAAATGCAGTTTTTGTTGTCTGCCTCTCTAGCGTAGCAAAACTTAGTATAAGAGCCTGCCTTGGGCCAAGCCGTACATGATACTCCTGCTTCTCTGGTAACACCAGTGACGCTACCACCAGAGATGAATTTTATCTCACATTTTCAGCGGTTAGGACCTCCCAATTACAGTGGGAGTGCCGACTTTATGGTTTTGGATAATTGGATCATCGCTATTGAGGAGATGTTTTTATATTTGTGGATTCTAGAAGCCCGGAAGGTAATGATTGCAGCCTATCAGCTAAAAGTTATGGCAAAGATTTTGTGGATTCGGGAAAGGGAGAGTTTGAAGAAAGGCTGTTCTAGGGAGTCTTTTAAGAAGATGCTGCTTAAAAATTTTCTACCCTCGATCGAGCAAGATCGCTTGATGAATAACTTTCTTCATCTAAAGCAGATACAACTCTCGGTGAGCGAGTTCGAGATTGAGTTTAGAAAACTGAGTAGGTTTGCTCCTGATTTGGTAGTTTCGGGGGAGGGTAGAGTGAAACATTTCCTGGGAGGACTAAGAAGCGATGTCCAATAATGGGCAAGCGCTTATATGGTCGATAATTATGCTGTAGCAGTGGAAGCCGCGCTAAAAGTGGAGGCGATTGAAAATGCCAAGAATCGAGGTGCTGTAGCAAGAAAAGAGAAGAGGAAATGTGTTGAAAACGGAAGCTCTAGGGCATCTGGTCCTTCGAAGAAGAAAAGTGGGGAAATATATAGCTTCTATTATCGACTTGGCAACCCTTACGAATGGTGTTTCAAGAGGACTGCTACTCAGAAGCATCAACGGGTGCTCGCCATCCAATGCGCACCCAAGGGAGATCTTGTGTGCCCGTTCTTTGCAAGGAAGGGTCATGACGTGAGTCATTGCTGGTTGAAGGAAAAGACTTGCTTCCAGTGAGGGCAGAAGGGACACCCGAGTACTTCGTACCCCCAGGCTAATTCCCCTCTACATCCTACCCCTCTTTAAGCTCTACTGCCGCCACCAAACCAGGAAAAAGGAAAAGGAAAGCAAAATGTGTGACCATAGAGAAATGCTCAGACCTCTACTCAAGTGATATCAGGTTAGACTCTAGTTTAACTTTTTCTTTCCATTATTGGTTGTATCTTTCATTAATTTTGTTTTGTATGTTACGGTTTTAGGGGAGTTTAAGGTGAAGAATAGGTGGGCGCGCGTTCTTTCAAATTCAGGTGCCACCCATTCCTTCATGGCGCGGAGTTTTGCATATAAGAATCATTTGAGCGTGGATAAATAAGGAGTTTTCTTCAACGTCTAGCTTCCCTCCAGAGACCTGGTGATATCAAATCAAGGAATTTCGAGATGGCCTATTTGCCTTGGCAATTTCCTGGATTTTCTGATCTGATGGTGTTGGATCTGGCAGATTTTGACGTGATTCTGTGCATGGACTGTTTGTCAAAGTATGATGCGGTCATCCAGTGCAAGGCAAAGCGATTGGACATCAAGATGGAGAACGACCAGCCTATGAGTGTTTATAGTTTTCAGGGCAATGGTTCCATCCTTATTTCTGCGGTACGTACTGGTCGAGCTATAGAGTCTAGTTGTGAGGCATATCTTGTTTCTATGTCGGCTTTGGAAACAGCTTTTGTTACACCACGTCTTGAGGATATCTCGGTTGTGCGAGAGTTTACAAAAGGTCTTTCCTGATAGTCTTCCAGGACTTCCTCCTGAAAGAGAGGTGGAGTTTGTGATAGACCTCGAGCCAGGTACCCGCCTTATTGCTAAGGTACCATACCGTATGGCTCCGCGTGAGTTAGAAGAGTTGCGCACTCAGCTGGATGAGTTATTGAAGTGTGGTTTATTAGACCGAGTTCTTCTCCGTGGGGTGCCCGTGTTCTATTCATTAAGAAGAAAGACGGTTATATGAGACTCTGCATAGATTATCAGGAGTTAAATAAGGTAACCATCAAGAACCGATATCTATTACTGCGGATAGATGATCTATTTGATCAGTTGTGGGGATGCGCTGTGTTTTTGAAGATTGACCTTCGTTCAGGCTACCACTAGTTGAGGGTTCGTGAGGCTGATGTACCACAGATGGCTTTTCGTTCCCGGCCAGGTATTTTTAGTTCTTGGTGATGTATTTTGGTTTGAAAAATACACCCTCTGCGTTCCAGGATTTAATTAATAGAATGTTCAAACATTTCTTGGACCATTTTGTAATTGTGTTCATGGATGACGTCCTTGTGTATTCCCGCAGTGTTGAGGTGCATACTCAACACATGCATTTAGTTTTGTCAACCCTGAGGGAGCACAAGCTCTATGCCAAGCTAAGTAAGTGCGAATTCTTGTTACCCCAGGTCTCCTTTTTGGGCCATGTTGTGAGAAAGGATGATATTTCTTTAGACCCGACCAAGATTTCTGTTGTGATGGAATGGAAGGGAACTTCTACCCCTAAGGAGATTAGGAGCTTTTTAGGTCTTGCCGGTTATTATAGAGGATTTGTGGAAGGGTTCTCTATGTTGCCTGCTCCTCTAACATGACTTACAAAGAAGAACACAACATTCATTTGGAGCGATAAGTGTGAAGAAGCCTTCCAAGAGTTGAAGAAGAGATTGTGTACTGCTCCAGTTTTAACTTTGCCTACTGAAGGACTTGAGTACGCTGTATATATGGATGCATCACACATTGGGCTTGGTTGTATTTTGATGCAAGAAGGAAAGGTGATCGCGTAAGGATCAAGGTAATTGAAAATTCATAAAAGAAACTTTCTTACGCATGATTTAGAGTTTGTTGCTGTAATTTATGCGCTAAAGATTTGGAGACATTTACTGTATGGAGCGTTGTGCAAGATCTACACACACCATAAGAGATTGAAGTAGTATTCACTTAAAAGGAGCTAAATCTGCGCCAGCGTAGGTGGTTAGAGTATGTGGCCGTTTATGAAGTAGAGATCCTCTATCATCCGGGAAAGGCTAACATGGAAGTCGATGCTTTGAGTAGGAAGACTGCCAAAATCTTTAATCTATCTGTGTAATCCCTGGTGGAAGAATTCTTTTTGATGGAAATTGAAGTTGGGAGTACTACCGTGCCTCCTAGTTTTGAAGCAGAAGAGCCCTCTTTGATTTCCCTTACCAGAAAGCACTAGAAAGATGACCCTAATTTGTTGCATCTCTGGAATAGAACTGAGAAAGGAGAGCTACCTAATTTCTCTTTGGACGAGTTAGATACTCTAAAATATAGGGGTAGATTTTGTGTCCCCGCTTTTGGTTATATTAAGGAGAAGATTTGTAATTAAGCTCATGGTTCCAGTGTTGCCTATGATCCTTGTTCCACCAAAATGTATAAAGATATGAAGCAAATTATTTGGTGGTTTGGAATGAAGAATGATAGCAAAGTTTGTGTCAGAATGTTATACGTGTCAGCGTGTTAAGGAGGATCATAGAAGGCCTTGTGGTAAACTGACACCGCTTGATTTTCCAAATTAGAAATGGGAGAGTATTTCAATGGATTTCATCATCAGTCTACCGAAAATCCCCGTGGGCATGATTCTATTTCGGTAATAGTCGATAGATTGACAAAGTGTATCACTTTGTGCCCTTTAAGATTGGGTATTCTATGAAGATGATAGTTGAGCTATATCTTGAAGATGTAATCAGATTACATGGAGTGCCTATTAGCATTGTATTAGATCGAGATTCTAGATTTACGTCTCGCTTTTGGAAGAGTTTACAAGAGGGGTTGGGTACCGATTTTAGGTATTCCACCGCCTATCATCCGCAGACAAATGGTCGAACAGAAAGGGTGAATCGTATCGTGGAAGATATGATCAGGTGTTACATATTGGATCATGGTGGCACTTGGGATGAGCGTCTAAGACTTATGATAAGTATTCTAATCGATCAAGGGTCAATCTGGAGTTTGACGTTGGGGACTTGGTTTTTCTGAAAGTCTCTCTGATGTCAGGTGTTAAAAGGTTTGGAAGGAACCATAAGTAAGACCCCCGGTAAGTGGGACCTTTCCAGATTCTTGAGTGCATTAGAGTGTCAGCTTATAGGTTGGAATTGCCTGCTACCTTCCCTGGTGTCCATGATGTGTTCCATGTAAGCCAGTTGCAGATGTGTGTTCGTAATGGTCGTCAAGTCCTTGACTCGGTGCCCCAAATTCAGCCCAATATTTCGTATGTGGAAGATTCTGTCCGTGTTTTGGAATCTCAAGAGCCTGTGTTGCGGAGAAAGACCATCCCCATAGTCAATGTTCTTTGGAGAAATAAAGACGTCGAGATTGCGATGTGGGAATTGGAATCGGCGATGAGGGAATCTCATCCGCACCTCTTCTCTTAGTTTCTGGAATTTCTCTGTCTTTGGTTGTGTTTCATTTTCTCGTTTTGGAGTTGTGTTAAGTTTTGGGACAAAACTTATTTTTAGAGGGATTGACTATAACGCCCCCAATTTTTTCGATAATTTTTATTTGATTTGGTATCGTCATATTTATGACGTCTTTGCGTTACTTTGAACGTTGAGTTGATGGCGCAACACTGTTAAGGCATTTTCGCATCCGTTCGGTCAAGTCGTCAAAATTCTTGAATTCTTATTGTACTTGGAAAATTTTGCATTTGGAAATTTAGTTAAATAATTTTGGACTTGCTCATCAAGTTTCATCGCGATACGAGCGATATTCGGGCCTCGGCGATTTTTCGAAGTTTTGTAGAATTTATGTTCTCCATAGATTTTGAAAATTAATATCTCGGGAATGACATGTCGGATTTTGGTTTTGACTTTGCCGTTGGGTTCGTACAGTCAGTGTTCGCCTTCGGTGCAAGTTTCGTTTAATTCGGCACGCGTTTTGGCCTCAGTTTTGAACTCAGGCTTCCTTGTTCAAAATATATAAATATGATTATTTTAATATTATAGCACTATTCAAAAATGTCTTTTACTATTCATCTCTATAATTTGATTTTGGATATTTTTGAAAAAACAACTATTCACCAGGACAAAAAAAGTACTGTTCTGCAATTTTGTTCTGCCTAGTTGCCTAGTTCTCGAGTAACTTGGTCTTGTTCTCGAATACTACGTTCTTCCTTCTCGAGTAATCAGTATTCACCTCACGTGTACTGCTGCTTGGTGTCGAGTTTTGCCTTCCTTGTTCTCGAGTACTAAATTTTATTACTCGTGTAGCCTGTTTTCTACTTCTGGAGTGCATGTAATCTTGTTCTCGAGTACTGTAGATTCATCTCGAGAATTTCATTCTAGACTGTGTTCGGGCGTCGTTTTGAGGGTCAAAACAGTGTCGTATTGAAAAATGGTAAATATGAAAATTTTTCGTCTTGACGAGATCTACAACTTTTACGTTGAGCACTTTTCGATTCGAAGCCATCCTAAACCACTATTTTTGTTTTCTGCGCACCCGCTCATAAATAGCTTGTTTTTTTCCTATTTAGACAAAACTTTTTATAAATACATATATATATATATATTCTGATACTTAAGATAATTAGAAAGAAAACTTCATCTTATTCCTCACGATTTAGAATGAACCGAAACCTCCTGTGCAGCGATTCCCTCCCGTTCGTTAATCTTTTGCTAGCCGTCGACGGTGCTCCGATGCTCGAAATCTTCAACCAATTATAGATCCAGAAAGCTCTCGTCGAGAACTACGCCATCGTGGTAAAATTTTCCCAATTTCTTGAGTTTTCTCGTAAGGGTTTTTCGGCCCTAACCTCTATTTTGGGCATTTTTATTTAGATTTCGACTCCTCCCTTCTTCTTTTACCCCGATCTACGACGTGGTGTGATTTAGAGGATTTTTCCTTTAAAACCAAGACAATTGGTGGTTTACCCTCGTTTCTTCTTGTCCAGTTTGACGGTAACGGTTAAGTTTTTATGATTTTTTAAAAATTTATGCACTTTTGTCTTCCAAGTTATTACTATGATTAACCTTTCTTGATGATTACTTGATGTTGTCAGATTTTGTCATGGTGAACTCTATCTTATGAGGTTATGTTTAATCATTTTTGAAGTGTCTTATTGATGGCTTTAATCGTCTTATCTATCGTTGTTGAATGAATTAGAGTTTATCTAGGATTGTAAATCGTTCCTAAGGGTTGATCAATCGCGTCTTAAATCTAGAAACGTCTAGTAGAATCCAATGTGCCAAGTCTCGAGATATATGTGTTGTTTTTTTTGTGTTTTCTTGATTGCGGTAGTTAGTGGACGCAACTACCTCTGCAATGTTTGTTTCCCTTATTAGTACCTCATGGAAGTCTACCGAGTTTTTTTTGGTCATCTGCGGTGTATGGTTGAATGTATGAGTCTCCCCCGCAATTAGACGGATATTATATTCGCGAGGGTGTGTCCAGATGAGTGACCACCTCGCTCGTGTTTTGGGTAGAGCGACCACCTATGGCTAATAAAGTTATGTACTTCTTACTTATGATTTACTAATGTTTGTCACCTTATAGACTTGTGCATATGGTGTATTTATGTTGTACGTGATGATTCACATAAGTGTTCTTTTCCTGTTTGACACTTACTTTTGGTACATTACTTCAGTACTTCTGGTCTTTGGTTGGTACCCCTTTTGACCTTTAATTTATGCTGGCTTATTTTTCTGCAACCATTTCTACATTCTTGCTGAGGTGTTCTGTCTTTTGAATGCCTCAGGTTCAGAGCAGTAGCAGATAGTGGAGCTGGTTTTTGTGTTTCTGGGCAGCAGTGTTGGCTATTGTTTTCACCTCGTCGTAATGAAGTAGTTGTCATTTTAGTTTCGTTTGCTTAGTTTGGACATACCTTTGTACTATGGGTTTCTGTCAGATTGTTGGCATTCACAGGGTTGTTGATTCTTTTGGGATACTTGATAGCTGTTGTTGTTCTCCTTATGATTGATTTGGATGACTTTCTCTCTGGGATGTTTTATTGCTAGGATTGTATATTAGATATTTTTAACTTATAAAACCCTATAATTAGTATATCATACGTGCCATCTCTTCCAATACTTAGTCATTACTTTCTAGTTAGCATAAAGACTTTTTCCTATACTTATTATAAATCTAGAGTTTGCATAGGATGGGTTGTTTCTCGGGGACATTTAAACACATGTAGGGTGTTAAAGTTAACCTAAACAAGTATCTTCAGCAATGTATAATTACATTTTTCAATCGTGGACTAGTTGATCCACTAAGCCGAGGGATACAACTAACCTCTTAACTTAAACTTGATTTTCGCCTAAATAACATAAAGATATTTATTTATTTATTAAGTAGGAGTTTTTCCTGAGCGCCCGTAGTTATCCCCTACTGGAGTGGCATCATTACGCACATTTTCCCTTACTCTGATATATTATTTAATGCGGTGAAAATGCGGGTTGTGACAAACATCTCCAATACTCTTTGCAACATCCTGCAATACCCTATGACTCTGTAAACTACACGTTTAATCATCAGAAGCTTCTCTGACATACAAATTAATCTTCACCAGTCCAGTCTAACCTATTTAGATGGGCTTCACACAACATGCCTATTTTGTACTTTGATTCTGAATTCTATGTGCAAGTTTACTAATGGGGATACCACCGATCAACCTGTTGGAAACTTCCCATTCTCCACTAATCGGTGAGGGTTCCATGAAATCATGCCAAATAAGGACTTCACATGTCTAAGAAGGAAGATCGTTACCCTTGTAGATCATTTAGGAGCCATGAAATTGCAAGATATCCTGATGGAAGCATTTGCAGCACTTTCCTATCAACAGATATAGCCTTCGTTCGCAAATCCGATCACAAGAACTCATTAAAAGGCTCTTTTAGAGGACTGGATTCAGACTTCTCCTACTTGTCTTTTCCTTCTTCTCCTTCGTTCTTAAATTTGAAGAGAGAGAAAGTGAATGTTAAAAGATGAGAAGACTTTTCATCTCATCCCTCTTAACAATCATGGCTCTAATCTTAGCCATGGGATCACCAAGACAAAAAACATGTATGGCCCGATTTAATCGTCCATTCTTATTAAATTTTCTACCTCTGCGTGGTAGCACACTATTGCCTGGCGATAGCTTAGGTGGTGGTTGTGGTCTTTTCTAGCACCGCTTTGCCTCTTAATGACCACCTCAATATTGCTCGATACGTTGTATGCTATCGCCAGCGTTATCACTACCGCCTGGCGGTAGCAATACGATGACAATGGTTGTTCTCAATGCCATCAACTCGACGCCCCCAGTTTTTTCTCGGCGCCATCAACTTGAAGCCTGTTATAGTCAGTGGTAACATACTATCGTCAGATGATAACTTCCAGTAACCAGGAAATTTATTGTTTTCAAATATGGGAAAGCTGGGATGTTACACACAACTCCCAATATCCCGATATTAAGATGATAGCTATGTTAATATAAACTAGTTAGAAGTTGTTATGTTGGGTGTGAACCCGAAACTTTGACAGATTGGTAGTCTTTTGATATTGAACCGCGATAGTGATATTGTAACATCCCATAAATAACTAGACCCCTAGGTCTTTGTTTTATCATGACTATGTCACGACCAAACCATCAGAAGCTCTAGATCAAGTGTGCAAGGCCCAATGTGAAAATCACCTTGGTCTGCCTATAGCACATCCTCAACATCAAACCTAAGGTCTGACTTTAGGGCTTCAACTTGACCCCTTGACCCTACCACAACACCTTTAACACGTTGGGTAGTCCATAGGTTCACTAAGGACCCATTGTGCGCAGTCAAAGTTGAAACGCTCTGAAACTAAAAAAAGGAACGGGCAGTATTTGAAGCTAAGTTTGGGCCCTGTTAAGGGTCACACGGCCTTGAACACGGGCGTGTCTCGGGCCTTGTCCTAATCGGGCTATTAGCCGAGCTGTGTTGAGAGAGTTATATAGCCTGGGACACAGGTGTGTCCAAGGGGCATGTCTGGAACACGGTATGTGACACGGGCGTGTCGCATGGCCGTGTCCTTTTCTGGATGTTTTAGTCCTGTGTTGATTTGGGAACACGCCCCACAACATGGGTATGTAATGATTGACACGGGCGTGTACTGGTTGACACGGGCGTGTTTAAACCCGTATCATGGTTTATACGGGCGTTTCTAAGCCCGTGTCCTGGTCGGGATGCAATGGTTATAGCGTTGATTGGGGCACACAGCCCATGACACAAGCGTGTCCATGCTTGATATAGACGTGTCCCAAGCTGTGTCAGAAGGCTTGTCCTGTTCAATATTTCCTAGTTTATGGAAAGTGTGGAACACAGCCTTTGACACGGGCGTGTTGCAAGCCGTGTTCGGTCAAGGAAATTTACTTTAGGAGCGAATCATGGTCATTCGTTTCCTTCTTTTGGGATACAAGGGCTCAGGGCTGTTCTTATTGAGTTAAGGCCGGGAATTGGGGGTTGAAACCATCATTTCCCCTCAAGCATTCTCTTTCTAAAGCCTTAGAGAGAGGGGAGAGCAAGGAGGAAGGGGAAGACGAAATCCAGCCACCAGAGAAGCTTCGGAGCCCCGATTCTCGATCCGAGTCCAGATCCGTGAAGACGAGGGCATTGCGGTGCTTTCCATCTAACTAGATCATAATGGCGCCGACGAGAAATTCTAGGGTAACGATTCTCTTCTTGGACATTTGAAGTACTTTTTCCCTTTTGCGTAGGAAGCCCGCTCTCGCGAGTATGTGGTGAATGCGAGGTATTCCTTCAGGTAGACATGAATAGCCCCGTTGTTTTTTATGTAGAGTCCGGAATCGAAGTACGGACATAGGCATGGTGTGTGAAGCCTACCCGGACAAGTTGGTCGAGATCGGTGATGTTTCATTATGCATGAATGGTCGGAGAAGACTCCGTGCCGATGGTTGTTTTCGGGTTTTCTATGCAGTAGATTGCAATAAGGAGTCCTGGGGATTAACTCCAAGGTGCACCCGGAAAACTGGGTAGAAGCGTGATTCTGCCAACTTGATGTCCTGGGAGCCAACTTGCACATAACTGGGTTATGTAAGATTTGTGTAATTATTTTTGGACTCGGGGAAGCTTAACCAGCACATATGGCTTAAATTGACGTTGCGGTGTGAGCAACGGGTTAGGCGGAACCGTAACCGCTCTATGTGGTTCGGTTAAAGAGACCTAATGTACGTGGTACTTGCCATTGGCATAGATGGAGAGTGTTAGGCTTAGGACAGAAAGTTTATAATGCTCACGAGGTTTGCCATCCTAGGGGCGGTGGTGAGACCTTGGATTTTACTGGGTTCACTGAGAATGTGCCCTAAAAGCACAGAGTGTGTGGCCGTCCATGCCAACACCCGTGGTGTATTGTGCAAATGTTGTACTTACACTTTAATCGTTGGATTATTCTAATGAAATATAGGGAAAGAGCACCGCCGCCCCGAGCTTGGGGCAGGGTCGTTATAATTTTGTCAGCTTTTGCTGACCGTTTATTTAGTTTGCCACCGATGCAGTGGATTGTTGCTTGCAGGTGTTGCGGAGCCTTGTGGCAAGTAGCGGGCTGAAGCCCTGGTTGCTTAGACGGCCCTCGAATGCCATGTGAATGTTTACTTGTTATATTCAAGTGTGACCGGCCTGCGTGCCGATGTTTGGAAAACATTATTTATTTAAGTAAACCATTGTAAGGCCTTAAGGCCAAGTACTATGTGTATTTGTACGTTCATTCTTATTTTCGGTTATTTAGTGGACATTCATGTTGTTGGGTTCTTTTCTTTGCAAAATTTAAATGGTTCCGCTAGAATGTGCTTTGCGTAGGATGTTGTTATTGGAAAGATGGTTTCATTTAGTAACCCACCGGTCTGTCTGTAGTATATGTCGTCGAGCCCCGACCGGACCTACTGCTTTATGCTATGTGACGGATAGGGGTGTTACAATTTGGTATCAAACTACCTGTTTCGGTCTTGCTTATTGGAATTTGTGGATGAATTCTTTTAAGGGGTGGTGAGAACATGTGCATGCGTCATCATTATAACATTAAATAACCCATGAATGTCCACTTAAGAATGAAAATACACATGTTTGAGGAACCTGCGTGTTCCTATGATTGCTTTTTGTAATATTGTTCGGTCACTTAACGGTGTTTTGTATGTTTATAGGTGACCAGGAGTGGTGTACGGCCTTCAGAAAACCCGAATTCTGATGCGAGTAACGCACCGAATGATGTGTCGACAACAACTCCTTCGGCAAAAACCATAATATTGGTGGCTAAAGCGGTGTTCGCAATGATAAATGCCCAGCCAGCAAGGCGGGTGCTGCACCCAGCTCCTGTAGTAGAGCTGGTACCGCTTCTAGCGACAGAACTTAGAAGGGTTTATGAAGTGGAAGTGGTGCCGCTGATACCGAGAAGAGACCCTGAAAAACAGCTCAAGCATGTTATGGGCTTCAATCCTCCGGAGTTCTCGGGGACGGGAACCCCATCTCAAGCTTAGGATTGGCGCTCCCAAGTAAAGAGAGTGTTTATAGCTACGGAAATGGAGGAGTGGCAAAAGACCACCATAGCCACTTTCTTGTTGGACGGTGATGCAAGGTTGTGGTGGGAAGGTTTAGAGCTACACAACTTGGGGAAAGACGACTAACACACATCTCAATCGAGGAGTTTTCGAGGCTGTTCTTGGCAAGGTACCTTCATTCGGCTCAAAGGATTACGATAGAAAATGAGTTCCATAACCTGCTGCAAGGAGAGAGTAGCGTGGATGAGTACCTCCATGAATTTACACAGTTGGGTCGGTACGCTAGCTCTATATTTTTGGATGAGTATCGCAAGACAAACCGTTTCTATGAGGGTCTTAGGGATGACTTAAGGCTACTGCTATCAGGGCCTATGATGCAGGGCTTCTTGACCCTGGTCAATACGGCCGAGTCTTTGGAGAAGGATCTAAGGAATGTGCAGGCCAAGAAAGACTCTGGTGCAAAGAGGACAGAGTTCAAGGTGCCGACTACCTCAAATTCTGGGTTTCGCAAGTTTAATAAGAAGGTTAGGACTTCGGGTCTAGCCCCTTCTTCTGGTGCATCGGGGGATACTACAAGACACTTCCCGACCGCATGCTACAATTGTGGGAAGCAAGGGCATTTTGCCTGTGATTGCTTGAGCGGATGCACAAAGTCCGAAAGAAAGCCGGGAGCAATGTATGAGGAGAAGGGCAAAGCGGTGGAGTCAACCCCATCTCACTATGCTCCAACCCAGCCTAGGGTTTATAATCTTGGCCAGCAGGAGGCCATAAAGCAAGCTGACATGGTGAAAGGGACGTTTTAAATTTATATCAGCTTAGCTTTAAATACCTATTACCTTCCACATGTTAGCTTATTACTATTTGTATAGGCTTTGTTTTGATTTTCGATGATCCAGCGAGAGCACTCTTCGATACGGGAGCTTCACACACCTTTTTGTCTGAAGGATTTATATCGCGCATCGGAGTACCCCCTTCGATGGCAAATGACAAATTGGATGTGTTGTTGCCTAATGGGTGTTCAATGCGCGCGGATAGAGTCTGTGGCGTAAAGATATGGATTGGGAGTCAGGAGCACGACTTGCAAGCATTGTTACTGCCGCTAGTGGAGTTCGACGTGATTTTTGGTATGGACTGGCTCTTGGAGCAGCAGGCATACATCGATTGCAATCGCAAGGAGATCAAATTTGTAAATGGTCGAGAGACGACATTTGCAGGCTTTAAAGGGTCGAGAAAGACTTTGATGTCTGCTCTTCAGGTGGTTAAGGCAGTTCGTGCTGGTGCAGAGCTTTTCTTCACACTAGTGGAGCCTCCGAAGCCTAAGCCTACTTCGGACAGTATCTCTATTGTATCCGAGTATCCTGACATGTTCCCTGGCGATGTAACTGGAGCCCCACTGCAGTGAGAGATTGACTTCACAATTGAGCTAGTGCTAGGTTCCACACCTGTGTCACGCTCACCGTTTTGATAAGCGCCTAAGAGGTTGGCGGAAAAGAAGGTTCAACTTGAAGAGCTGTTGGAAAAGGCTTATGTGCGTCCAAGTTCGTCGACTTGGAGCGCACCGTTCCTTTTTGTTAAGAAGAAGGACGAAAGATTGCGACTCTGTATCGATTACAGAGAGCTAAATAAGTTAAAGGAAAAGAATAAGTATCCGATCCCAAGGATAAATGATATGTTCAATCAGTTAGTTGCGTCATCGATATACTCAAAGTTGGATCTTAAGTATAGGCATTATGAGATTACTGTCATGCCATTTGGGCTGACTAATACGCCATATGTGCTCATGGATCTGATGAACTGAACATTCAAAGAGTACCTGGACCATTTCATGATAGACTTTATTGATGACATACTGTTGTACTCGCAGTGCAAAGAGGATCACTTCAAGCATCTGTATTTGGTGTTGAAGACGCTGAGGAGGAACCAACTATATGCCATGTTCTCCAAATGTGAGTTTTGGTTGTCCTCGGTAACGTTCCTTGGTCATATAGTTAGTGAAGATGGGATTGTGGTGGATCCGGCAAAGATAGTTGCGCTACGGGAGTGGCCTGTACTATTTACGGTAGCGGAGATCTGGAGTTTTCTTGGGCTGGCTAGCTATTACAGACGCTTCGTAGAGAACTTATCGCGGATAGCGTTACCCCTCATGACTTTGATGAGGAAAGATCAAAAGTTTGTTTAGACGCCTAAGTGCGCACAAGATTTCGAAGACCTGAAGAGACGATTGACCACGATGCCTGTTATATGTTCACCGAGTGCAACTGAAGGTTTTGAGATTTATAGTGATGCTTTGGGCAGTTGTTTGGGATACATTGTACTGCAGCATAGGATTGTAATAGTTTTTGGCTCGCGCCAGCTGAAGGTATAAGAGAGTAATTATCTGGTCCATTACTTGGAGTTAGCGGTCGTGATATTTTCTCTGAAGCTATGGAGACATTACCTGTACGGGGTGAAGGTCGATATCTATATCGACCCCAAGAGCCGGAAATACTTGTTGGATTAAAAAGATCTAAACATGCGGCATCAGAGATGGATGGAGTTTCTGGGGGAATACACATTTATGATACATTATGTGCCTGGTAAAGGCAATACTGTTGCGGATGCGTTGAGTGGAAGGGCCCCTGTGCGGGCCAACTTGTTGTCCGTTTATGACGAGCGATTGATTTGGGAATTGGAGGCATTAGAGATCTCTTGTGTTGACAAGCAGACGAGTGTTGAAGCCCAATTGAATTGGACAGAAGTTCTGTATGACCTGGCTGATCGGATTCGATAGGCTCTAGTTTTGGATAGCAACATGAAATAAATCATGTATGAGGCGTTGTATGGGTCAAATTCACAATTTGATGTTGTTGATGGACTGTTATGGAAGGACAGTCGTCTGTGAATCTTAAATGTGGGTAATCTGCTGGAGGAATTTATGTATGAGGCTCATCATACCAAGTAATCGATTCATCCAGGGAGCACAAAAATGTATCATGATATGAAAAAGTTGTTCTAGTGGCCAGGATTTAAGAAGGGCGTGGAACTTTATGTGGCAAGGTGTCATACGTGCACCTTGGTAAAGGCGGAGTGCCAGAAGCCCGGGGGTTTCATGAAGTCCTTGCCTATCTCGAAGTGGAAGTTCGACAATATTTCTATGGATTTTGTGCATTGTTTGCCAAGATCGTAGAAGGGGAACGACGCCATCTGGGTGATCGTAGATCGATTGACGAAGGTGTCGCACTTCAATCCGAATAGGAATGATGATTCAGTGGTTAAACTAGCAAAACTTTACATGGCTAATATCATTCGACTACACGGTGTGCCCCGCAGCATCGTGCGTGACCGAGATGGGCGGTTTACGTCCAATGACTAGAGGTTGGTGCAACAAATATTGGAGACAAAGCTGAGTTTCAGCACGACCATTCATCCACAGACGGATGGTCAAATTGAGAGGGACAACAGGACGATGGAGGACATGCTTTACATGTGCGTCCTGGATTTCAGAAAGCAGAGGGCAGATCACCTGTACTTGGTTGAATTTGCTTATAAATTTATCTACCAAGCGAGCATTCAAATTGCTCCCTTCGAGGCCCTATATGGTAGAAAATGTCGCACGCAGTTGTCGTGGTTGGAAACGGGTGAGTCGACGTTGTACATACGACAAGAGGTGGAAGACGAAACTTCGTTGGTACGAACAATTCGAGAACGATTTCTGATTGCTCAGGATAGACATGCTAAATACTATAATGCCAAGCATCGGAACCTTGAGTTCCCTGTTTGAGACTAGGTGTATTTGAAGATTAAGCCGTTCAAGGGTGTTTCATGGGTATGACGGTTGAAGAAGCTGAGCCCGAGGTACCTTGTACTGTTGGAGATCCTGGAGCGCATTGGTGAAGAAGCTTATCGACTGAAGCTATTAGTGGAAATGAGTGTTCTACACGACGTATTCCATATTTCGGTGTTGCGGAAGGCGGTGCAAGATCCTTCGTAAGTGATTGCGGTCGATCAAGTACCGGTAGATAATGGATTAACGAGGAAGATCAAGCCCATTTGCATTGAGGACTCGATAGTTAAGAGAATTCGAAACCAGGATATTAGGATGGTCAAAGTCCATTGGGAGAACTGCGGTCGGGAGGAGATTTCGTGGGAATGAGAGCAGACCATGCTTGAGGAGTACCCCGATTTATTTCACTCAAGTACCGTTTTGTTTTGTGTATCTTTTCCTTTCTGTAATTTAGGGATGAAATTATTTTAAGAGGGAGAGAATTGTAAGACCCCAAAACTCAAAAGAGGAACGTGCAACATTTGAAGCCAATTTTGGGCCTTGGTAAGGGTCATATGTCCTGGGATACTTGAATGTCTAGGGCCGTGTCTTGCTCGGGCTATTAGCCGGGCTATTTTGAGAGATTTATATGGCATTGGACATGTGCGTGTCCCTAGGGCGTATCTGGCACACGACATGTGACACGGACGTGTCACATGGCCGTGTCGTTTTCTGGATGTTTTGGTCCAATGTAGATTGGGGAACATGCCCTGCAACATGAGCATGTTATGATTGACACGGGAATGTACTGGTTGACACGGGCATGTCTATGCCCGTGTCCTGGTCTGGATGCTACGGTTTCAGCGTCGATTGGGGAACATGCCCCAAGACGCGGGCTTTTCCATACTCTACACGGGCATGTCCCAAGCCGTGTCAGAGAGGGTGTCCTATTCGGTATTTTCTAGTTTACAGCGAGTATGGAACACGACCTTAGACACAGGCGTGTCGCAAGCCGTGTTCGGCCCAGGAAATTGACTTTATGAGCGAATCATGGCTGTTTGTTTCCTTCTTTTGGGATCCAAGGGCTCAGGGCTATTCTTGCTGAGTTAAGGCCGAGAATGTGCGGTTCAAACCCTCATTTCCCATCAAGCATTCTCTTTCTAAAGCCTTGGAGAGAGGGGAGAGCAAGGAGGAAGGGTTAGAAGAAATCCGGCCATCGGAGAATCTTCGGAGCCCCGATCCTCGATCTGAGTCCAGATCCGTGAAGGCGAGGCCATTGCGGTGCTTTCCATTCGAATAGATCGTCATGACGCCGAAGATAAATGCTATGGTAACGATTATCTTCTTGGACATGTAAAGTCCTCTTTCCCTTTTACATAGGAAGCTCGCTCTCGCGAGTATGCGATGAATGCGAGGTAGTCCTTCGGGTAGACATGAATAGTCTCCGTTGTTTTGCTTGTAGAGTCCGGAATTGAAGTACAGACATAGGCATGGTGTGTGAAGCCTACCCGGACAAGTTGGTCTGGATCGGTGATGTTTTATTATGCATGAATGGTCATAGAAGACTCCGTACCGATGGTTGTTTTCGGTTTTTCTACGCGGTAGATTGCAACAGGGAGTCTTGGGGATTAACTCCAAGGTGCACCCGAAAAATTGGACAGAAGCGTGATTCTGCCAACTTGGTGGCCTGGGAGAAAACTTGCACATAACTAGGTTATGTAAGATTAGTTTAATCGTTTTGGGACTCGGGGAAACTTGACTCGCGCATATGGCTTAAATTGACAATGCGGTGTGAGCAACGGGTTAGGCGGAACCGTACCCGCTATATATGGTTCGGTTAAAGACACCTAAAGTTCGTGGTACTTGTCGTTAGCATAGATGGAGGGTCTTAGGATTAGGCCGGAAACACTGTAATGCTCACGAGGTTTGCCATCCTAGGGGCAGTGGTGAGACCACGGATTTTACCGGGTTCACTGAGAATGTGACTGAGAGCAAGGGGTGTGTGGCCATTCGTGCCAACACCTGTGGTGTATTGTGCTAATGTTGTACATAAACTTCAATCGTTTGGTTATACTAATGCAACGCAGGGAAGGAGCACTGCTGCCCCATGCTTGGGGCAGGGTCGTTATAATTTTGCCAGCTTTAGCTGACCATTGCTTTTGATAGCCACCGCTGCGGTGGATTGTTGCTTGCAGGTGTTGCGGAGCCTAGTGGCAAGTTGCGGGCTGAAGCCCTGGATGCTGAGTCGGCCCTTGAAGGCCATGCGAATGTTTTCTTGTTATATTCATGTGTGACCGTCCTGGGTGTCGATGTTTGAAAAACATTGTTTATTTAAGTAAACCCTTGTAAAGCCTTAAGGCCAAGTACTTTGTGTATTTGTACGTTCATTCCAATTTTGGGTTATTTATTGGGCATTCATGCTGTTTGGTTCTTTTCTTTGCAACATTTAAAAGCTTCCGCTAGAATGTGCTCTGTGTAGGACGTTGTTATTGGAAGGCTGGTTTCCTTTAGTAACCCATCGATCCGTCTATCGTATATGGCATTGGGCCCCGACCGGACCTACTACTATATGCTATATGACGGATAGGGGTGTTACAAAAGTGATTAAGTTGACCTAAGTCAACCCTAACCCTAAATGGGTCAAACTGGCCTACATAGGGTCAATTGACCTTTCCTTAGCAAAGTGCACCCCACACATGCCATCCTAACCCTAGAGTGGGGTCAATGGGTCACCAAGGACACATTTGGGTAAACCCTAGTGGCTAAGTTGGCCCAAGTCAACTCAAAACCAAAAGTTGTCAAAGTGCACTTAATAAGGGTCAAGTGACCTTCAAGGTGATAAGTCAACCCTACCCATCCCAACCTAGACCCTGGGGGAGGCCAATAGGTCACCAAGGACCCATTGATGGTGACACAAAAGGTCAATTTGACCAAAGCCAACCCTAGGCTAGGTAAAGTCAAACTTATCTCAAAAAGGGCTAACCCAAGCTCAAGCCCCTAGCAACATGGGCTAACTACCACCTAACCACTTTATATTAGCTTAGTGGGCTGCATTTAGGCTAGTACCATGACATAATTCAGCCATGAAGGGCAGGAAAGAGAAAACTCCAAATTCCTCGTTAATGGAAGACAGAGAAAATGAGTTAAAACCATTCATGGCTTGGGGAAGCCAAGGACCACCCCTTTTATTGCTTGATTCATTCCCCCATTTAGTGTGGAGAAGGCCAGGGGTCATCTTGGTGGTTGTTCGTGGATTGGGGAGGAGAACCACCATGGCCGAGAAATGCTATTCATGGCCATTAATGGTGCCATGAAGGAAGGCCCTTCTCATCCCTCCATTAAGGGATGGATTCAACTTCTCTGGGGAAGAGGAGGATTTTCCAACCATTTCCTGGCTGCATTTAGGTCACCAAGGAAACGTTTCCACCCTTGCCTTGACGATTCCGAGCAAATTCACTGTGCAGCTGAAGAAATCCGACGACTCCTCCACCACCAATGGCATCCCGGTGATCGGTGCGCCTCTAGCCCGCAATCAAGGTCCTCCCCTTCCTCTCTCACTGTGGTAGATCATAGGAACTATTAGGGTCAAGATTCGGGCTCAATTGAGACTGATTGGGAGAAGCTTTCTCCTAGTTTTTTCACGAATTATAGCTTGTCGGGATCGCCGGAATCCACACCTTCAGCGGCTGTGCCGCCGCTTGGCAATAGCCACCACCTCAACTGAGGTGGTGCTAGCGGTGGCCGTCCAGGAAGGTGGTCGGATGGTCGATAAATTGGGCTAGAAGTTACTCCAGGCGTGCTGGATCGTGGCCGTCGGCCGGAGGAAGAAAACATCCCAGCCACTCTTGGATCATGCTTTTAGATTCGTGCGATTCATTTAATTTATATTTGGATTATTATAATTTATGTTCCTTATAATCAGTCACTTTGGAAAATTAACTAAAAATACCTAGAAGCTTCCTCTTAGAAAATGATCAACACATAAAGAGTAGCTCTCGAGGTTAACTTTGTTTTAAAATTTATTTCAACCAATTTGGATAAGAGGTATGTCCACAGTACTAATTTTTTTGCAACCTATACAGAGGTGTGACCAGACACAAAAATTAATTCCCACACCTAACCACTCACCCAAATACCTTGAAATTTAGAACATAGGCTTTATATAATCTTCCCCTCATACTATCAAAAATCAGAATTTATGGACAATATTGTTCTATAGTTTTATTAAAAATTTAATAAACAATATGTAATTTAATTAGGTACCATAAACTCCTCAAAAACCTCCAAAATTTGGGTGTGTGATCTTAGGGTGTGGTATGAGGTTCCATATGAATTTTGATCCCTTTTGGTGATGGTTTAGATTGGAAACAAGCAAACCCTAAGTTGAATCAATAAGGGGTAATTAGGGCATAGTGCTCCTTGTTGGTTTAAGTGGTCAAATCACCTCAACAGAGGCTAAGACTTTGACCACTAGCTTGTTATGACCTTAGACACCCTCCTATGGAAGATGGGGTGGATTGGGGTAGATCTGCCATAAGACCCAAGACCAAACCCTATGGTTTGACTTTGGGGGTTTGTGAAGGGCATGGAGTTGAATGCCCTTGTATGGATGTCAAATTTGGTGGAGAGGACACTAGGGTAGCTATGGTCCTCTTGTATAAATCTTAGAGGATTTGGAGATGGATAAACCCCTCAAAACCCTAACCCTAGTTTAGATCACAATTCTTAAAATTAAATGATAGGTAATTAGAGCTCTGTGAAAAGTTGTAAAAGTTGGGTAGTGTAATCATAGGGTTAGTATGAGTCTTTGCTAATTTTATTGGAAATTTCTAAGCAATAATTTTAGTACCTCCTTTGCAATCCATGTGTTAGCACTTATTAATTATTTGTTTATTATGACCTCACTATTCATTGGATGGTTATAAAATTGGGGTAGAGAAAGTTTTATATCATTATGCTCATACATGAATTTTGTTGAAATTTTTAGATGTAAATTTCTAGTACTTACTTCATAAGTTTATAAATAGGGGAATATGATCAATAATAGATTCAAAGCCTCACACTCATTTAAAAATATGTGAAACTTGATCTATAGTGTTCCTAGGACAATATGCTCATGTGGGAGTTTTATTGTAATTTTTAGAAAAGCAATTTCTGTATTAATTTATCAATTTGAATTATTGCGCAAAATTAAGTATAGAGTTCACTACTCACTGAAAAATTATGAAACTTGACCTAGAGTGTTTATAGGTCATTATATAAAGGCTTGGATTTTCTCAGAATTTTTGGAAGTATTTTTGCTGTACTTGTCTCTTTAAAATGATTAATGTAGGTTATGTTCAAAATTAGGTTTAGAGGTATAAACCTTGCTGAAAAATTTGGAGACTTTGAATTTACTATTAAATAGTCATCTTGTATTTACCATAAATTTTGTGGAGCATTTTTCATGCCTGAAAATGGTACTTCATGTTCAAACTAAAGTATTTGGATTTCTTAGAAAACTAAATAAATTATCAAGTAAATTGGGAAAATTATGAAATTCTAGATTTAGGCTAAACATGTCATGATAGACCTCCAATAATTATTATAGGTATTTTGGATGATAATTTGGAGTACCTCTCATTGTATACATCATATAGCTTACGATGGTCTGCATTTAGTAAAACTGCAGAAATCATAATATGGTGCAAAATGAACTTAGAGAGTTGGAATATTAGAGTACTGATTTTTAAGTGAAATGAGTTCATCATCGAGAGTCGTGATGAGGAGAGGGAGGTTTGAATGGTATTAAGAGGTGCTCGGGGTCCACGAAACATCGCCTTCCCCGTGGAGAGAGAAAGAGTAAAAATACACTAGGGTTAGATCCAGTACAACATTAAAGGGACTGGGTAATGGGTAACAACCAATAATAATAAGTGCCTTGCGAAAGGGAATGATGTTCTTCAGGTACCATCATAGTTAGGAGTGCCCTTTGGGAGCCCTTCACAGGGTATGCCGGGGGCAGTCCTGGGCTAACCTAAACAGTAGGAATAATAAACTTCAAGAGCAACTATTATAATTAGGGTTTCACTTTCACACACCCCGGTGTCTCGGGATGTTAGTTTGACTTGGATGTCTGGGAGATAGGCTCGGTGGTTGTGGAAATGGGCAAGTTAGCCCGGCGAGCTTGACTCGGTAGGTAAATGTGATGGACGGGATAGTCCAGGGAGCGTTGGCTCGGTGGTTGATACATAAAGTGTGCATGTTCACAAATTGTAAGGTGGTGTGTCTACGGTATTGTACGGTCGTTCGCACCGACGTCGATACGTTGACTCGGCAGTGTGGTTGACACTTGGACAGGGAAAGATTGGGGGATGTCCAACATAGTATGTGGTGACTCTAGGTTGTGTTCTTCTAGAGTCGTATGCAAGGCCTACGCCTGGTAGTGCATATGTAACGCCCCGAAACTCAAAAGAGGAACAGATGGCGTTTTCAGGCCAAGTTTGGTTCTGAATAGGCTAACACGGCCTGTGACACGGGTGTGTCACAAGCCATGTCTTGCGTGAGATAGACAAATTATTGGGAGGTCGAAGAAATTACGATCGACATTTGCCTGGGGTCGGACACACGGCCTGGGACACGGGCGTGTCCCAGGCCGTGTCCTGCTCGGGCTGTTTGCCATAATGTTTTGAGATAGTTACATGACCTGGGACACGGGCGTGTCCCAGGGCATGTCTGGCACACGGCATGTGATTCGGCTGTGTCACATGGCCATGTCCAATTCGGTATTCGACGGTTTTAACATCGACTGTGGCACATAGCCCATAAAACAGGCGTGTCAATGTTGATACGGGCATGCCCTAAGCCGTGTGACAGGCCGTGTCCTGTTTTATAATCCCAGTTTGTACGGCTAGTGTGGAACACGGCCTTGGACACGGGCATGTCGCAAGCTGTGTTAGGCCAAGGAAAGTCATTTTTAGGATGAATCGTGGCCGTTCGTTTCTTTCAAAAGTGATCCAAGAGCCAAGGCTAGTCTTAGCTGGGTTAAGGCGGTAGTAGGGTTTCAAACTCTCATTCCACTTGGATCATTCTCTTTCTAAAGTTTAGAGAGAGAGGAGAGCAAGGAAGAAGGTGGAGGAGAGTTTTGGCCGCCAAAGAAGCTTCGGAACCCCGTTTTTCGAGCCGAGTCCAGATCCGTAAAGGCAAGACCGTTGCAGTGTTTTTCATCCAACCATGTTTCTCTATGGCTAACAAGAGGGATCGTAAGGTAACGAAACTTCTCCTCTTGGTTTCAAGGATGCGTGCATATCATCTTTTTTTTTTCAAGTTTTTAGGCTCCAAATCTCTCATTTGAGAGGGGTTTGGGTTACAATGGTTCAAGAGTAACATCCGGGTAAATTGTGTATGTCCCCGACTTGATTTTGCATTAGAGATCCGCTCTGTTAGTGGATTAGGCATTGTGGGTGATGTCGTAGTCATGACCGTTAGTCTAACTCGGTGATGTTGCATAGCGAACCTTAAGGATTCTGTAGAAATCCGGTGTGGCAAGATGTAGTTTGTGAAGTACGTGTTTTCCCCCTTTTCTCGAGTGAGTACTTATAGCCGAAACCGGCCAAGGTTTTCTCCGCATTTGGAGGTAGATGGTTTCCTTGGTGCGCGGGAACGTTGCAGTACAAATGGTGGATAAGGGTGGGGAAAGGGAAAGGCTATGTTTTGTGATGTGCAAAGGCGTGGCTTTGTCTCCGTGGTCCGCTGGCTATCCCGTAACGTGCAAGTCATGTAGGGAGTGTGTCTCGGCAAGACTAGTCCCCTTCTATGAGACTGACGAGAACGCCATGCATAGAGCAAGCCTAGGCAATGAAGACATGAGCGGGTGGGGTCCAACATGGGGTCTTAGAATCAGTTTGTGTGTGAGACGGAATCCTAACGCGAGAAGTCAAAGTTTGCAGGTAAGCCCGGGTTTAAGACCCATGAGCGGGTGGGGCCTTGGCAAGATTTTCATGTAGCGGTTTTTAGGCCGTTAGGGGCATTGTAGTCCCCTTTTGTTTGCATCTTTATGCCAATGGGGAATTGGAAGTACCCATTTATGATGATGATGTGCTAGTTGATTACCCGGTAGGGTGCCTTAGGCGAAGCCTGGGTTTGCATAAATGTTGTATAGTAGCCCCTTTTCATTATGTGCTCAACCTAGAAAACGTGTTTGTTGTTTAAGACATTAAAACCTGTTTTAAAAGCTTTATATGTTTATGTATATGGTATACAAAGTGTTAACTTGCAGGTTGGAGAGGTACCCCGGAGTCCGTTAGTGGTGGCTTGGAGGAGATGTGTTGGTTACAAAGTAGAGGTCAGCCTTTGCTGACCCACGTTATTACAAATATTTACAGGGCAAGGAGAGCAAGCAAGAGCAAGTGCACTGGCCGAAAAGCCCTAAGCCTCATGAAGTGTTTGCTATGATTACTATCTCCTTTTCTTCTTGATTGTATTGCTCCATGTTTTGGTATATTCCGGCTTGCATGCCGATGGATCCTAGGAGTGCTACTGCACGTTGATGTTTGACCTTGTGGTCTTTCCGTTTTGGACTTATTTGGTGTAAGGACTTAAGGCTATTTTTTTTTATACTCCTGTTTAGTAGTGGATAACTTCTAATTGTTTGGTATGTTCCCGCTATTGCTTTATTCTGAGTTTTGAGATTGGGTAGTTAATATCATCTTTTAACACCAAAACTGTGGCGTCTATATGTTATGTGGCCCCGGCCTGACCCATATTATTCGGTCATTACAGGGGAGGTGTTATAATTTTTTATCAGAGCCAGGTTAGGTTCCAAGGAGAGGATTCGTGGTCGAAAGTCATAATCGAATCTGGTAAAAAAAGTTATCCACATAGGAGTATTGCGGGACCATGAGTGTCCTTATGTTTGAGTCTTGTGATTAGAGATTGATTTCTTATTACCTTGCTTTTGTTAAGAGTGCAAGCAATGAGGAGGGAACGTCGAGGCCAAGAGAAGAGCTTTCAGCGAGCAGCCCGACTATGCTGGGTACTTTAGGCATGGGGGTAACCCCGACTGATTTATGTCGCATGCTTTCAGAAGCAATGGCGGCACCCCAAGGTTTAGTGGCAGCATAAGTAGCATCCCCCATTGCTTAGGTAGCAACTCCTGTTACCCCAGACACGGCACCGGCCGTGCCGGGTAGTGAAGCCAACCGAGTAGAGCCGCTGGCCGAAAGAATGGTTTTCGGGCATGGGGACCGGCACATGAAATATTTTTTGAGATTGGTGGACCCGGATACAAAAACTTTTGAGGGCGGCAGAGACGCCGAGGAGAAGAAATCCTACTTTGTAGCCTTCATGTTGGAAGGAGACGCTAAGCTATGGTGGGTGAGCCATATCGGTCGGTAGTTTCCTGGACGCACCCCATCCATTGATGAGTTTGGGAATGCTTTCCTTATGAAGTACATTCCTGCATCAACGAGGTTAGCCCTTCAGAGGCAATTCCTGCACTTGGTGCAGCGGGACAAGACCATGGACGAGTATGTTCATGAATTCACTCGATTGGGTCTTTACGTGGGACGACAATGGCAGACGATGAGGAGAGGGACAACCTCTTCTATCACGGGCTATAGGGGAACCTGAGGCAACCCATCATATCTATGAAACGCGGAAGTTTCAATGAACTGGTGGAGGCTGCCAGAATTTTTGAGAATGACATGGAGCGAACCAAAATTCGTAAGGGTTCCGCACCCAAGTAAGTGGAAGGGAAGCCTTCTAAATCCCAAGGGAAGTCTGAAGGGAGCAGATGGAAGAAAAAGCCTCACCCTTTCAAGTCCGGCGAGAAAAGCAACTAGGAGTCTGGAGGATCTCGCTCTAAGGGACCACCGACGTGTTTTAATTGTGGTAAGGTGGGGCACATAGCTCATTTTTGTACTCAAGTAGGCGCTGAGCAGGAGCCAATACAGGAGCAGACTGTGTGTTCCAGCCCTAGTGCCGCAGAGAAAGGGAATATAGCGAAGTCGAGCGCTTCTCGGTTCCAACTAGTGCAACCTAGGGACTATAACCTTGGGCAGCAGGAAAAGATCCATCAACCGGATGTGGTGACAGGTATGAGAAAGTTTAAAGTTAATATTGTACTTCATACTCTCAAGCCCATTTTTGTTTGTTGCCTGTATTTAGGCTTTATATTAGTTTCCGGATACCCGGCTAGGGTGTTGTTTGATATGGGAGTATGACGAGTCCCAATTTAATACCGAATTCTGGACTCATCTAGGCTTCATTTCATGACTTTGCACTACCATTATGTGAGCAATGCTTAGCCAAGCGACTTGCCTTTTTCTTCCTACACATGACTAAACGATTCTCCGGCATTCAATTTTTGAGTAGTGACAATATCTATTTACGTTTGTCGAAAGTTATAAATTTCATAGTATAATTAAAAATTTCTTCTATTATATTTTCTATACACTTGAGTTTTCAATTTCTCGTTCTACTTTAAATTAAAGTTACTTCGTTAGCAAGCTATTTTGGAGTTCACGAGATGATTATTTGCCCGGGACGTGCAAATGGTTAAGTCTGGGGGTGTGATGAGTCCCCATTTCATACCGAATTCTGTACTCATCTAGGCTTCATTTCATGACTTTGCAATACCATTTAGCGCCATTAGCTCTCCTTTTGGTTCGCTACGACATTCCACGTCTTGTGCACTCTATTAGCCTATTTCCGTGCGTGTGTGTATTTCCCTCTTGCTATGCATTTTATTAATATCTGTGACTGCCATGATCGACAACCCGTCCAGTTTTCCTGCAGGTTAGGGGATTGTGTGGGCGTCCGGGATAGGGCTTTCACCATTTTTTGGCAAAGGAGTCAATGGTCGTGCATTTTTACCCACGCATGACCATCGACCTCTTTGGCACACGATCATCGGTCGGGCACAGTCTGGCTTCTCTTGTGAAAGTTATGCCCTGCCATATCGCATGGTTACAAGCTATACCGCGCACGATCACTGCTCGTGCGTTGCCGGTCGTGTGCAGTCATGCCCTCTTTTGAAAAGTTCTGTATTGCCATTTCGCATGAGCACTAATCGTGCACTGCTGATCGTGCGTGAGCTTTGATTTCCTGGTGCAGGTTCTACAGGTTGTTGCCGCACGGGCGCTGACTTTGTTCGTGCACGACCACTGGTCGTGCGCCAGTGGTCGTGCGCGCTATTTTACTCTGCTTCTATAAATCGGCCTGTTCCGCGAATTAGGGTACGGACCCTAGATCGATCTTTGCTGCCACTTCACCGTTTCGCATCCCAGGAGTTCCATCCATCTCCACCTTCATCCCTACCATCGGGAGGTAATTTTCCGGCGATTCTAAAGCGTTCCGCATCCTCTGGTGATCCTCCCGGCCATTAAAGACCTCTTCTCCGAGCTTTCCACCAAAGAAGATGATGAAGACAACCTAGAGAACGGACTTAAAGGCCCTCGTGGTGACAGCTCGTCGGTACCAGAAGCCTCCTCGGACTACACGTGGAAGCGGATTGATAACCCGCACCTCCGACCAACAACTGCGGTGGATCTTCACTTTCTTTGTTTAATCTTTCTCCATCTCTCTTGTTTTATGAAATGACTTAAGCTTGTAATGAAATTTTATTTCTAGTTGTTTAATAAGATTATTGTTGTTTAATGTTGCTCGTGAGATTTGTGATTTGATGCGCCTCTCCCCATCTCACTTCACTCTGTTCCTTCGTTCCATTCGATTGCACTCCGCACTAAACACCTCACTCACTAGCTCACCGTCCATTCGCCTTACCGAAGTACGACATCGCGGCCGTTACATCCATCTCACCTTGTGAAGCGGTGATGGCGACCCGCATATTTCGCTTTAGTTTATTTGTTTGCAAAACAACCTTCAAAGCCCTTTATTTTTCCTTTATTTAATTAACCCTCATAACGATAACTTCGGATCGTTCGTTGTTCTACACTAATTGCATTCCTCAACAGACCGACACTCGGTGATTCATTCCCAAAACTTTATTACTTTTGCGACCGGTGCGCTTGCCGTACTTACACGCATCAGAGCGTCATACTCCTTTCTTGCAGAAAGCTTTATCCTAAGGATTGGAGTTGAGTTATTCTTGGCAGATGTAGAGCTAAAGGTGTGCATGCCCAATGGGTCATCCATGACCATCGGGGAAAAGGGGCGCATTTATTGGAACCTAGGCGGAGTCGACTTCATGTTGATAGCAGCGGTCCTACCGTTGGTTGAGTTCTATGTAATATTTGGAATGGACTGGCTAGCAGAGCAGCTCACAAGTATTCACTGCCTATCCAAGGTGGTGAACTTGAGAAGCAAAGGAAGATAGATGTTAAGTTTTAGGGCCTCTATGGAGCAGCTTTTTCCCTAATTTCGGCCATGCAATTAGTCCGGGCAGTTAACCAGGGCGGAGTAGCTCTTATAGCTTTATTGGAGGTTCGACTTTCAAAGTTACCACTCGGAGACATACCCGTAGTGGAAGAATTTGAGGATGTGTTTCCTGAGGAGCTTCCTGGAGCACCTACTCGACGGGAGATTGATTTATCAATTGAGTTAGTGCCAGAAGCTAGGCCTGTGTCGCGTCCTCATTTTTGGATAGCACCAAAAGAGTTGGCCGAACTCAAAGTACAGTTACAAGAACTGTTAGAGAAGAGATATATCAGACCAAGTTCTTCTCCATGGAGCGCATCGGTGTTGTTAGTGAAGAAGAAAGATGGTAGTATGCAATTGTACATAGACTACCGAGAGTTGAATAAACTAACTATCAAGAATAAGTATCTGATTCCTCGGATAGAAGACTTGTTCGACCAATTGGTGGGGTCAGTGGTGTATTCAAAGTTTGACATGAAGTCAGGGTATTATCAGCTGTGAATTCGAGATGAGGACATACTTAAGACAGCGTTTGATACGAGGTATGGTCACTTTCAGTTCTCGGTGATGCCGTTCGGGTTGACGAACGCACCATCCGTATTCATGGACTTGATGAACCGAGTATTTCGCAAATACATGGACTCTTTTGTAGTTGTCTTTATTGACGACATTTGGTTTACTCCAAATCATAGGTGGTGAATGAGACTCACTTGAGAGTGGTCTTGCAAGTGTTGATAGAGAACCAGCTTTATGTAAAGTTCTCGAAGTGTGAGTTTTGGTTAGAGAAGGTAGCGATATTGGGGCATGTGATTAGTGGGGATGGGGTGGCGGTAGATCCAACCAAAGTTGAAGCCATCAGAGATTGGCACACATTGAGGTCCGTGGAGGAAGTGCAAAGTTTTCTTGGACTAGTCGGGTACTATATAAGGTTTGTGGAAAACTTTTCGCGGATATCTCTACTCCTCACTTCACTAACTCGTAAGGACCAAAAGTTTGTGTGGACTTAGGAAGTCAATAAGGCATTTGACACCCTGAAGGAAAGGCTTATGATAGCTCCAATTCTAAGTCTGTCGAAAAGGACTGAAGAAATTAAAATTTTCAATAACACAACTGGATGCGGTTTGGGTTGCGTATTGGTACAACATGGCAGTATGATCGCCTTTGGGTCTAGGCAGTTGAAGACTCATGAGAGAAATTATCCCATCCATGACTTAGAATTGGCGGCGGTAATTTTTGCGCTGAAATTGTGGTGGCACTACGTTTATGGTGTGAAGATGGAGATCTTCACGGACCACAAAAGCCTGAACTATCTACTAGATCAGAAGGATTTGAATATGCGGTAGCGCAGGTGGGTTGAGTCCCTTGGAGACTACGAGGTGGCGATTAAGTATAGGCCTGACAAAGACAATATGGTGACAGATGCCATGAGTATAAAATACTCTGGGCAAGGGAATTGGATCGAAGCTCATGATGAGCGGTTGGTGCGGGATTGGGAGTCCCTTGGCATGGAGTGTGTAGCCAAAGGCGAGTATAGCCTGGTTCAGTTGAACTTGATTGAAATGCAGAACGACTTGTCCGATCATATTTGGGAAGCGACCCGTTTGGATGTAGAGTTCCAGCCATTCATGGTGGAAGCACAAAAGGGCGAGGGTAGTGTAACGCCCCCGATTTTTTTCTGGTATTATTCTTTTGCCTGCTGATGTCATAATGACGGAAGGGCGTTACGTGTCCGTGAGTTGACGGTGCGACGTCGTTTGTGCGTTTTTGCGTCTGTTGGGTTTGACCAGCTATATTTTAGGTATATGCGTCGGAACCAAAATTTTTTACATCGGGAAGCTAAGTTATATAATTTCTGATTTGCTCGTCAAGTTTCGTCACGATCCAAGCATTTTTGGAGGCTCGGCGCGCGTTTGAAGTTTTAAATAATTTATAAATTATCCTAACTTCGTTAGGCTATAACTCAAGATCGGTGCGTCGGATTTTGATTCCGACTTCGCCGTTAGGTTTGCAGCGTCGACATTCGCCTACGGCGCGAATTTCGTCCGTTTCGGCACTCGTATGGGCCTTCGTAATAGCATGTGAAATATAAATTTTAATAGCCTAAATTTTATCTCTGAGCGGAGCTCAGAGATATAAATTTAATAGCCTAAATTTTATCTCTGAGCGGAGCTCAGAGATATAAATTTTAATAGCCTAAATTTTATCTCTGAGCGGAGCTCAGAGATATAAGTTTTAATAGCCTAAATTTTATCTCTGAGCTCCGCTCAGAGATATAAATTTTTAGCCTATTTTGATCTCTGAGCGGAGCTCAGAGATCTCTGAGCGGAGCTCAGAGATCTCTGAGCGGAGCTCAGAGATCTCTGAGCGGAGCTCAGAGATCTACTGGCTTTCGGTCGACGATTTGGGTCCTGTGCGTGCTGGCTTTTCGGTCGACGATTTGGGGGTCAAAACGACTCCTAATTAAAAAGTGTTGAACATCAAAGTTGTTCGTCTCGACGAGATCTACAACTTTCATGTTGGCGACTTTTCGAAATGAAGCCATCTTGACCCTCTATTTGTCGTTCTCGTGTGACTGCGCGTAGGAATTTCGAAAACTGCCCCTTTCGTTTTAAAACTTCAAAACGATTTATATATCCTAGGTAATGCCCTATTATGCAATTTATAATGACCTTGGCTGAGAATAAATAGGTTGAGATAACCAAATTTCCTCCTCCTTTCCCAGTTTCAGCAGAACCAGAGAGAAAAACGAGAGCGTGAGTTTTCTTGTCCGTAAGGCTTCCGGTGACCGCCGACGGAGCTCCAGTGCTCGGTTTCTCAGTTTGAGGATAGATCTGGAAAGCTCTCGAAGAGAGCTTCGTTTTCATGGTAAGCGTTGTCCGTTTCGTGAAACTTTTTTGTTAGGTCTTTTGTGCCCTAACCTCTTTTAGCCCGATCTCTTGTAGATCTTGACTCCTCTCGTCTTCTCTTAACCCGATCTACAACGGGGAGCGATTCAGAGAGTTTTTCCAGCAAAACCTAAGGCAAGTGGTGTTCTTGCCCTTGCTCTTTCCCTTTTTCCATATAACCGCTCTAAGCCGGTGCTTTTGATTTAACTGTGCCATATTACCCCTCCTTTTTCTCTTTTGCTCCATTAATTTCGGTTATGCTAGTTTCATTGTCTGCTTAGCCCTTTGCTTAATAAAATTGTCTCTTCCTCACCTTGTTATTTGAAAGGTTATGTTATGTTCTGATGGGTCTTGCCCCTTTGCTTGTGAAATGATAAATATGTTGGGGATCGTACACGATGTTGGCGGTGCCACCGGTGCGATGCCCCTTTTAAAATATGAATTTGTTTGGAGAGTCGTGACGATGCGAGATGAAATATCCCCGCACGCTCTCATTTAAAATGTTATATCTGTTGGAAACTCGTGACGATGTGAGATGGAATATCCCCGCACGCGTTCCTTTTTTTTTGATGAGCTGATCAGTCTCTATAATTCTGAACAAGAGTAATATGATTAAAAATTTGAAAAACGGATGGCTTTTCTTTTGCTTATGGCGAGTTTTGTCATCGCCTGTGTTCTCTCCTTTGTTTGGCGAGCTTATTTTACTGATTAGATACTCCTGTTATTTCTTTTCTTGTCTATTTCTTGCTGCTAGCTTGTCATGACTGACCCTTGCAGCTCCTGTTTCCCTCCGGTCTCGCGGAGGTTTGCTTACTTTCTTTTCTGCACCACTTGTACTTGTTTCTGAGGTGTTCTTTCTTTGAATGCCTCAGGTTCTGGACAGTAGCAGGTGTTAGTGCAGAGCTGTTTTAGTTGCTGTCTTCTGACTCTTTGAGGTAGAGTTTCTGTGGACTTGTCGGCTCATGGGTTCGTGTCAGGTGTTGACGCCCGTGGAGTCGTTTAGTTAGTTTTTTTTTGCTTCAACTGCTGCTGATACTTATGGTTCACTTTGAACGCTTGTTCTGGAATGGTTGGATATTGGTGGGATTTATGACTCCCCCTTGTTAGATATGTTAAGGCAATTGTTGCATTGCATAATATGTTTTGAAATGCTAATCTCACTATTTTCTACGCGTGATAAATCTATTTCTTATATATGGTAAATCCACACGTTCGATCTGGCATGGTGCACCTCACTAAGTCTTCATGTTCACTTAGGCCACTAAGTAGTTAAATCAAGTATTTTTCCGCTGCGTAAAACTATATTTTTAAAAAGCGTGGACTAGTTAATCCACCAAGCCGAGGGACGCGGCTTGTTAATTTTTTCTGCATAAATTTTACTTGAATCTCTTGAGTTAATGATGATATTTCTTGAACTGCGAAGAAGGATGAATAGCCTTAACGTCAGTAGACGTCCCCTACGTGACGTGGCATCGCAACGCGTAGCTTTCCCTACTCTGATAGCATTTTAAATGTTGGGAAAAATGCGGGTTGTGACAGTTGGTATCAGAGGGAGGTTCTGTGAAAACGGTAGTTGGTGGTTTGGCGTGTGAGCCAAATGACCGCTATCCTAAGCAGAACCTCATTAGATCATTTCATTGTATACACACACCGATATGTCATCAATATGTCTTGACCGAAGCATAGTCACTACACTCATAGCATGATAAGAAGTATACGGGGCATATTATGTAGTATGGGATGCATAATATGTGTTTGTATATGGATCCACCATAGGTGGCAACATGTGACGGTTATGTAGTATGAGATGCATAACCACCATTACATGGATGCCCATTAGCACGTTTTCTTTTTCGTTACATGTAATGTTATGTAGTATGGGATGCATAACATTACATGTGTACGCCGCTCATCACATGCATTAAGGCCTCTTTCTAGAATGCATAGCACTGCATACATTCATATCATCGCATAAGCACGCGTGCCAAGTTAAACACATAACAGATGACATATGTACACACATGATTTGAAAAGAAATTTAAATGTTCATGCACTCATGTCATAGCACAAGAGTCAATAGGATGATGGTGCATCATCCTAAGTTTAATCATTTCATCATTTCATGAAATTCCAGAACAAGGTAACAGCAATAGCAGGTTGTCTTCTTTCCTATTCCGAATTAATCCGGAGTATTTCCGAATCTGTTTGGCTTAAGCATTTTAAGCCTATTTCTGATTTAATGTGCCTCTATCTTGTAGACATGTCTCGTAGGAGAGTGACGCGATCGACTCCCCTACCTGAGGGAGAGTCTTCTGGTGGTCAGAGTGAGTCCGTTATCGAAGGTCTGCGACAGAGCAACGAGGCCTTGACGAGACAGTTGGTTGCAATGCAGACTCAGATTCAGTCCTTGGTGTCTGCTGCCTCGGCGCAGCAGCCTGTTGTGCAAGAACCGGTGGTGAGCCAAGCCGTTCCTGCTCCCCTGGTGCCTCCAGTGGCATTGCCACCGGAGATGAACTTCATTTCTCACTTCCAGCGTTTGGGACCTCCTACCTATGATGGTAGGGCAGACTTCATGGCCCTGGATGATTGGGTGATCAGCATGGAGGAGATGTTCTCCTATTCAGGTATCTCGGAGGCTTCAAAGGTGATGGTGGCTGCTTATCAACTGAAGGGTTTGGCGAAAGGTTGGTGGACTAGGGAGAAGGAAGGTCTCACCGAGGGGTGCTCTTGGGAGACATTTAAGAAGTTGTTGCTTAAGAAGTTCCTCCCTTCAGTGGAGCGCGACCGATTGATGAACAACTTTCTGCATCTGAAGCAGAGGCAGCTCACCGTCAGTGAGTACGAGATCGAGTTCAGCAAGTTGAGTAGATTCGCCCCTGAGTTGGTGGCCTCGGAGGAAGGAAGGGTGAAGCGGTTTTTGGGTGGTCTCACTGGCGACGTCCAGCAATGGGCTAGCGCCTATGGGTCAAGGACTTATGCTGAAGCGGTGGAGGCCGCATTGAAGGCCGAATCTATTGAGAAGACAAAGATTCGTGGACAGCAGACCAAGAGTGATAAGAGGAAATCTGATGAGCGGGAGATTTCTAAGGCGTCACACTCGGACTCGAAGAAGAGGGGTGTGGGGCACTGTAGCTTCTGTGGCAAGCGAGGCCATCCGTTCGAGAGGTGTTTCAAGAGGCTCGAGGCGTTGGAGCCGTTAAAGGTTAGTGCAATTCAGGACGCACCTAAGGCGATCCCAGTGTGCTCTTTCTGTTCTAAGCCCGGGCATGAGGCGGCCCGTTGTTACAAGAAGGCTGGTTGTTGTTTCCAGTGTGGACAAAAAGGGCATCGTAAGGCCGACTGCCCATACTTTCAGACCGTGACTTCGGCGGTTCCCCTGCAGACCTTGCCGCCGCCCCCGCAGTTCGTGAGCAAGGCTAAAGGAAAGCTTAATGTGCTGACCAGAGAGGAGGCTCAAACCTCAGCACACGTGATATCTGGTTAGTTTCTTTCCTCCAAACTTGTTCTCTTTTCTTCTAAATTTAGCTTACTAGTTGTCTAGTGACGCACACTTATTTAGGTGAATTCAAGGTGAAGAATAAGTGGGCGCGTGTCCTGTTTGATTCGGGAGCGTCTCACTCTTTCGTTGCTAGGAGCTTTGTTGATAGGCACCGATGGTCTATTGACCGGTTGGATGATGCCTTGTCCGTTAAGTTTCCGTCTGGAGATCAGGTTACGTCAGATCGGGGTATCCGGGAGTGCCCCATTTCCTTGGGTGGTGTCCAGGTTCTGGCAGATTTGAAGATGCTAGATTTGGCAGATTTTGATGTGATTCTTGGGATGGACTGGTTGTCAAAGTATGATGCCGTGATCAAGTGCAAGGAGAAGCGGCTAGATTTCAAGTTGGGCGATGGAAGTCCATTGAGTGTTTATGGTCTCCCTCGGGAGAGTTCCTCGATTATTTCTGCGATACGTGCCTGCCGAGCTTTAGCTTCTGGTTGCGAGGGTTTTCTAGTTTCTATCTGTGCGGTGGATGCTTCTCGTGTGGAGCCAACCGTGGAGAGTATCCCGGTGGTGCGAGAGTTTCCTGATGTTTTTCCTGGCAAGCTTTCCGCTCTCCCTCCCGAAAGAGAGGTGGAGTTTTCCATAGACCTCGAACCAGGCACCCGGCCCATTGCCAAGGCACCGTACCGCATGGCGCCTCGTGAATTAGAAGAATTGCGTGTCCAGTTGGATGAGCTTCTGGAGTGTGGTTTCATCAGACCGAGTACTTCCCCATGGGCTGCTCCTGTTCTCTTTGTGAAGAAGAAGGACGGTTCCATGAGGCTGTGTATTGATTATCGAGAGTTGAACAAGGTGACGATCAAGAATAGATATCCGTTGCCGCGGATTGATGATTTGTTCGATCAGTTGCGTGGGTGCACCAAATTCTCGAAGATTGATCTTCGTTCAGGCTACCACCAGCTGAGGGTTCGTGAGTCAGACATTCCCCTGACTGCTTTTAGATCCCGGTACGGACATTTTGAATTCCTCGTGTTGTCCTTTGGTTTGACCAACGCGCCTTCTGCGTTCATGGATCTGATGAACCGAGTATTCAAGGATTTTCTTGACCGTTTTGTTGTCGTCTTCGTCGACGACGTTCTTATCTATTCCCGCAATGATGAGGAGCATGCCTATCATTTGCGTCTGGTTCTGTCTGTCTTGAGAGAGCATAAGTTGTATGCTAAGCTAAGCAAGTGCGAGTTTTGGCTGCCTCAGGTGTCCTTCTTAGGACATGTGGTTAGCCAGGATGGAATCTCTGTTGATCCCACCAAGATTTCAGCGGTGATGGATTGGAAGAGACCTTCTACTCCGAAAGAGATCAGGAGTTTCTTGGGTTTGGCCGGATACTATAGGAGATTTGTGGAGGGTTTCTCCACGTTGTCCGCTCCGATGACCCGGCTTACGCAGAAGAATGCCGCCTTCATTTGGAGTGATAAGTGTGAGGAGGCTTTCCAAGAGCTGAAGAGAAGGTTGTGTTCGGCTCCAATTCTCATTCTGCCTATTGAGGGAGTGGAGTTTGCGGTGTATGTTGATGCTTCCCACATCGGGCTTGGATGCGTTCTGATGCAAGAGGGGAAGGTGATCGCCTATGGATCTAGACAACTGAAGGTTCATGAGAAAAATTACCCTACTCATGATTTGGAGTTTGCGGCGGTGATCTATGCCTTGAAGTTGTGGAGGCACTTACTTTATGGCGCTGTGTGCAAGATTTATACCGACCATAAAAGCTTGAAGTATGTATTTACACAAAAAGAGCTGAATTTGCGCCAGCGCCGGTGGTTGGAGTATGTTGCTGATTATGAAGTGGACATCCTTTATCATCCTGGTAAGGCCAATGTGGTGGCCGATGCTTTGAGTAGGAAGGCGGCTCAGATCTTCAATTTATCTGTTCAAGCCTTAGTTGAGGAGTTTCTTTTGATGGATATTTCGGCGGTGAGCTGTGGCGAGCGCTCTCGGTTGGAGGCAGAAGAGCCTTCGTGGATCACCCTCACCAGGTTACATCAGAAAGAAGACCCAGATCTTCAGCATCTCCGAGGAAGGACCGAGAAAGGAGAATTATCTGATTTCTCCATCGATGAGCTTGGCACCCTCTTGTATAGAGGTAGATTCTGTATCCCGGCGGTGGAAAATATTCGAGTTATGATTTGTAGGGAGGCTCACGGATCTAGTGTGGCCTACCACCCGGGTTCCACCAAGATGTACAGAGATCTGAAGCAAATCGTGTGGTGGTCGGGCATGAAGAACGACATCGCCAAATTTGTATCGGAGTGCTTCACGTGCAAACGAGTGAAGGCCGATCATGGCAGGCCTGGAGGAAAACTGACCCCTTTGGAGATTCCCATGTGGAAATGGGAAAGCATATCGATGGATTTTATTACAGGATTGCCCAGGTCTCCTCGTGGACATGATTCAGTTTGGGTTATAGTTGATCGATTGACGAAGTGTGCTCACTTCGTTCCCTTCAAGATAGGTTATTCTATGAAGAAGATAGCAGAGTTATATTTGGATGAGGTCATCCGTTTGCATGGAGTGCCAGTGAGTATCGTGTCAGATCGAGACTCCAGGTTTACGTCGCGATTCTGGCAGAGCTTACAAGGAGCTTTGGGCACCGACCTCAGGTTTTCGACCGCATACCATCCGCAGACCAATGGACAAACGGAGCGAGTTAATCAGATCGTGGAAGACATGATTAGGTGCTACATTTTGGAGCATGGTGGAGCTTGGGACGAGCGCCTCAGACTCATGGAGTTTGCTTATAATAATAGTTTTCAAGAAAGTCTGCAGATGGCCCCTTTTGAAGCGCTGTATGGGAGGCGCTGCAGGACACCCTTGTTTTGGGCCGAAGTCGGTGAGAGACCATTGCTAGGTCCGGAAGCTTTGATGGAGATGGAAGAGGCGGTGACTAATATCCGGGAGAAGCTCCGGGTTGCTCAGGAGCGGTATGAAAAGTATGCCAATCAAAGAAGGGCGGATCTGGAGTTTGCGGTTGGGGACAGTGTTTTCTTGAAGGTCTCTCCGATGCCGGGCGTTAAACGATTTGGGAAGAATCACAAGTTGGATCCCAGATATGTTGGGCCTTTTCAGGTCGTTGAGCGCATCGGGGTATCTGCCTACAAGTTGAATTTGCCTGCTACCTTTCCTGGCATCCATGATGTATTCCATGTGAGCCAGTTAAGAAAGTGTGTTCGCGATGACCGTCATGTACTCGATTCGGTGCCCCAGATTCAACCCAATCTGTCTTATGTTGAAAAAACCCGTCCGAATCTTGGAGACTCAAGAGCGAGTGTTGCGGAGGAAATCTATTCCCATGGTCAAAGTCTTATGGCGAAATCATGACGTCGAGAGCGCGACTTGGGAGCTAGAATCAGTCATGCGGGAATCTCACCCGCACCTCTTCAGCTGATCGTCTCGGTGAGTCTCTTCTTCCTTGTCTTTGTATTCTTACTTTCATTATTTACTATCAAATGTTGTATTCCAGTAGTTTTCATAAGATCTGAAGCGGTTTCCGTTCGTATGTCAAGTTTCGGGACGAAACTTTCTGTTAGGAGGAGTGACTGTAACGCCCCCGATTTTTTCTGGTATTATTCTTTTGCCTGCTGATGTCATAATGACGGAAGGGCGTTACGTGTCCGTGAGTTGACGGTGCGACGTCGTTTGTGCGTTTTTGCGTCTGTTGGGTTTGACCAGCTATATTTTAGGTATATGCGTCGGAACCAAAATTTTTACATCGGGAAGCTAAGTTATATAATTTCTGATTTGCTCGTCAAGTTTCGTCACGATCCAAGCATTTTTGGAGGCTCGGCGCGCGTTTGAAGTTTTAAATAATTTATAAATTATCCTAACTTCGTTAGGCTATAACTCAAGATCGGTGCGTCGGATTTTGATTCCGACTTCGCCGTTAGGTTTGTAGCGTCGACATTCGCCTACGGCGCGAATTTCGTCCGTTTCGGCACTCGTATGGGCCTTCGTAATAGCATGTGAAATATAAATTTTAATAGCCTAAATTTTATCTCTGAGCGGAGCTCAGAGATATAAATTTAATAGCCTAAATTTTATCTCTGAGCGGAGCTCAGAGATATAAATTTTAATAGCCTAAATTTTATCTCTGAGCGGAGCTCAGAGATATAAGTTTTAATAGCCTAAATTTTATCTCTGAGCTCCGCTCAGAGATATAAATTTTTAGCCTATTTTGATCTCTGAGCGGAGCTCAGAGATCTCTGAGCGGAGCTCAGAGATCTCTGAGCGGAGCTCAGAGATCTCTGAGCGGAGCTCAGAGATCTACTGGCTTTCGGTCGACGATTTGGGTCCTGTGCGTGCTGGCTTTTCGGTCGACGATTTGGGGGTCAAAACGACTCCTAATTAAAAAGTGTTGAACATCAAAGTTGTTCGTCTCGACGAGATCTACAACTTTCATGTTGGCGACTTTTCGAAATGAAGCCATCTTGACCCTCTATTTGTCGTTCTCGTGTGACTGCGCGTAGGAATTTCGAAAACTGCCCCTTTCGTTTTAAAACTTCAAAACGATTTATATATCCTAGGTAATGCCCTATTATGCAATTTATAATGACCTTGGCTGAGAATAAATAGGTTGAGATAACCAAATTTCCTCCTCCTTTCCCAGTTTCAGCAGAACCAGAGAGAAAAGCGAGAGCGTGAGTTTTCTTGTCCGTAAGGCTTCCGGTGACCGCCGACGGAGCTCCAGTGCTCGGTTTCTCAGTTTGAGGATAGATCTGGAAAGCTCTCGAAGAGAGCTTCGTTTTCATGGTAAGCGTTGTCCGTTTCGTGAAACTTTTTTGTTAGGTCTTTTGTGCCCTAACCTCTTTTAGCCCGATCTCTTGTAGATCTTGACTCCTCTCGTCTTCTCTTAACCCGATCTACAACGGGGAGCGATTCAGAGAGTTTTTCCAGCAAAACCTAAGGCAAGTGGTGTTCTTGCCCTTGCTCTTTCCCTTTTTCCATATAACCGCTCTAAGCCGGTGCTTTTGATTTAACTGTGCCATATTACCCCTCCTTTTTCTCTTTTGCTCCATTAATTTCGGTTATGCTAGTTTCATTGTCTGCTTAGCCCTTTGCTTAATAAAATTGTCTCTTCCTCACCTTGTTATTTGAAAGGTTATGTTATGTTCTGATGGGTCTTGCCCCTTTGCTTGTGAAATGATAAATATGTTGGGGATCGTACACGATGTTGGCGGTGCCACCGGTGCGATGCCCCTTTTAAAATATGAATTTGTTTGGAGAGTCGTGACGATGCGAGATGAAATATCCCCGCACGCTCTCATTTAAAATGTTATATCTGTTGGAAACTCGTGACGATGTGAGATGGAATATCCCCGCACGCGTTCCTTTTTTTTTGATGAGCTGATCAGTCTCTATAATTCTGAACAAGAGTAATATGATTAAAAATTTGAAAAACGGATGGCTTTTCTTTTGCTTATGGCGAGTTTTGTCATCGCCTGTGTTCTCTCCTTTGTTTGGCGAGCTTATTTTACTGATTAGATACTCCTGTTATTTCTTTTCTTGTCTATTTCTTGCTGCTAGCTTGTCATGACTGACCCTTGCAGCTCCTGTTTCCCTCCGGTCTCGCGGAGGTTTGCTTACTTTCTTTTCTGCACCACTTGTACTTGTTTCTGAGGTGTTCTTTCTTTGAATGCCTCAGGTTCTGGACAGTAGCAGGTGTTAGTGCAGAGCTGTTTTAGTTGCTGTCTTCTGACTCTTTGAGGTAGAGTTTCTGTGGACTTGTCGGCTCATGGGTTCGTGTCAGGTGTTGACGCCCGTGGAGTCGTTTAGTTAGTTTTTTTTTGCTTCAACTGCTGCTGATACTTATGGTTCACTTTGAACGCTTGTTCTGGAATGGTTGGATATTGGTGGGATTTATGACTCCCCTTGTTAGATATGTTAAGGCAATTGTTGCATTGCATAATATGTTTTGAAATGCTAATCTCACTATTTTCTACGCGTGATAAATCTATTTCTTATATATGGTAAATCCACACGTTCGATCTGGCATGGTGCACCTCACTAAGTCTTCATGTTCACTTAGGCCACTAAGTAGTTAAATCAAGTATTTTTCCGCTGCGTAAAACTATATTTTTAAAAAGCGTGGACTAGTTAATCCACCAAGCCGAGGGACGCGGCTTGTTAATTTTTTCTGCATAAATTTTACTTGAATCTCTTGAGTTAATGATGATATTTCTTGAACTGCGAAGAAGGATGAATAGCCTTAACGTCAGTAGACGTCCCCTACGTGACGTGGCATCGCAACGCGTAGCTTTCCCTACTCTGATAGCATTTTAAATGTTGGGAAAAATGCGGGTTGTGACAGGTAGTGCCTGGGAGATGATGGATGGGATTCTAAGGAAGGATAAGAGGATTTGTGCACCGCAGTTCAGAAAGCTCCATGAGGAGATGATGTTTGAGGCTCATTTTATGAAGTACTCCATTTACCCGGGCAATACAAAAATGTACTTGGATATGAAGAAATCCTTTTGGTGTCCTGGTCGGAAGAGGGATGTTGCTTTGTACGTGAGTCGATGTTAAACTTGTGCTTATGTGATGGCCGAGTGTTAGAAGTCGGGTGGGTTCCTGAAGCCTCTTCCTATTCCCGAGTGGAAATTTGATGACATCTCCATGGAGTTTGTACATGGGTTACCAAGATCGCAGCAGGGTAACGACGCGATTTGGGTGATCGTGGATCACTTGACCAAAGTGGCACACTCAATCCCAAATTGGAAGGAGGACGATGTGGAGAAGTGGGTAGAATTGTATGTTCAAAATATTGTGCGACTACATGTGACTCCTAAGAGTATTGTTAGTGACCGCGATGTATGTTTCATGTCTAAGGACTGGAGGTTGGTTCAGAAAGGTCTGCGCACAAAGCTCATGTTCAGTACAACTTTCCATCCTCAAACTGATGGGCAAACCGAAAGAACAAACCGCACTATGGAGGATATGCTGAGGATGTGTACTCTTTACTTCGGCAAGAAGTGGGAAGATCACCTCTTCATGGTAGAGTTCGCTTTTAACAATAGTTACCAAGCAAGTATAAAGATGGTGCCATACAAAGCTTTATATGGGAGGCGGTGTCGAACACTGATGTCTTGGACAGAGGCGGGAGACACCAAACTTTTGGGAAAAGAAGTGGTAGCTGATTCATGCGAGTTGGTGCGAACTATTCAAGTGTGCATGAAGGAAGCTCAAGATTGGAAAGCAAAATATTTTAATGCTCGCCACAGTAAGGTGGAGTTCTTGGTAGGCGACTGGGTCTATCTAAAAATCAAGCCGTTTAAACGCATTTTGTGGATTCGTAGACTCAAGAATTGAGTCCGAGGTTTTTGGGACCTTTCGATATTATAGAACGGGTGGGAGAAGCAGCATACCTATTGTCCTTATCCACAGAGCTTAGTGGATTACATGATGTATTCCATGTCTCCGTCTTGAGGAAAGCTTTGGTAGATGCTAGTGTGGTGATCGAATCGACATAAGTGCCGATAGAAGAGGACTTGAGGATGCGAGTTCTTCCAGTTAGTATAGAAGACTAAGAAATTCGGCAGTTACGGAATAAAGAGGTCAAACTCATAAAAATTTGATGGGACAACTGCAGTCGTGAGGAGCTTTTGTGGGAGCGAGAGCAGGCCATGCTTGAGGAGTATCCCGAGCTTTTCTTCTCAGGTATCATTTATGTTTTGTGAACATTCTATTATTAATTTCGGGACGAAATTCTTTTAAGGGGGGGGGGAGAATTGTAACACCCCGAAACTCAAAAGAAGAACTGATGGCCTTTTCAGGCCAAGTTGGGTTCTGAATAGGCTGACACAGCCTGTGATATGGGTGTGTCACAGGCCATGTCGTGCTTGAGATAGATGAATTTTTGGGAGGTGGACAAAATTACGATCGACGTTTTCCTTGGGTCGGACACACGGCCTGAGACACTAGCGTGTCCCAGGCCGTGCCCTGCTCGGGCTGTTTGCCGGATTGTTTTGAGATAGATACACGGCCTGGGACACGGGCATGTCCCAGGGCATGTCTGGCACACGGTATGTGATAAGGGCGTGTCACATGGTCGTGTCCTGTTTGGCGTTCAACGGTTTTAACGTCGATTGAGGAACACGACCCATGATACAGGCGTGTCAATGCTGGTACGGGCGTGTCCCAGGCCGTATCACGGGCCGTGTCTTGTTCTGTAATCCCAAGTTTTACGGCTAGTATGGAACACGGCCTTTGACACGAGCATTTCGAAAGCCGTGTTTGGCCCAAGAAAGTAATTTTTAGGGTAAATCGTGGTCGTTCGTTTCTTTAGAAAGTGATCTAAGGGCCCATTCTTGTCTTAGCTGGGTTAAGGCCGAGAATAGGGTTTCAAACCCTCATTCCACTTGGATCATTCTCTTTCTAAAGTTTAGAGAGAGGGGAGAGCAAGGAAGAAGGTGGAGGAAAGTTCCGGCCACCGGAGAAGCTTCGGAACCCTGTTTCTCGAGCCGAGTCCAGATCCGCGAAGGCAAGACCATTGCGGTGTTTTTCATCCGACAAAGTTACTCCATGGTTAGGAAGAGGGTTCGTAATGTAACAACACTTCTTCTCTTGGTTTCTAGGATGCGTGCATAACATCTTTTCTTTTCAAGTTTCTGGGCTCCAAATCTCATAAATGAGAGGGTTTTGGGTTGCCATGGTACAAGAGGAACCTCTGGTTTGACTGTGTACATCCCCGGCTTGATTTTGCAATGGAGATCCGCTGTCACAACCCGCATTTTCTCCGAATTAAGAATTATCAGAGTAAGAGAAAACACGCGTCATGATGCCACGTCAAGCAGGGGATAACTGCTGACGCTCAGGCAAATCCAACTACAATCTTTATGCAAGAAAATCATGTGCTTAATGAATAGAAAATCAGTTATGTTTAGAGTCCGTATCCCTCGGCTCAGTGGATCATCTAGTCCACAAAAGAAAACTATATGTAAACGCTGCGGAAAAATACTTTAATTAGGTTTTACACCCTAAAGAGCGCATAAGGGTCCCAAGAGAACCACTCATGCTATGCAAGACACTACACTTAGTTTATATAATACATATAAGAAAACGGTTTTCGTACGTGATTTGGAAAATAGTGATTAAGTTTATAAAAACATGCTGATCATGAGCTTCATTTATAATAGTATTTATAGTTTAAAAATAACTAGCAACCTAACATAAAACCTTCTCAAAGCAAGTAGACTATCTCCAGAAAAATAAATGGTAGCAACAATAGTATATATCTAGTACAAGGTAAAAACTACTAGTGGGCGCCAACAACCTGACACGAACCCACCAGCACACATATATGTCTGTAAGAAAGTACTGAAAACAACCTCACAAACAAGGTAAACAGAACTCCAAGGATCCGGAAGCCCACCAACAACACCACCTCCAACTAGCCACCAGACTGGCTACAGCTCAGAACCTGGGGTATTCCAAAAGAAAACAGAATACCTCAGCAAGCTAAACAAAGAAAAACTGCATGAAAGAGTCAACCAAAGGATAAGGTAACAGAAAAAAACATGCAGTAGAAAGAGTCACAACTGTCCACAACAGGACCACAAGAAATGCACAACGTGCAAAGAAATAGCAACGACCCAGCCCAGGAACCACATCCTGCAGGGCCTACTAGGCTACCAAGAACCAGAATGCTGCAAACTACCAAAGAAGAAACTTCTAACACCCTAAACTGCGGGAAGTGATAGTAGCAAAAACAACAACGAGGAACCGGATCGAAGACAAACGCAGTCCCCCAATCCACCATGTCCAAGTCAAAAGCTCGAGGGTCAACACGTGAAAACACAAGGGACCTTCCACCCGACATGCCCAGCCCGTACCTGAAGCAAGAAATCCATGGGTGGCCTTGGCTATATCACACAACTCCACCCCCATAAAGAGCTACAACCACCACTACTATCCACGACCCACGATTCGGCCTTTAGGAAAATAAAGAAAACGGCCGACAAGGAAAACCCAGAAATACAACTGGAAATCCACTCGGAAATGAAATACAAGGTAAAGGAAGAGTGTTGAAATAAACCAACACGACTAGGCGTTGAGTGAAACGCACTCAGTGCCTACCTAAACTTTGGCGTTGAGTGGGCTAGCCTCACTCGCCGCCAAAATCATACCACTACCCACAGCCCACTAAAGAATGCGGAGCTCGACGACAGTCGAACGACCAAGGCAGAAGATCCAGAACTCGAGTAGTTGCCTGCCGCTTGAGTATCTAAACTCCCGCACTAGAAACCATCTAAATTCGCCTGTCAAAAGAAAATATACAAAGCGCACGATCAGTGACGCACGATCAGTGGTCGTGCGCACTCATCGGCTGATGATCGTGCGAAACGAACCTGGAAAACCTGACAGAAAACCTAGCAACTGCGCACGATCACTGTCGCACGATCAGTGGTCGTGCGCACTGTTGCCACCGCTCGTGCGATTGCCCGAGACAGAACTTTGGAAACTGAAATTTATACGCGCACGAACAGAGGCACACGACCAGTGGTCGTGCGCCCTAAAGGTTGATGACCGTGCGCGGTCAACCTGCACCGTTTGGAATTTCCCGAACGACACCGGAACGCGCACACGACTCACGCCACTGCAGTAGCAGTAGACAACTATCACGTCGCACGCTACTACCATTCAAACTATGCCTAGCCATTCGAATAATACCTTAACAAAGGAAATTGGCAACCACACCCCCCCTCCTAACTCTCCCTCTCGGCTACACCCGAACCAGAGCAACAATCAAAAATAAAGATAAACAACGGCTCCACGCCGACAATTTGGATTCCAAACATCACAACATAGGGGGGGGGGTTTCAGTAGGAAGAACTAAGCTCTATAGTTAGCAAGAAAATGAGAACAACAAGGCCTCTAACCTGGGCTAACCGGGATTTCAATTTCAGCAAATAAATTCAAAGAAAACACTTGGCAAGGGCAAGAATACCACTTGCCTCAAATCTCAGCGAAGCTTTGGACTGCTTTCCTCCTCTTCGCACGGATCAAGACGGCCGCAACACCTAGAACAAAGACTCGGCCATTAATGGCGGAAAACTTCCAAAACTGAAAATTCCAATCCTTCCAAAACTCCACGAAAATCGAATTTCTTACCGCAGGAATGAAGGTCTCGATGAGAGCAATCCGAATCCACTCTCGGAATCGAATTCCGTCCACAAACGCGAATCGGCGTCCGAAGGGAAGGCTCGGCGGTTACTCCGTTTCTCTCGTACAAGGGGCCGGCGGTTTTCTATCGTGAAGAAGATGATCGTTCTATTCACCTATATAAATCTATATATATATAATTATATAATTATATTATTAATTACAAAATTACATAAAGCACCAAATCGACGCGAAAACCGATCCACCTCGGAATTCGACGAAATTCGCACCGTAGCTAAATATCCACGCTACGAACACAACGGCGAAGTCGAAATTAACTTTCGACGAACAGAACTCGAGTTATACCCAAACAAAGCCAAACACAAAAATCCCCCCGAGAGGCCACACCGGGTCACCAAAACGACTCGGTTTGCTAGGGAGATCTTGCCAACAGGCTACCAAACATGGCACTCAGTTCTAAGGAGCTAAACCATACTCCACACATGGCACAAGCCACGGAAACGCGTCATCGTAATGCCAAACGAGAATAAAAATAATCGCTGAAAAAAAACGGGGCGTTACAGTCACTCCCCCTAAAAGAAAGTTTCGTCCCGAAACTTTACGCACAACCCTCCTACCAAAGGAGGAAAAGTAACAAACAGAAGTTACAAAGGGAAACATACCGATCAAATCAGAGAAACAGGTGAGGGTACGCCCCCCTCATGGCCGACTCTAGCTCCCAAGTCGCGCTCTCCAAATCCTGATTTTTCCATAGAATTTTCACCATCGGTATGGACTTCTTTCGCAGCACACGCTCCTGAGTATCCAAAATATGAACTGGCACCTCAACGAAAGAGAGATTGGGCTCTAACTGGGGCACAACATCCAAGAGTTGCCCACTGCTGCGCACACACTTCCGCAATTGGCTAACATGAAAAACATTATGAACACCAGGGAAGTTCGCTGGCAAATCCAATCTATATGCAGACAAACCAATCCGCTCCAAAATCTCGAACGGGCCCACATACCTTGGGTCCAATTTCCGATTTTTACCAAATCTCTTTACACCAACCATTGGAGAAACCTTGAGGTATACATGATCCCCTACTAAAAACTCCAAAGCAGACCTACGCCGACTGGCGTTCTTTTCATACCTCTCCTGGGCTAAACGAAGCTTCTCCCGAATAAGCTTCACGGCGACTTCCATCTCTTCCAGAGCATCAGGACCCAACAAAGGCTTCTCGCCAGCCTCAGCCCAAAACAACGGAGTCCTACAGCGCCTCCCATACAAAGCTTCGAACGGAGCCATCTGCAAGCTTTCCTGATAACTGTTATTATAAGCAAATTCCATGAGTCGCAGACGGTCATCCCACGCTCCACCATTGTCTAAAATATAGCACCGGATCATATCCTCAACAATCTGATTGACCCGCTCCGTCTGCCCATTGGTCTGAGGGTGGTACGCAGTAGAATACCTCAGATCCGTACCCAAACCCTCCTGCAGACTCTGCCAAAAACGAGAAGTAAACCGGGAGTCTCGATCAGAAATGATGCTAACCGGCACACCGTGGAGTCGGATGACTTCATTCAAGTACAACTCCGCTATCTTTTTCATCGGGTAATCAATCTTATAAGGCACGAAGTGAGCACACTTCGTCAATCTATCCACTATAACCCAAACAGAATCATATCCTCTCGGGGATTTTGGCAAACCCGTAATGAAGTCCATAGATATGCTCTCCCACTTCCAAGTCGGGATATCTAGCGGAGTCAACTTACCACCAGGCCTTCCATGATCGGCCTTCACACGCTTGCAAGTGTGACACTCAGCAACATATCGGGATATATCTCCTTTTATACCATACCACCAAGCAATTTGCCTTAAGTCACGGTACATCTTCGTAGATCCTGGATGGTAGGCAACGCTGGAACCATGAGCCTCACTGCAAATCATACTCTTAATGTCCCCAACAGCGGGAACGCAAAACCTGCCGCGGTACTTCAAAGTACCCGCATCATCAATAGAAAAATCTGGCAACTCTCCCTTCTCTGTCCTGGTAAAAAGGTGCAACAGATCCGGATCGTCCTTCTGATGCAGTCTAGTCAAAGAAATCCAGGACGGCTCTTCCACTGATAAGCTACTCTGCAAACTACAGCATCCCACTGAAATATCCATAAGGAGGAACTCCTCAACTAATCGATCGGCGGAGAGGTTAAAGATCTTTCCCGTCTTTCGGCTCAAGGCGTCGGCCACCACATTGGCCTTGCCCGGATGATACTGGATTTCTACATCATAATCCGCCACATACTCAAGCAACCGCCGCTGACGCAGATTCAACTCCTTCTGCGTGAACACGTACTTCAGGCTCTTATGGTCAGTAAAAATCTTGCACGGAGCCCCATAAAGTAAGTGCCTCCACAACTTCAACGCATAGATAATCGCTGCAAACTCAAGGTCATGCGTTGGATAATTCCTCTCATGAGTCTTCAGCTGCCTTGGCCCATAAGCGATTACTTTTCCATCCTGCATTAATACGCATCCCAGTCCTATATGCGAAGCATCCACATATACATCATAATCCATGCCCTCAGTAGGAAGGGTCAGAACGGGAGCAGTACACAATCTCCTCTTTAACTCCTGAAAAGCTTCTTCGCACTTCTCGCTCCAAACAAAAGCCACATTCTTCTGAGTCAGCTTGGTCAACGGTGCGGCTAGAGAAGAGAAACCCTCCACGAATCTCCTGTAATAGCCAGCCATCCCTAAGAAACTTCTGATCTCCTTAGGAGTATTCGGCCTACTCCAATACGTCACTGCTGCAATCTTTTCTGGGTCAACCGAGATCCCATCCTTGTTCACCACGTGGCCTAGAAAAGAAACCTGAGGCAACCAAAATTCGCACTTGCTCAACTTGGCGAATAACTTGTGGTTCCTCAACTCTGAAAGGACCAAACGCAAATGCTGCTCGTGCTCCTCAGCACTGCGAGAATAAACCAACACGTCATCAATGAAGACCACAACGAACTTGTCTAGGAAAACCTTGAACACCCTGTTCATCATATCCATGAAGGCTGATGGTGCGTTGGTCAGACCAAACGACATCACCAAAAATTCAAAGTGCCCATGCCTCGACCTAAACGCAGTCCGTGGAATATCTGCCTCACGGATCCTGAGCTGATGATAGCCCGAACGAAGATCGATCTTGGAGAACACCGTGCTACCACGCAACTGGTCAAATAAATCATCGATCCTCGGCAGAGGGTACCTATTCTTGATAGTGACCTTGTTCAACTCTCTATAGTCGATGCAAAGCCGCATCGACCCATCTTTCTTCTTTACGAACAAAACAGGAGCACCCCAAGGCGACGAACTATGCCTGATAAAACCTTTAGCCAACAACTCATCTAACTGAATTCGCAACTCCTCTAACTCACGAGGGGCCATCCGGTACGACGCCTTAGCAATAGGACGCGTACCCGGCTCCAAATCAATAACAAACTCCACATCCCGCTCAGGAGGGATACCAGGAAGATCATCAGGAAAAACATCGGCGAAACCACGAACAATAGGAATCTCCTCCAAGCGTGGCACGCTATCAACGGTTCCAACCGCCGAGACTAAACAAACACAACAATCAGAAAGAAACAATCTTTGAACACATACCGCAGAGAGAATAGGAGAATCCTGACACGGATCAGCATACACGCTGCCGGGCTGACCGTCGTCCCTGATGAAGTCCAAGCACTTTCCCTTGAACTGAATGACCGCATCATACCGAGAGAGCCAGTCCATGCCCAAAATGACATCGAAGTCCTCTAGATCAATCATCTTCAGATCCGCCTTCGCAAGAAAATCCCCCAACAAAACTGGGCAATCCAAAATACCCAAATCTGACAACACAGATTCACTAGAGGGAAACTTGACACAGAAGGAATCCCGAACACGATCTAGAGACAACCGATGACGCTCCACAAAGGCTCTAGCCACGAACGAGTGGGTAGCGCCGGAGTCAAACAGAACACGCGCCCAGCAGTTCTTCACCTTAAATTTCCCTATAGGAACGCACAAAGCTAAGGAACTAGCACAACAGTACCGCAAATAATCTAGCAACTAAACTACCAGGCTAGAAAGAAAACAACAAACTACTAACCTGAGATCACCTGGGTCGAAGTCTGAGCCTCCTCGGAAGAAATCACGTTCAGCTTCCCTTTTCCCTTGTCCACACGCTGAGGTGGAGGTAATGCCTGCAATGGAACTGCAGGAAGAGCTGACTGGACCTGAGGACACCTCGACTTAACGTGACCCTTCTGCCCACACTGATAGCAGACTCTATCCCTGGACCAACACTGGGCTGCATCATGCCCGGATCGCTTGCAAACTGAACAGGAGACATCTCTCCCAGGAGCACCCTGAATAGCATGAACCTGCTCCTTCTTCTGAGCTACCGCCTTCTTGAAACACCTCTCAACAGGATGGCCTGACCGGCCACAAAAACTGCACACCACCCTGCTCCTCTTTCCCGGAACAGCATCGGGTACCAGGGGTTTCTTCTCCTCTACCAACTTCCTCTTATCCTTCCTCCACTGCTGGCCTCTGCTCTTCACCGTCTCAATGGCCTCAACCTTAAGAGCAGCCTATACTACTCCAGCATAAGTCACTGACCCATAAGCACTGGCCAACTGCTGCACCTCACTCCTCAAACCACCGAGGAATCGCTTAACTCGATCAGTCTCAACGCTGACCAATCCAGGGGCAAAACGGCTCAACTTACTAAACTCTATCTCATACTCACCCACCGTGAGCTGCCTTTGCTTCAGATAGAGGAAATCATTCATGAGGCGGTCACGCTCGACCGAGGGTAAGAACTTCCTCAACAACATCTCCTTGAACACTTCCCAAGAGCATCCGGCTACCAGGCTCTCCTTCTCTCTCAGCCACCAACTCTTAGCCAAACCTTTAAGCTGATAGGCGGCTATCATCACCCTCTGATCATCTGAAATCCCTGAGTACGAGAACATCTCCTCCATGGAGATCAGCCAGTCGTCTATCACCATGAAATCTGCCTTCCCATCATAAGTGGGAGGGCTCAGCCTCTGAAACTGCGAGATGAAGGCCATCTCTGCTGGCACCACCACTAGAGGCCTCAAGGGTGCAGGAGGAGGAGGAACAGCTAACCCCCCTGCAGGAACTTGCGCACCCTGAGCCTGCCCTGCCACAACTGCCACCAAAGACTGAATCTGGGCTTGCACCTCCTCCAACTGCCTACCCATAGCTTCGCTACTCTGACGCAGACCCTCGATCACCGCATCGTTCTGAGCTCCAGAAGATTCACCCTCAGACAGGGGAGTCGATCGAGTCGCAGGACGCCTAGCCATCGTAAAAATCAATACAACGCAAATCAGATCCAAATCCCACGACTAGAACCGACTACCAGTACAGACAATACATATGTAGATATAGACTTAAAGCTACTAAACTTGCTCTGAGAGTTTATCTTCTTCACAATAATTAGATGATATGCCCTAACCTAGGATGGTTAACCACCACCTCACTAACTCTTGTGCCTAGATCGGATGCAATGAACTTATGTTAGTTTGAAAACTTATGTGTGTACATATGTCATCCTGCAAATCTTTAGCTCGGTGCGTTGTGCTTATGTAATGTTATGATATGCATGATTGTGCTATGCATTCTAAAAAAGGCCCTAATGCATGATATGAGCGGCGTACACATGAAAATGTTATGCATCCCATACTACATAACATTTCCATGCAACGAAAAAGAAACGTGCTAGTCGCAGTCATGTGGTGAGGTTATGCATCCCATACTACATAACCCTCACATGTAGCCCCTATGGTGGATCCATATACGAACACATATTATGCATCCCATACTACATAATATGCCCCGTATACTTCATGTTATGCTATGAGTGTAGTGTTCGTGCTTTTGCCAAGACGTGCTGATGACATATCGGTGTGTGAATGACATGATGCTGAACTACTAAAAGCATCCAAGGAAGGTTGCCCAACTAACTTGTCAAGCAACCTCCCTTTGATACCAACTGTCACAACCCGCATTTTCTCCGAATTAAGAATTATCAGAGTAAGAGAAAACACGCGTCATGATGCCACGTCAAGCAGGGGATAACTGCTGACGCTCAGGCAAATCCAACTACAATCTTTATGCAAGAAAATCATGTGCTTAATGAATAGAAAATCAGTTATGTTTAGAGTCCGTATCCCTCGGCTCAGTGGATCATCTAGTCCACAAAAGAAAACTATATGTAAACGCTGCGGAAAAATACTTTAATTAGGTTTTACACCCTAAAGAGCGCATAAGGGTCCCAAGAGAACCACTCATGCTATGCAAGACACTACACTTAGTTTATATAATACATATAAGAAAACGATTTTCGTACGTGATTTGGAAAATAGTGATTAAGTTTATAAAAACATGCTGATCATGAGCTTCATTTATAATAGTATTTATAGTTTAAAAATAACTAGCAACCTAACATAAAACCTTCTCAAAGCAAGTAGACTATCTCCAGAAAAATAAATGGTAGCAGCAATAGTATATATGTAGTACAAGGTAAAAACTACTAGTGGGCGCCAACAACCTGACACGAACCCACCAGCACACATATATGTCTGTAAGAAAGTACTGAAAACAACCTCATAAACAAGGTAAACAGAACTCCAAGGATCCGGAAGCCCACCAACAACACCACCTCCAACTAGCCACCAGACTGGCTACAGCTCAGAACCTGGGGTATTCCAAAAGAAAACAGAATACCTCAGCAAGCTAAACAAAGAAAAACTGCATGAAAGAGTCAACCAAAGGATAAGGTAACAGAAAAAAAACATGCAGTAGAAAGAGTCACAACTGTCCACAGCAGGACCACAAGAAATGCACAACGTGCAAAGAAACAGCAACGACCCAGCCCAGGAACCACATCCTGTAGGGCCTACTAGGCTACCAAGAACCAGAATGCTGCAAACTACCAAAGAAGAAACTTCTAACACCCTAAACTGCGGGAAGTGATAGTAGCAAAAACAACAACGAGGAACCGGATCGAAGGCAAACGCAGTCCCCCAATCCACCATGTCCAAGTCAAAAGCTCGAGGGTCAACACGTGAAAACACAAGGGACCTTCCACCCGACATGCCCAGCCCGTACCTGGAGCAAGAAATCCATGGGTGGCCTTGGCTATATCACACAACTCCACCCCCATAAAGAGCTACAACCACCACTACTATCCACGACCCACGATTCGGCCTTTAGGAAAATAAAGAAAACGACCGACAAGGAAAACCCAGAAATACAACTGGAAATCCACTCGGAAATGAAATACAAGGTAAAGGAAGAGTGTTGAAATAAACCAACACGACTAGGCGTTGAGTGAAACGCACTCAGTGCCTACCTAAACTTTGGCGTTGAGTGGGCTAGCCTCACTCGCCGCCAAAATCATACCACTACCCACAGCCCACTAAAGAATGCGGAGCTCGATGACAGTCGAACGACCAAGGCAGAAGATCCAGAACTCGAATAGTTGCCTGCCGCTTGAGTATCTAAACTCCTGCACTCGAAACCATCTAAATTCGCCTGTCAAAAGAAAATATACAAAGCGCACGATCAGTGACGCACGATCAGTGGCCGTGCGCACTCATCGGCTGATGATCGTGCGAAACGAACCTTGAAAACCTGACAGGAAACCTAGCAACTGCGCACGATCACTGTCGCACGATCAGTGGTCGTGCGCACTGTTGCCAGCGCTCGTGCGATTGCCCGAGACAGAACTTTGGAAACTGAAATTTATACGCGCACGAACAGAGGCACACGACCAGTGGTCGTGCGCCCTAAAGGTTGATGACTGTGCGCGGTCAACCTGCACCGTTTGGAATTTCCCGAACGACACCGGAACGCGCACACGACTCACGCCACTGCAGTAGCAGTAGACAACTATCACGTCGCACGCTACTACCATTCAAACTATGCCTAGCCATTCGAATAATACCTTAACGAAGGAAATTGGCAACCACACACCCCCTCCTAACTCTCCCTCTCGGCTACACCCGAACCAGAGCAACAATCAAAAATAAAGGAAAACAACGGCTCCACGCCGACAATTTGGATTCCAAACATCACAACATAGGGGGGGGTTCAGTAGGAAGAACTAAGCCCTATAGTTAGCAAGAAAATGAGAACAACAAGGCCTCTAACCTGGGCTAACCGGGATTTCAATTTCAGCAAATAAATTCAAAGAAAACCCTTGGCAAGGGCAAGAATACCACTTGCCTCAAATCTCAGTGAAGCTTTGGACTGCTTTCCTCCTCTTCGCACGGATCAAGACGGCCGCAACACCTAGAACAAAGACTCGGCCATTAATGGCGGAAAACTTCCAAAACTGAAAATTCCAATCCTTCCAAAACTCCACGAAAATCGAATTTCTTACCGCAGGAATGAAGGTCTCGACGAGAGCAATCCGAATCCACTCTCGGAATCGAATTCCGTCCACAAATGCTCCGGGAATCGGCGTCCGAAGGGAAGGCTCGACGGTTACTCCGTTTCTCTCGTACAAGGGGCCGGCGGTTTTCTATCGTGAAGAAGATGATCGTTCTATTCACCTATATAAATCTATATATATATAATTATATAATTATATTATTAATTACAAAATTACATAAAGCACCAAATCGACGCGAAAACCGATCCACCTCGGAATTCGACGAAATTCGCACCGTAGCTAAATATCCACGCTACGAACACAACGGCGAAGTTGAAATTAACTTTCGACGAACAGAACTCGAGTTATACCCAAACAAAGCCAAACACAAACATCCCCCCGAGAGGCCACACCGGGTCACCAAAACGACTCTGTTTGCTAGGGAGATCTTGCCAACAGGCTACCAAACAGGGCACTCAGTTCTAAGGAGCTAAACCATACTCCACACATGGCACAAGCCACGGAAACGCGTCATCGTAACGCCAAACGAGAATAAAAATAATCGCTGAAAAAAAACGGGGCGTTACATCCGCTTCGTTAGTTGATTAGGCATTGTGGGTGAAGCTGTAGTCGCGACCGTTAGTCCGACTTGGTGATGTTGCATAGCGAGCCTTAAGGATTCTGTAGCAATCCGTTGAGGCAAGATGCCATTTGTGAATTACGTGTTTTCCCCCTTTTCTCGAGTGAGTACTTGTAGCCGAAATCGGACAAGGTTACCTCCTCATTTGGAACTAGATTGTTTCCTTGGTGCGTGGGAATGTTTCAGTACAAATGATGGATTAGAGTGGGGAAAGGGAAAGGCTGTGTTTTGTGATGTGCTAAGGAATGGCTTTGTCTCCGTGGTCGGCTGGCTATCCCATGACGTGCAAGTCATGTGGGGAGAGTGACCAGACGAGACTAGTCCCCTTTTGTGAGACTGACGAGAACGCTAAGCGTAGGGCAAGCGCGGGAAATGAAGCCATGAGCGGGTGGGTCCAGCAAGGGTTCATAGAATCGGTTTGTTTGTGAGGCAGAATCATGATGCGAGAAGTCAGAGTTTGCATGCAAGCCCGGGTTTAAGACCCATGAGCGGGTGGGGCCTTGGCAAGATTTCCGTGTAGCGGCTTTTAGGCCATTTGGGGCATTGTAGTCCCCTTTTGTTTGCAGCTTTACGCCAATGGGGAATTGGAAGTACCCAGTTATGATGATGATGTGCTAGTTGCATACCCTATAGGGTGCCTTGGGTGAAGCCCGGGTTTGCATACATGATCCATAGTATGCCCCTTTTAGTTCTGTGGTCAACCTAGATAATGTGTTTGTTTTTTGAGACACCTAAGCCTGTTTTAAAAGCTTTATATATTTATATATATAGTATACGAAGTTCTGACTTGCAGGTTGGATGGGTACCCCGGGGTCCATTAAGGGCTGCCAGGAGGAGATGTGTTGGTTACACAGTAGAGGTCAGCCTTTGCTTACCCTCTTTACTACAAATTTGTATATGGCAAGGAGCGCAAGAAGGAGCAAGTGCGCCGGTCGAAAATCCCTAAGCCTCATGAAGTGTTTGCTGTGCTTAATAGCTCGTTTTCTTCTTGATTGTATTGCTCCATGTTTTGGTATATTCTGGCTTCCATGCCAAGGTAGCTCAGGAGTGCTGCTGCACGTTGACGTTTTACCTTGTGGTCTTTCCGTTTTGGACTAATTTGGTGTAAGTCCTTCAGGCTATTTTTTTGGATAGTCCTGTTTAGTAGTGTGTAACATCTAATTGTTTGTTATGTTTCCACTATTGCTTTAATCTGAGTTTTGATATTTGCTAGTTAATACCATCTTTTAAGCCAAAGCTGTGGCGTCTTTATATTGTGGGGCCCCGGTCGGACTCATTTTATACGGTCATTATAGAGGAGGTGTTACAGCGGATACCCTCCTAGGAGTGGGGGGCCCGACCCACCGTCACTGTCTACCACTACGGAGATTCCTGGGAGTGAAGCTCGATGCCCGAATAGGGGGAACTAAAGGTCTGTGCGCATAGAGTTGTGTGTGTGTGTGTTGCACCTGCATGAACATAATATAAACCCACATATCATTGCATACCATGACATAATCATTCAACCCTTAACCCTAATGTATAAGTCGGTATGGGACATTTTATGCATTAGGCCTTGCAAAATGACCCCTTGATTTATAGGCTTGTGTGGGCAAGTCTATAAGTTCTGGTTATTCTTTATATTATCTATTAAATGCTTAGAACCCGACACCCTATCGTACAAATAGGAATGAGACTGTTTATATGATGGGAGCCTTGTAGAAGAACCCTTGACTTATGTGTTCGTACAGGCGATCATATAAGTTATGGTTTCACATTTCATATTTTGCCTATTAGATCACTATACTGCTTTATTTTATCTGCTATATAAAACTGCTAGATTAGCTCCACCGTCACCTGCATTTTTACTCTCCACTTTCATAGTTTTCCTTTCCTTCTCCCCATTCGGTGCCTATGAGCCATAGGGGAGGGGTTGGGGATGATATGGCTAAGTCTTTATGACTAACGGTTTTCGGACCACAATATTACAGGGGCTCCGGATGGGAGACGGGGACTAGTAGCAGGGGGACCAACAACAGCGGAGTACGGTGCACATGGAGGTGGGCCAGTCTAGTACTAGAGCAATAGTGGTTAGCTTCGGGAGTGTTTAGTGTTTTCTTTAGTTTCCGTGAGTGATTGTAGTGAGGATCCGATGTACCGGGCATAAGCCCGCTTATATTTCTCATTTCGTCATATTTTAGTACTCTTTTCTATTTATGGACCTACCGTGATTTCATTTTTTTTATTTGATTTTGTGGAATCGATTGTGTTCAAGTTTATAATTACTTATCTCTCTTGATGATCGAAATGGCCGGCAAAATCGGCATTTTGTACTGGCAGCACTCCCGATTGTCGGTGCCACCGCAAACGGCGATTCTAGTCATAAGATGCCGGGTCTGAAAAAGAAAAAAAATTGTGTCTTACAAGTTGTATCAGAGGAAACCTCGATCGAAAGAGAAGTAGTCCACAAAAAAAACCCTTATGCCACCCCTGAGCGAGCTTAGTTTTCGGACAAACTAGCAGCGGAAGAAGTGGTGTGCCCAAAAGGGAAATCACATGTAGAAGTTCATTTTGTCTCTTCCTTTTATTCCATTCGTACGCTATCTAACAGTTGGAATTTTTCTTGTACCCTGCGACGAACCCTACTCCAAAGCAGGGGAAACCCAAGGCTCATAATATTGTTCCACCTCCGCCGGATCTAGCTCCATTTCAGCAGACGGAAATGGGGCAAACACTGACGTCCATCCTTGAGGCCTTCATATCTCAGCAAGCCCCGACTCCACAACCAATCCCGGGGCCAACTGGATGAGTGCTTTCTGGGGGCATTCTCCTCCATCCTATCTAGGGAAAGAGTAGACTATTCATACGGAGGAATAGTTTGATATCATCTATGTGATGCTTGCGGGGATTCGATGCACGACGGAGGAGGCAGTGGCTTTAGTAGTTTCTTGTCTGGAGTCACACGAAAAGAGGTGGTGGAAGTCACAGCTGGACACCACTTTTGCTGATATGGATTGCGTAGAGATCACCTTGGGGGAATTCAGAGCTGCACTATAGTGACATTTTGTACCACAGTTAGCGATGGATGAGTTGGAGGATAGGTTCCTGCGGTTGAGGGAGGGTAACAGGACAGTGCTAGAGTAATACAAGAAGTTTACTCACCTAGCCCGCTATGCGGACCCATATGAGTTGGACGACGCCGGCTATGCCAGGAGATTCTACAAGGGTCTGCACGATGACATGAGATATGCCCTATTTTTTGTCTCCGAGGGGAGCTTGGCCAGGATTCTGGAAATGGCCAAGAAGAGAGAGGCGGATTAGCTTACGATCAGGAGTCGGAAGAGACCAGCTTGCGATGCAGTGATTGGAGGTCGTAGAGAGCATCCTCGAGGCTAGGTCATTGGGGAAAGAAGGAATGGGGATTAAACCAGTCAGGAGTTTAGGCAGGAGTAGAGGAACCCAGAGGTACTGGCTCCCCATCCTTTAAAGATGTTAGAGATACCAAGGACAACAGAGAAGGCACCGACATGCTACCGGTGTAATCAGCCAGAAAATACCAAGAGTAACTGTCCCATGAGGCAAGAACCTCCATCAGTACTTCAGGATTCCACACCTTCTTGGCAGTTTGGTGGCCATGGATGCGACCGAAGATGGGGATTCAAGGGTAGAGACCACAGGAAGGAGAGGGAGTAGGTGTATGCCCTAGATCTAGCATAGCCCCGGAACCCGGAGCAGGTTATAGCAGGTATGCTAGTATATTTTGATTCCTTTATGTTCTAGGAATTGGTTTCATAGACATAGATTAGTTAGAAATTAAGAAATAAAATTACAAATAGAATACTAAGACACTTAATTAACTCAGACATAGTTTTTATCAGCGGTAAGCCCGCTCACACACTTTTCGATACGTGTGCTTCACACTCGTTTGTGTCAGAAGCCTTCGTAGAAGGGAGGGAATGTGAGGAGCGATTCACAGGCTTAGTGATGTGGGTACGTCTACCCGATGGATTAGAGTTATCTACCTTGGCCCATTGCAATTTGGAGGCTGAGATAGGTGGTAAGGTGTTTTAAGCACCAGCGACGATCCTGAGGTTGTCGGACTATGATCTGATCCTAGGCATGACGTGGTTGCACTGGAACCATGTCCAGATTTATTTTCTATCGAGGAGGATCACTTTTAGGCACGGAGATTCATACGTCGTGATCAAAGGTATCAGACCTGCCTCCCATATATTATTGTCGTCTGTATAGGAAGTCAAGGCCCATTTGTCGGGAGACGAGGTGTACCAGGTGCTCTTTGAGATGGCAAAGGCCAAGGATTCTATTCCAGATATTCCGGTGGTGCGGGACTTTGCTGACGTGTTCCCGAAGAAGCTACAAGTGATACCCCCGCAATGGGAGAAGGGCTTCCAGATTCAGCTCGTGTCAGGGGCTAAGCCGGCATCCAGAGCTCCTTACTGGATGGCCCCGAAGTAGTTGGTGGACTTTCGAAGCCAGCTTCAAGAGTTACTGGAAGCCGGGTTTATCCGGCCTAGTTCTTCACCATGGGGAGCTCTGGTGTTATTCTTCAAGAATAAGGATTGGACACTTCAGTTGCGTATCGACTACCGGGCCCTAAACAGGCTGACAATCCAGAATACTTATCCCTTGCCAAGGATAGACAAGTTATTTGACTAGTTGGAGGGAGCTCATTGGTTCTCCAAGCTGGACCTGAGGTCGGGGTACTACCATCAACACATTCAGGAGGAAGACATCCTGAAGATGGCCTTCAGCAGTAGATATGGACTTTACGAGTTCACTGTGATGCCCTTCAAGCTCACGAATGCACTCTCCGCATTCATGACCTTGATGAACACGGTGTTCGAAGAATACTTGGATGTTTTCATCATAAAATTCATTGACGACATCCTTATTTATTCGAGGACTGAAGAGGAGCATACGAGACATCTAGCATTGACTTTGGAGAAACTCCGAGAGCATAAGATGTATGCTAAGTTCAACAAGTGCCAATTCTGGAAAAAGGAGGTGGCCTTTTTGGGCCATGTTATCAGTGGAGCAGGTTTGACAGTAGATCCAGCAAAGATCCAGGGAGTACGAGTTTGGTAATCGCTAAAGATGGCCACAGATGTTCGAAGTTTCATAGGATTTGCTGATTATTACCAGAAGATCGTAGTGGTGTTCTCTCAGATTGCTCTCCCTCTTACATCCCTGATGAAGAAGGAGTCTCTTTTTATTTGGACGCCATGATGCTAGTCTTCCTTTCAAGAGCTGAAGGGTCGGCTTACCTCGGCCCCCATCCTTGCTCTTTCATCAGTGAAGAAAGGATTCCAGGTGTATACGGACGCTTCTTAACAAGGGCTGGGTGTCGTTGTGATGCAGAATAGGCACATGATAGCCTATGCCTCCGATCAGCTGAAGAAACATGAACAGAACTACCCGGTGCATAACTTGGAAATGGGGGCAGTTTTTTTTTGCGCTGAAAATCTGGCGACACTATCTATATGGTGTTCACTACAAAATTTTTTCGGACCATAAGAATATAAAGTATATGGACATATAGAAAGAGCTAAACATCAGACAGAGACGCTGGGTGGAGTTTCTATCGAACTATCAGTACACCATGCACTATAATCCCGGGCAGAAAAATGTGGTGGCAGACGCTTTGAGCCAGAGAGCGAGTACATCAAGAGTAGGTCCGCAGCTGATGGGCTTGGATTTGGTGAAGACGTTTGAGGAGATGCAGATATCTTTTGTGTCAGAGGATGATCCGGAACAATATACAGAGTACCTAGCATCGATGATTGCTATCGATGACATTCAGAATCACATCAGGGACGGGCAGAGGCTAGATGCGAGGGTAGAGCTGATATTTAGGGCCTTGGTGGAAGGCACGGAAGGGGAATACTCCTTGAGAGATGGGATTTTGTGTTTTAGAGGCAGTGTTTATATACCGGTGGGAGGCTGGATTCGGGAGTACATCATGACAAACACTCACTACAACAGATACTCAGTGCACCCGAGGATCACCAAGATGGCAACGGACTTATAGAGGATGATGTACTGGATGGGCATGGAGAAGGAGATTACGTGATTTGTGGCATTATGAGGCTTGCCAACTTATAAAGGCAGAGTGCAAGAATCTGGCTGGATTACTATAGCCACTTCCGGTGCCGGAGTGGAAGTTTGAGGACATAGCCATGGATTTCACACATGGGCTACCCGGTCTCATGCGGGGAATGATACGATCTGGGTGATCGTAGATAGACTAACGAAGGTAGCCAGATTAATTCTAGTGGCGAAGGACTCTCCGGTTAGTGTACTAGTACGGAGGTTCGTCGAGCAGTTTATGCGCTATCATGGAGTACCCAGGAAGATCATGTCAGATCGGGATGGACGGTTTCGTCCCAGGAGTGGAGGTCAGTTCTGGCCTATCTTGGTTCTCGATTGACGTTCAACACTGCGTTCCACCCCCAGACAGATGGACAGACGGAGCGCACCAACAAGACATTTGAGGATCTTCTACGCCTATCTATTTCGGACAACAATGAGCCTTGGGAGAGATTGCTGCCGCTGATCGAGTTTTCGTACCACAACAACCATCATTCTAGCATAGGCATGGCCCCTTATGAGGCATTATATTGTCGGAGGTGCAAGACCCTACTATCAAGGATTAAGGATGAGGATCCGCAGGCACTCGGCTCGGAGTTTATGGAGGACACTGATGCTCAGGTTAGATTGATCTAAGATAATATGTTGATGCCCAGAGCAGGCTGGCAAAATATTGCAATGCACGAAATTGTCAGGTGGAGTTCTAGGTGGGAGACTGGGTTTTCTTGAAGATACGTCTGATGCACGAAGTTTCGCGGGTTCGCGGGCGGAATAAGCTCAGTCCAAGATATATGGGGCCTTATAGGATCCTGGAGTAGATTGGCCCCTTGGCTTATAGACTTGAGCTACAGCAGGAGTTCGCGGGATTGCACGACGTCTTCCACATTTACTCACTATAGAGGACTCTACTATGCCCTGAGCAGCTGATTTCCACAACAAACAGCCCGGTGGCCTCGGATCGATTAGTCAGCATAGAGTCAATCAAGATCGATGACATGGTAGTGCGGGGCTTGCGATGCAAGAAGGTTCCACTAGTCAAGGTTCTATGGAGAAACCATTGGTAGGACGAGCATACATGGGAGACAGACGACTTGATGCAGCAAAAGTACCCGGAGCTCTTCAAGTCAGGTATACCTCCTGTTGGATCCCTTGTTTTATTCGGGCTAGGTTCACTAACTTATGTTGTGTATGACCCAATATTGTATAGCTAGGGTCATGTGTAGTAGTCCTAAAGTTTAGGCTAGGTCCTGATTAGTGCTACCTCCTTGGACAAGCTAGAAGTGGACTTTAGAAAATCAGTTTTAGCAGCTTTCAGAAGACAATAATCAGTTCGAAATTCTTCGAACTCAGCTCGATGATCTTCGATCTCAGATCTACGAACTCGGAGTTAATTCTCTGAGCTGAGCTCGACGTTCTCAGAGCTCAGGTCGACGCTTCGTTTACTTCTATCAGATTCTCAGCTCAATGATCTCAGAGTGTAGATTTGGAAAGTTATTCTAAGTTAGCAGATCGCAGGGCTCAGGTCAACGAACTTAAATTCCTTGGTCGACGATATTTGATCTTAGGTCAACAAATTTTGTTTTGAGTTCGAAGTTTTCTGTGTAGTTCTAGAATGAGTCCTTCCCTCTTCTGTTCCTTATTAGCAGTATTATTCTGAGCATTGAATGCTATATTCTTCTGAATATAACCGTTATTTGGCTACATTAAATGTGGTATTCTTAGAAATAAATATTTTCTTATTCTATCAAGAATAGTTGGGAAACTCATTAATGTTATTATTCCATCCATCTTCTATTCCCCACAGCAGCCAACATTTATGGAAAAAATTACAAAATTCAAAGAGAATTTTTCAGCAGTGGAATAAAAGTAATTCTCTCCTCTTCGAGATATATAACAGACAAGTAAGATGCTCAGAGAGACAGGAAGAGAAATCGAGAAGCACTGCACAGGAAATACTGAACAAGCACTCGACGCTCTCAACACCTTTTCCATTCTCTGCCAACACTGTAGTTTGAAGAAGAACAAATCATCAAGATCAAGAGTCTTCTTCAACTTCTGTTCCAGAAATCCTCAGAAACATTCTATTCAACATCTGTTACTGAATTTACTTGATCTTGGCAGATCAAGCTTAATACCTACTCACCATTTAGCAAAGCTTTGTTCTTCCTAAAGCATTCTACGTCTTAGGGGGAGCTTTGACATAACAAGAATCAATAAAGTCTTCTCAGTTGTATTGAGAAAAGAGAGTACTTCCATCAACATCTTCCATCCCATTGTACAAGGTTATAGCTCTCTTCAAAACATTGTTTGGTTGACAAGACTCCCTCCAAAATACTTGAAGTTTGTTTTTTGGCACCTGATCAAAAGCCTGAAGGGTTTCCTAATCTACCTGAACCAGATCTTGTGGTGGCAGTCACCTGATCAAAACCTGTTAGTTGATTCTTACCAAGGGTGGTAGAATAGTGGATGTACCAAAGTTTAGGAGAACCACTATAAACTACTTGTGTTGTCTGGTTGCTCCTTTTCTTTTGTTTTTGCTGTGCTTGTGATTGCTAGAATTTTTAGCTTAGTTTTCTTATTCCTTAACTAATATATGGTATCACTATATTTACTCTAATATAATCTAGAAAAAGAGCCAAAGTTTTAATACTATATTCACCCACCCCCCCCCCCCCCCCCTCTAAAGTAATCCGTTCTAACACCCTCCTTTCAATTGGTATCAGAGGTTGTGTTTTTTGGTTGTACAAGTTAACACTTGAACTAAGATCCAGCTAGATCAAATTTTCCTCTTCCCAACTATTCTGAATCACAATAGCACAAAACAAGGATTACGCAAGCACTAGACCTCCAGTATGCAACCTAAATAAGTTTGCCATCTGGAAGGCAAGAATTAAGTTGTATATGATTTCTATTGATGAGTATATATTTAACTCTATCTTGACAGGACATCCTATTGTAGCAACTACTTCAACTTCTACTTCAAGCACTGATGTTGTTCCACCACCTGAGTGGACAGATGCCAAGAAGAAAGCCAAGATTGTAGATGCAAGAGCCACGAACATTTTAGCTCAGACTATGTCTGATGACATTTTTCAAAAAGTGGTTGAGTGCACTTTAGCCAAAGCCATCTAGGATTCCTTGCTGGATCTGCTGATGAGTGAAAGGACAGAAGATCCAATCTCATCTCCTAGTATGAGAACTTCAAGAAGGAAGAAGTTGAGTCTGTCAGTGACATGTACAATAGGCTAAGCATAATAATTAATGAGCTAAGTACCTTAAACAAGGAAATTACTCTAACTAAAGTGAATGACAAGATCCTTATGTGCTTTCCTAGCACATTGGATTCAAGGATCCTTCCTATCAAAGAATCCGGAAGCATGACTGAGATATCAACTGAGTCTCTCCTTGGAAAACTCCAATCATATAAGCAACTAATGAAGACTAGAGAATCAGCAACTGAAATAAAGACTCCAACACTTACCAGGAAGTAGCATAACATTGCTTTCAAGGCTACTGAGGACTCTAAAGGGACACCAGTCAATGAAGAACTGATGAGTCTATTTGACAAAAGATTTTTCAAAATGGCAAAGAAGGACTTTATGACAAAACAACTTCTAAAAAAGTTGTCTGTTTTGGTTGCAGGAAGCCAGGACACTACATCTCTGAGTGTCCAGAAGCTCAGAAGAAAGATAGGAGAAGAGAAAAAGAGTCAAGAAGAAATCATCATAGCAAACCCTCCTCAAGCAAGCACAAGAGGAACGAAAAGGTTTTTGTTGCTGAAACCTGGAGTGATACAGAAGAAGAGTCATCCTCTTCCAGCTTCAGTGATGATGAAGAAGAGCAAAAGTCAAAGGAAGTTTGCCTAATGGCAATTGATGCCTGCAGCAGCAAATCAGATGCGGAAGATTCAGACAATGAAGAATCAATGTCTGATAAAGATCGGGTAATTGCTTCCTATGATTTTGAAGCAGAAGAATTTAAATCTGAATTTAAAAATCTTTGCTTAGACTTAATAAGCTCTGAGAAGGAAATTCAACTTCTTAGAGAGAAGTTAACTGATCAAGAAAAATATCATGCTGAAAATGCTAAATTGTCAATTGAACTAAATTCAGCTAATGAACAAATAATTTTTCTTAAAATTGAACAAAGGCCAAGAAACTAGAGGAATCTCTAAATGGCAGGAGCATGAAATTACAAGATATAACTAGTACCTTAAATGCTAGGACTAATAATTGTAAACTAGGATTAGCTGCCTCATCTAGTAAACCACCTCTAATCTAGAAGAACAATCTATCAAAACTGATAAACTTCATTTCTAATAAAGGCAAGAAGAACACTGAACAGGTTAATAAATTTAATGAAGTTCTAAAATAAATGGAATTAAAACCAAAATTTAAGAACAACAAAAACAATAAATATAACAATGTTAAGCAGTTTTCGTCGAACTTAAATCGACGAAATGTGAACAGTTTGTCGACCTCAAAACGACGAACCCTGAACACAAACCATAATAATAAGAATTCTTCGATCTACGATCGATGAAAACAGTATGGTTCGTCAACCAGAGATCGGCTATATTTGTTCCCTGAGAATGAATATTTTTCTTCTTCGAGCAGAGATCGTAGATCTCATTCTAATTCGTCGAGCTCAGGTCGACGAACTCACAAGAATTCGTTGATCCCAGATCATAATTACTGTAACACCCCTATCCGTCGTATAACATATAGCAGTAGGTCCGGCCGGGGCCCGACGCCATATACTACGGACAGACCGGTTGGTTACGCGTTGAAACCATTCAACCAATCAAAACGTCCTACACAACACCTAACGGAAGCAATTTATTAGGTTGCAAAAGAAGTAAGAACCCAGACACAGAGCATGAATGTCCACTACAAACCCAGGAATGTAAACATACACAAAAGATAAATGACCTTAAGGCCTTACACTGTTCTCTTAACAAAAGTAGTGTTTCCAAACTTCGGCACGCAGGCCGGCCATACATGATAAACGGGAAAGCATAAACAATTAGGCCTTCAAGGGCCGGCGCAGCAACATGAGCTTTAGCCTGCTATTTTCAGCTCGGCTCCGCAGCACCTGCAAGCAACAAACCACCGCCCGGTGGCAAACAATAGCAACGGTCAATAATGCTGAACAAATTATAACGATCCCGCCCCCAAAATCGGGGCGGCGATGCTCTTTCCCTGCACTTTATTAGTAGGCAACAACAATAATGTAAACACACTTCAACACAGGCGTAGGCTCGCACGGCCATACACCCCATGCACTCAAGGCACATTCACGGCGAACCGGCCAACATCACGTCAATTCAAGGCATAGATGTTCCCGTTTCACCACCGCCTCTTGGACGGCCAACCAAATGAGCATTTTGCCTTCCTGGCCTTGGTCACGGCAATTTAAGCCATAGACCGCCGAAGACCCTCATCCATGCCAACGGTCCGACCGAACGACATAGACCGGGTACGGTTCCGCCTGACCCGTGCTCATATCGCAACGGCAATTTAAGCCATATGCGCATGTCAAGACTCACCGAGTCCCGTTTCCGCCACAACAATCACATAACCCGGTTATGTTCACGTTGGCTCCCCGGCCATCGTGTTGGCAAAACATGCTTTTGCCCAGTTTTCCGGGTGCACCTTGGAGTTAATCTCCAAGGCTCCCTGTTGCAATCTACCACGTAGAAAACCCGAAAAACGCCCAAACACCCGGAGTCTTCCCCGGTTCATATGCAATGCAACATCACCGATCCGGCTCTACTTGTCTGGAGAGGCTTCACACACAATGCCTATGTCCATTTTTTCATACGGACTCTACACAAGGGGGACTTTACATATGTACCCCAAGGAACGCTTCAACTCTTCGCACACTAGCGAGAGAGGGCTTCCTATGCAAAGGGAAAAAGGGCTTCACATGCCCAAGGATGAGAAATCGTTACCCTTGCATTTTTTCCGCGGCGCCATCGAAAACTATACGGTTAGAAAGCACCGCAACTGCGTCACCTCCGCGGATCTGGACTCAGATAGCGATTCGGAGCTCCAAAGCTCCTCCGGCGGTCGGATCTTGGATTCCTCCTTCCTCCTTGCTCTCCCTTCTCTCTAAACTCTTAGAGAGAGAATGGATAAAGGAAATGAGGATTCCCAACCCTAAATCCTGGCTAAAACCACCCAGGAGCATCCCCCCACTGTCGGATCCAAAGTCAAGGAAACGAACGGCCAAGATTAGATCTGAAATCATAAAATCTGGGCCGAACACGGGTTGCAACACGGCCGTGTGTCTGGCCGTGTCACCCATTCGCCGTCTCGACCGATTCGAAAAACCAGCACACGGCCTTTGACACGGCCTCCGACACACTCGTGTCACCTCTGACACGCCCGTGTCGGGACCCGTGTCACCCCCCCCCCCCCCCCCCCCCGTGTGCAATCGACCAGCTTTCCCAACCCGAGAAGGACATGGCCTGCGACACGGCACCCGACACGCCCGTGTCGAATTTGACACGCCCGTGTCAGGGCCCGTGTCATGGCCCGTGTGCCTTCCTCAGAAAACAGCCAAAAGCGACACGCCCTGGGACACGCCCGTGTCCCAGGCCGTGTGCCTCAACTCGACGATCTCCGACCGTCAAAACGTCGACCACATGACCCGTGGCTGAACACGCCTGTGTCACGCCCGTGACACGCCCGTGTCACGCCCGTGACACACCCGTGTCACGCCCGTGACACCTGCTCCAAAATTCAGACTGGTATTAGAACATCACCCGTCCCTCTTTTAAGTTTCGGGGTGTTACAACTCTCTCCCCCTTAATTGAATTTCGCCCACAAAATTTACTAGAGGAAAACTATAGGAACTTAAAACTTTTAACGGTACCTGAGCGGAATAACTCCGGGTACTCCTCCTGCATGGTTTGCTCCCTTTCCCAAGAGAGCTCCTCCCGACCGCAATTATCCCACCGGACCTTGACCATTCGGATCTCCTTGTTACGGAGCCTCTTGACCTCAACGTCTTTGATATGAATGGGCTTGACCCTAGTCGTCAACCCTTCGTCCACCGGCACTTGATCAACTGCGATCACCTGCGAAGGCTCTTGCACCGCCTTCCGCAACACAGAAATGTGGAATATGTCGTGTAGTCCACTCAACTCTACCGATAGCTTCAAACGGTATGCAGCTTCGCCGACTTGCTCCAGAACCTCAAAAGGTTCAAGGTATTTGGGCTCAGCTTCTTCAAGCTTCTCACCCGCGAAACCCCCTTGAACGGCTTAACTTTCAAGTATACCCAATCGCCTACCGCGAACTCCACGTTCCGGTGCTTGGCATTGTAATACTTTGCCTGCCTGTCCTGAGCGATCAACAAGCACTCCCGAATGATCCGCACCAATGAGGTAGCACTCTCCACCTCCTGCTTCTTGTATAACCTTGCCTCACTCGTTTCTAACCAAGACAACAGCGTGCGACATTTTCTGCCATATAGGTCCTCAAAGGGCGCCATTTGGATACTCGCATGGTAGCTATTGTTGTACGCGAACTCCACCAAATACAGGTGGTCCTCCCAATGCTTCCCGAAGTCTAGGACACACATACGGAGCATGTCCTCCATCGTTCTATTGACTCTCTCGGTCTGCCCATCCGTCTGCGGATGGAAGGCTGTGCTGAACTTCAACTTTGTCCCCAGCATCTGCAGCACCAACCTCCAATCATTGGACGTGAAACGCCCATCGCGATCACTCACAATGCTACAGGGCATGCCATGCAGCCTAACAATGTTATCAACATACAACTTCGCCAATTTCTCCACTGGATCATCCTTCCTATGCGGAATGAAGTGCGACACCTTTGTAAACCGATCTACGATCACCCAGATGGCGTCGTTCCCCTTCTGCGACCTTGGCAACCCATGCACAAAGTCCATAGATATGTCGTCGAATTTCCACTCCGGTATAGGCAAGGACTTCAGAAATCCTCCCGGCTTTTGGCACTCCGCCTTCACCAAGGCGCACGTTTGGCATTTAGCCACGTACAACGCCACGTCTTTCTTGAGCCCCGACCACCAAAACAACTTTTTGAGATCACGATACATCTTCGTGCTCCCTGGGTGGATTGAGTACTTGGTATGATGAGCCTCGTACATCAACTCTGCCCGGAGGTTACCCCCACTTGGGATGCACAACCGATGATCCTTCCTTAACAAACCATCTACCACCGAGAACTGGGAATTTGACCCATCCAGAGCAGCCTCCATAAGCTCCTTCATGGAGTCATCTAACTCCAATGCCTGCCGAACCCGGTCAGCCAGGTCATACTGAACTTCTATCCAGTTCAACATTGCTTTGGCACTCGTCTGCTTGTCAACGCAACAGATCTCAAGCTCCTCCAACTCCCGTACTAGCCGCTCATCATGCACCGACAACCAGTTGGCTTGGGCGGGAGCCCTGCGGCTCTGCGCATCCGCAACTGCGTTGCCCTTCCCGGGTACATAATGTATTTTGAAGGTGTAGTCCCCCAGGAACTCCATCCACCTCCTCTGCCTCATATTAAGGTCCTTTTGATCCAACAAGTACATTAGGCTCTTGTGATCGGTGTATATATCGACTCTTACGCCGTATAGGTAGTTCCTCCACAACTTGAGTGCAAATATCACGGCCGCCAACTCCAAGTCGTGCACCAGATAATTTCTTTCATGCACCTTTAACTGACGCGATCCATACGCAATCACACTTCCATGCTACAACAGCACGTAACCCAAACCACTACCTGAAGCGTCGCTATACACCTCAAAGCCCTCGGTCCCACTCGGCGAGCTAAGCACTAGCGCCGTGGTCCACCGTATCTTCAGCTCCTCAAATGCTTGCACGCACTCCTGTGTCCACAAGAATCTCTGATCTTTCCTTATCAACTTCGTGAGAGGTAGCTCTATCCGCGAGAAGTTCTCTACGAAGCGCCTGTAATATCCGGCAAGCCCGAGAAAACTACGGACTTCCGCGACAGAAGACAACGCAGGCCACTCCCGTATCGCAACGATCTTCGCTGGATCCACCGCTATTCCTTCCCCACTAACAATGTGACCAAGGAATGCTATTGAGGGTAGCCAGAACTCGCACTTGGAGAATTTCGCATAAAGCTCATTCCTCCTCAAAGTCTCTAACACCAGATGCAAGTGCTTGAAGTGATCTTCTTCGCACTGCGAGTACACCAATATATCGTCAATAAAGACGATCACAAAGCGATCCAGGAAATCTCAGAACGTCCTGTTCATCAAGTCCATAAACACTGATGGCGCATTTGTCATTCCAAACGGCACGACCGTGAACTCGAAATGCCCATACCTTGTGTTGAACGCCGTCTTTGGAATATCACATTCCCTTATCCTCAACTGATAGTACCCCGACTTCAAGTCCAACTTAGAATATACCGACGATCCGACTAACTGATCAAAGAGATCATCAATCCTCGGGATCGGGTACTTGTTCTTTTCCGTCAGCTTGTTCAACTCTCTGTAGTCGATACACAATCGCATAGTACCATCCTTTTTCTTAACGAAGAGCACCGGTGCGCTCCAAGATGACGAGCTTGGACGCACATAACCTTGCTCCATCAGCTCCTCTAGCTGAACTTTCAACTCTGCCATCTCCTTAGGCGCCAACCTATACGGAGCACGTGACACCGGTTTGGCCCTCGGTACGAGCTCGATGGTGAAATCAATCTCTCGCCGCGGTGGGGCCCCGGGAAGCCTATCCAGGAACACATCGGGGTATTCACAAACCACGGGGATGCTATCCAATGAGGACTTTGGCTCCACAGCCCCCACTATTGCGAAGAACAGCTCTGCACCAGCACGAACTGCCTTTACCACCTGAAGAGCAGACATCAGCGCCTTGCTCGACCCCTTGATTCCCTCGAATGTTGTCCCCCGCCCAACACCCAGCTTGACCTCCTTCCGGTCACAGTCAATCCAAACCTTCTGCTCCGAAAGCCAATCCATCCCAAAGATAACGTCGAACTCTACTAGCGGCAGCAATGATGCTAGCAAGTCGAACTCTTGGCTCCCAATGTGAACCTTTACGACGCACACTCTGTCCGCACTCATCGAGCACCCATTCGATAGCAGTACATCCAACTTGTCCTTCTCCATCGAAGAAGGGACTCCGATGCGCGATATAAACTTTTCAGACAAGAAGGAGTGTGAAGCTCCCGTGTCGAACAGTGCCCGTGCTGGACTATCGCTAATAACAACAAAGCCTATACAAACAATATTAGGCTAACGAGCAATAGACAATAGTATATAAAGTTAACTTGCTGTAAATTAACTCGTACCTGTCACCACGTCAGCTTGTTTGATGGCCTCCTGCTGGCCCAAGTTATAGACTCTAGGCTGAGTCGGAGCATAGTGCGACGCGGTTGACTCCACCGCCTTGCCCTTCTCTTCGTAAGTACCTCCTTGCTTTCTCTCGGACTTTGGGCGTCCGCTCCAGCAATCGCAGGCAAAGTGCCCCGTCTTTCCACACGTGAAACAAGCGCCCGGGGTTCGGTTGGTAGTTGCCCCCGAGGCACCTGTAGAAGAAGCTGGACCTGACATCCTAGTCTTCTTGAAGAATTTTCGATAGCCCGACTTTGACGTAGTCGGCGCTTTGAACACCGATTTCTTCCTGCCAGATTCCTTCTTAGCTTGCACATTTCTCATGTCCTTCTCTAAGGACCGGGCCGAGTTGACCAAGGTTAAGAAACCCTGCGCCATGGGCCATGACAGAAGCAACCTCAGCTCATCTCTTAACCCTTCGTAGAAGCGGTTAGTCTTTCGCTCCTCGTCGGCAAAGGTAGCGCTAGCATATCTCCCCAACAGAGTAAACTCGTGGAGGTACTCGTCTACAGTGCTATCTCCATGCACCAACTTTTGGAACTCATTCTCCAATGCGATCCTCTGCGCTGAGGGGAGGTACCGAGCCATGAACAATCTTGCAAACTCCGCCATAGGAACTTCGGCCAACGGCCTTCCCCTCAACTGGTGTAGCTCTAGGCCTTCCCACCATAACCTTGCGTCCCCATCCAACAGGAACGTCGCTATTGTGGTTTTCTGACACTCTTCCGTTTCAGTAGATGTCATCACCCTATTGACTCTTGCGAGCCAATCTTCAGCCTGGGTCGGGGTTCCCGTTCCCGAGAACACCGGTGGGTGGAAGCCCATCACATGCTTCAACTGTCTTTCAGTTGCTCTCCGAGACAACTCCGGCTCCACTACCACTTGCTCAACCCTTCTAGGCTCCGCCGCTTGGGGAGGCACTTGCTCCCCCGCAGGAGCAGGCTGCTGCACCTGTCTTGCAGGTTGCGCATTAATCATAGCAAAGACAGCTTCTGCCACCAATCTAATGGTCTCGACAGACGGAGGTGTTGCAGGCGCTTCACTTGGCGCACTGCTTGCCTCAGAACCTGGCCGTTCTGATGGCCCAGCACCACTCCTGGTCACCTATAATCGTGCAAAACACCGATAAGCGACCAAAAAGTACTGCAAACAGCAATTATAGGAACACGCAGGTTCCTCAAACATGTGTATTTTCATTCCTAAGTGGACATTCATGTGTTCTTTTCATGTTATAACGATGACGCACACATGTGCTCACCACCCCTTAAAGTGAATTGGTCCACGAATTCATTTAAGTTTGACTGAAACCAGTAGTCTGATACCAATTTGTAACACCCCTATCCGTCGTATAGCATATAGCAGTAGGTCCGGCCGGGGCCCGACGCCATATACTACGGACAGACCGGTTGGTTACGCGTTGAAACAATTCAACCAATCAAAACATCCTACACAACACCTAGCGGAAGCAATTTATTAGGTTGCAAAGGAAGTAAGAACCCAGACACAGAGCATGAATGTCCACTACAAACCCAGGAATGTAAACATACACAAAAGATAAATGGCCTTAAGGCCTTACACTGTTCTCTTAACAAAAGTAGTGATTTCCAAACTTCGGCATGCAGGCCGGCCATACATGATAAACGGAAAAGCATAAACAATTAGGCCTTCAAGGGCCGGCGCAGCAACATGGGCTTTAGCCCGTTATTTTCCGCTCGACTCCGCAGCACCTGCAAGCAACAAACCACCGCCCGGTGGCAAACAATAGCAACGGACAGCAATGCTGACCAAATTATAACGATCCCGCCCCCAAAATCGGGGCGGCGATGCTCTTTCCCTGCACTTTATTAGTAGGCAACAACAATAGTGTAAACACACTTCAACACAGGCGTAGGCTCGCACGGCCATACACCCCATGCACTCAGGGCACATTCACGGCAAACCGGCCAACGTCACGTCAATTCAAGTCATTGACGTTCCCGTTCCACCACCACCTCTTGGACGGCCAACCAAATGAGCATTTTGCCTTCCTTTCCTTGGTCACGGCAATTTAAGCCATAGACAGCCGAAGACCCTCATCCATGCTAACGGTCCGATCGAACGACATAGACCGGGTACGGTTCCTCCTGACCCGTGCTCATATCGCAATAGCAATTTAAGCCATATGCGCAGGTCAAGACTCACCGAGTCCCGTTTCCGCCACAATAATCACATAACCCGGTTATGTTCACGTTGGCTCCCCGGCCATCGTGTTGGCAAAACTCGCTTTTGCCCAGTTTTCCGGGTGCACCTTGGAGTTAATCTCCAAGGCTCCCTGTTGCAATCTACCACATAGAAAACCCGAAAAACGCCCAAACACCCGGAGTCTTCCCCGGTTCATATGCAATGCAACATCACCGATCCGGCTCTACTTGTCCGGATAGGCTTCACACACAATGCCTATGTCCGTTTTCGCATACGGACTCTACACAAGGGGGACTTTATATATCTACCCCAAGGAACGCTTCAAATCTTCGCTCACTCGCGAGAGAGGGCTTCCTATGCAAAGGGAAAAAGGGCTTCACATGCCCAAGGATGAGAAATCGTTACCCTTGCATTTTTCCGCGGCGCCATCGAAAACTATGCGGTTGGAAAGCACCGCAACTGCGTCACCTCCGCGGATCTGGACTCGGATCGCGATTCGGAGCTTCGAAGCTCCTCCGGCGGCCGGATCTTGGACTCCTGCTTCCTCCTTGCTCTCCCTTCTCTCTAAACTCTTAGAGAGAGAATGGCTAAAGGAAATGAGGATTCCCAACCCTAAATCCCGGCTAAAACCACCCAGGAGCAGCCCCCACCGTCGGATCCAAAGTCAAGGAAACGAAACGGCCAAGATTAGATCTGAAATCATAAAATCTGGGCCGAACACGGGTTGCAACATGGCCGTGTTCCTGGCCATGTCACCCATTCGCCATCTCGACCGGTTCGAAAAACCAGTACACGGCCTTTGACACGGCCTCCGACACGCCCGTGTCACCTCTGACACGCCCGTGTCGGGACCCGTGTCACGCCCCCCCCCCCCCCCCCCCCCCCCCCCCCCCGTGTGCAATCGGCCAGCTTTCCCAACCCGAGAAGGACATGGCCTGCGACACGGCACCCGACATGCCCGTGTCGAATTTGACACGCCCGTGTCAGGGCCCGTGTCATGGCCCATGTGCCTTCCTCAAAAAACAGCCCAAAGCGACACGCCCTAGGACACGCCCGTGTCCCAGGCCGTGTGCCTCAACTCGACGATCTCTGATCGTCAAAACGTCGACCACATGACCCGTGGCCGAACACACCTGTGTCACGCCCGTGTCACGCCCATGACACACCCGTGACACGCCCGTGTCACGCCCGTGACACCTGCTCCAAAATTTAGACTGGGCTTAGAACATCACCCGTCCCTCTTTTGTGTTTCGGGGTGTTACAATTACAAAAACATAAATTCCAACAGAAACTATAACATTAAACCTAACAAACATAGGGAGAATATCAACCCATTCACCCAATGGATAATTCCTCCTAGAAGATTTCACCCCTTAGGTTATAAGAGCCAACCTGAATGTTCATTTATATCCAGTTTTTCATTTTAGAAGAAACAAGGACCCAAGGTTACCTGGGGCAAGAACATTTAATTTGTTTCATTGCAGGTAAAGACCTGTCCTATCACTCAAAATTAGTGGTATCTGGATAGTGGGTGCTCTAAGAACATGACTGGATGAAAGGACAGCCTCATCAACTTCAAGACTAAACTTGGTCTAAGAGTCATCTTGGGAGATTCAAGTTTTGGACAGACTAAAGGCTATGGAAACTTCAAAAGTGGAGATGTATCTTTCAAAAAGGTGGAATATGTTAATGGTCTCAAGCATAACCTCATATCCATAAGTCAGTTATGTGATTCAGGTTATCAGGTTTGCTTTTCTAAATCTCAATGTATTATTTCTGCCGACAATCAAACTGTTTAACTGGAATTAGACAAGGTAACATATACTTAGTAAACTTTAAATCTGCCAGTTCAGAAATCTGTTTATTTAATCTTGTTAGCAATCAAAATGATTTGTGGCATAAAAGATTAGGTCATGTAAATTTGAGAAACATTGCTAGGCTTTCTAAAGACAACTTTGTTAAGGGATTGCCTTCTTACCCCTATAAGAAGGAAAGTCTCTGTAGGGCTTGTCAGTTAGGAAAGCAAACTAAATCTAGTTTTAAATTATTAAACAAAGGTGACTTACCTAGGATATTGTAGTTACTACATATGGACCATTTTGGCCCTATAGTAGCACAAAGCCTAGGAGGGAAATCATATACTTTAGTGATTACAAATGACTTTTCTAGATTCACTTGGGAATTCTTTCTGAGATCTAAGTCAGATACTTTCAAGGTTCTTACAGATTTTCTCAAGACCAAACAGATTGAGTACTCTACTCTAGTAGCATTGATTAGAAGTGATCATGGTACAGAGTTTGAGTCTCTTCTTATGCAAGAGTTTTGTAGGAACAAAGGTATCAGACATTGCTTCTCAGCTCCTAGGACACGTCAAAAAACTGGGGTTGCCTAAAGGAAGAACAGAACACTAATTGAATCTGCAGGCACATTACCTATAGATGCTTATTTTCCCCTATCCTTTTGGGCAGAGGCTGTGAGCACAGTAAATTATGTGCTGAATAGAAGTCTTATACACAAACTTAAGAATAAGACTACTTATAAGTTACTGAAAGGAAAGAAAACTAAAGTCACCTATTTTAAAGTATTTGGTTGTATATGCTATATTCATAACAATGACAAGAAATATATTAGAAAATTTGAAGAAAAGGCTGTAATGGGAATTTTTCTAGGATATTCCCAAGTCAGCAAAGCTTATAGGGTGTTTATTAAATCATCTTTAAAAATTGAGGAATCTATGCATGTAACTTTTGATGAAGCTAAAATGTATTGCAAGGAGAAAGATATTTCTACCAATGAGCAATTGAAGGTACCCCACTTGTGTGAGAAAATGGATGAACTAAACCTTACACTAAAGGTTATATCACATCCTCCTCCAAAATGTGATGATGAAAGTGAAGAAGAAACTGTGGATGCAGTTGAACTTCCTCCAACAACAGATGTAATTCCACAAGAGGAATTCATTCCAAATGCTATTGCTGAACCAACTCCACCATCTGATCTTGTCACACTAAGGGATCACCCTAGATCTTAAGTGATTGGAGACATGTTAGTAGGTGTACAAATAAGGCATCAACTCAACCATGATGTGATGCATGCATGTTTTCTTTCTCAAGTTAAGCCTCAATCCATAACTAATGCAGAGCAAGACCCAACTGGATTATTTCAATGCAAGAGGTGCTCAATCAGTTCGAGAGATGTAGAGTTTTGGACTTGGTTCCAAGGCCTAAAAGCTATCCAGTAATTGGGACAAAGTGGGTTTTCAGGAACAAGCTTGAGCTCAAGGTGTGATAGTAAGGAACAAGGCTATGCTTATTGCTCAAAGCTATAGGCAAGATGAAGGGATTGATTATGATCAAACCTTTGCACCTTTTGCCAGACTAGAGGCAATAAGGATTTTCCTTACTTATGCTGCTTTCAAGAAATTCAAACCCTAACAGATGGATGTAAAAAGTGCATTTCTGAATAGAGAACTAAAAGAAGAGATTTATGTTGAACAACCTCCAGTTTTTATCTCTTCATCTTATCCCTCTTATGTTTTCAAATTGCATAAAACTCTCTATGGTCTAAAGCAAGCTCCAAGAGCTTGGTATGAAACCTTAGCTAACTTTCTTTTAGAGCATAAGTTTTCTAGAGGAATGGTTAATAGAACTTTGTTTTTCAAGCATCATAATGATAAAATACTTTTGGTATAAATATATGTAGATGACATAATATTTGGCTTTATAGATCCCAAATTATGTAAAAGGTTTTTTAAACTTATGCATTCCAAGTTTGGGATGAATAGCATTGGTGAGCTCTCCTAGTTCCTTAGCCTCCAAGTGAAGCAGACTCCTAATGGCATTTTCTTATCTCAATCCAAATATGCTAAAGATCTGATTAAAAGGTTTGGGATGGCTGATGCCTTAGCTAAGAAAACACCTATGACTACAAATGTTGTGGTTGATTCTGATGAACAAGGGAAACCTGTTGATCAAAAATTGTATAGGGCCATTGTTGGGTCCCTTCTATATCTCACAGCAAGTAGACCTGATATAATATTTGCTACATGTCTTTGTGCTAGGTGAAAGTGAGGGTAAGATCTACCTTTACTCTAGAGGAGGGTGAATAAAGTATATTAAAATAATTTTATAGATAAAAATTATTTGTAGTGGAAGACTTGATTTAAGTATATGTGTAATGTGCTTACAGTAAATAAAACTAAGATAACAAGAAAGAAAAAAAATCACAGCACAAAACAAAGCAAAGACACAACAATCAAGAAGACACAAGGATCTATAGTGGTTCCCCAATCAACCTGGGTACATCCACTCTTCTACCACCCTAGGTAGGAATCCACTGCAGGAATAGTTAATCAGGTGTCCTGGGCACCAATGATCTTTTGATAAGGTTCTCAGAAACCAAACCAGATTTTTTGATCAGGTGTCTTGCCACCACTGAATTTTGACAAGGTCTCAGAAACCAGCCACAAAAATTTTGAAGGGAGTTTTAAGAAACCCTTTTACAGCAGAATAAAGAAAGAAAGAAAAGAGTTTGTTGTTCTTCTCTGTCAACAGTCTAAAAGAAGACTAGTGGATGATATTATCAAAGCTCCCCCTGAGATCTGCAATTGTTCAGGAAGAAGAGCTTTGCATAGGGTGATAGGTCTTCAGTAACTTTATAACTCAAATAAGAGATGATTTCAGCAGTTGTTGAAATATGATGTGTCTGGAGTCTTTGATTGATGAAGCCTTTGAACACCCTAATCAGAAGAGATCTTGAAAGAATAGAGGAATTCTTTTCTGTGTATTGATCTCCTTCACTGTTGTATTCCTTGTGTTCAATATGAATTCTGACTTGTAATTCTGTAGACTTGTGTATATAGTTGATTGATATCTCATCTATATTTCTCAAATGATTCTGAAGAGATATATTGAAATTAAGTCTTCTGGATAGCCGTTAAACAGTCATAAAGGACTTCCTTAATTTATATTTGTCTCTGGAGGAATGTCCTAAGAGACATTCCATTTTGTCTTCCTTAAAACTTGCTCGAGAATAATTGAAACGGCTAAAAAATCCTTTGAAATAAATGCTGGATATGAATCAGATTGAATTCAATAACTGACTTAATTTGAATTCCTGAAATCATCGATCTCTTCAGAAAAGCGTCGATCTGAGCTCAACTATCGTCGACCTGAGCTCAGAGACTGAACTAATACTTGAGACAGAAATCATCGATCTGAGCTCAACTATCGTCGACCTGAGCTTAGAGATTGGATTATAGCTAGAGACAGAAACGTCGATCTGAGCTCGAAGATCGTCGAACCGAGTTCGACGACTCGTTGAACTGAGCTCAGAGATAGTCGAACGGAGTTCGATGTTCCGTCGACCTGAGCATGACAAAAATTGTCCTAGTCTTCAGCACTTGAATTCTGATCTTAGAAGTTCTTGGGGGCAGCTTCCAAACCTAAGTTCTTACCCTTGGAATCATTCTAATTTACCTTTAAGACTATACAATAAGGTCAAAATAATTTCCTAAGAACATAGCTATCCTTGCCCAAATTAGTAATAGGGTGTTTCAACAATCTCCCCTATTTGGGTTAGGATTACTATTTACATGACAAAAAGGAAATAACAAGTATACAGGCAGAATTAAAAAGCAGAAACAATAGCAAATACAACAAGGCAGAAGAATGAATTGCAGCAATGCAGACGCACATATAGTATCACAGCAGACAGTCAGAATTAAATATATATTGTCAGCTTACACATTTACTTCTTTTCATTGCCCTTCTTGAATAAGATTTCTCTGTTAGGATTGAGAGCTTCCTTCTTGGATCTCCTGTCATCATAAGCATCTAAGGAGGTTTGAGATTTGGGCCTGGGAACTACAGCCTCTGGGTGCAGCTTCATATAGCTTTCTAGATTAAAGAATTTTCTTGATGAGTATCTTTCTAGTTCCTTCTTTCTTTGCTCAGATAAGGTTATGATGCTTGAAGTGTCTTTTCCTTGATCTCTTGTCTTCTTTATCTGATCCAAAGCAGCTAGCTCTTTCATTCTGGCAGTCCAAGATAGTGGATTATTCTTTGGATCTTCAAAAGGGACAGGAGATTCATATTTATTCATTGTATCATCAGAAGGAGGAGTTCTTGAAGCAACAAAATCTTTCATCTTATAAGGGAAAGGACCAGCAGTTGAGTCAATGGGTCCTTATCCTTTCCTTTGATATGGATGTTGTCTATATTGACCTATGGAATGACCTTTGTACTGCCCTCTCCTCTTATGATAACCTCTATGTTGATATACTCTTGATTGAGATCTGTCTTGAGATTTAGAGAAGCTTTGATTTGCAGCAGATGAGATCTGAGAAGCAGAACCTCAACCATTTCATGTATCTGGAGGAGGAGGAGGAGGATTAAAATGAGAAGATCCTTTGTCATACTTATTATACTTCTTCTTTTTCTTCATGGTCTTGAGCTTGTTCTTTGAATATTTCATCCAGGGTTTAGAGATGGGGTAATTATGCATAATATAGTATGGAATATCATTGTCATCTTTCACTTTCTCTGGAGGTACCCTCTTCAATGCCTTGCTTCTAGCTTTCCTCTTCCTTGCAATGGTTGCAGAGGAGTCATCAGAATCAGTTTGGAATTTGTCACTATCTGAACTCTGAGGATTATAATACATTTCATCAATCCTTTTAATGTAATCCTATTGTTGTTTTGATTGATCTGTAGAAATAATAGTAGCAGGAGTAGCAATGACAAGAGCAGCACTAACAAATAAAACAACAGCATTAGGCACAACAATAGCAGAAACACTTGGGGAAACAGGAGCAGCAGATTCTGAAACAACATCATCAGTAGAAGCAGGTTCTGAAAAAATATCATCAGTATCTACAACATCAACAGAATGAATACTTTCCATAGCCTTGAATGATTTGATATATGAAGAAATCAGGCTGAGCTCATAGCTGACAATATGCACAATGGCCTTAGTAAGGTCCTCAGCTTCAGAAGCTGGAAGAAATCTACTGTGAAGAGAATCAAAATCTGACAGCAGTGACTTAAAGTCAACTGTTCTGAAAGAAAGCACTTGAGCTGAAGCTGTAACTGGAATCTCTGGCATGAAATCTTCTAAGGCAGGCACCTTCTCTTCTTCATGAGGAATCTCCCCCTGCTTAGATTCAGTATACACTGGATCAAGGAACCCCACAAAGGGGATTGCCCGAGGAGGAGAAAGGGAAGATAGCCTTACAAATAACTCCTGGATGAATTTCAAGAGTGGAGCCATAGAGTTCTCCAGCAGGACTATTAGCCTGGGAGCCAACATCCCATACAGCCTATCTTCTAGGGCAGGAAGGTCTACTTGCTCAAGTTAAACTTGAGTAGAGGTAGAGGGGAGAGTGACAGAGATTGGTGTAGAAGGGGTTGTAGAAGTAGAAATAGAAGATGTGGATGGTAGGATGGATGGTTGAGAGATTGGAATGGTGGAGATGGAAGTTATTGGAGTGGAAATGCATGGGGTGAAGGATGGTTGTGCAAGAATGTCTTGGAGTAGTTGTTGGTAGGAGGTAGAGGATGATGGGAAATCAAGAGGTGAGGAATGGGAATCATCCATGTAGGAATCATCCAGAAGACTAAAAGATGGAATGGATGAGTTAATATCAAGGGGTGGATAATAATGTAGGGGATGGAAATGATCTACAGAAGTTGCTGGTGGTGGTGAAGGAATTGAGATTGGAGATGAGATGGTGATGGGGGATGAAATTGAGGTAGTGATGGTGGAAGAAGGGGTTGTTGAAGAAACAATGGGTGGAGATGAGGAGGAGGCAGGCAATTCTTCTAATGGGGTAGTTGCCTGTGGGGAAGTGACTTGAACAGTCCTGGTGCCTGAAGATTAGATAGTTGTAGGAGCTCTGCTTGGTTTGACAACCTGCCTGTCCTATTTTCTAAACAGGGCACAGGACAGCCTCTTATAGGCATTAATGAGCATCCCACTGGACACAAGAAACTGAGGGCATCTGTTATGCAAAAACATCCCTATAATCCTCCCAAAATTAACAAAATTCTTATTTACCTTTTTATTGATTAAATCAAAGAAAATCTCTCCTCAATTGAGATGCTTCTTATCCACTAAAGCAGCCATCAAACAAAATTGATACCTTGAAATGGTATCATGAGCAGAATGCTTGGCTAATAGCACTTTTCCAACAACATTAGCTAAAAATCTAAATTCAACTGACAGATTCTTTTTAAGCATCTTGTTAGGGTTTGTTGTAGAGTGACCCATTCTATCAAGCATACTTGCAAACTCCTCTCCAGATAACTCAACTAAATCATCTCCAGAACTCAACTGAAAAACTTCTGTAAGGAGGGCAGAAGTTAGGGATACCTGAGTACCGGCTATTGTACCAACCACTGTATTCTGATCCAGATTATGAACCGTATATACCCCCTCCTTGATTTCATCGACAACAAGTTTCATCCTTGTGGACATGATATACACCAACTGCTGTTCCTTGAATAATTCGAGAATGTCTTTGAATATTTGGTCACTGCCTTCAGAAGAGTCCATATCGATGTCGAATCCAGTGTCAAATTTTATCGCGGCTAGAACTTCAACAGAAACGTCCATTGTATACCTGCAAAAAAGAATAAAGGAGACCAAGTGTAGAGAAGTTTGGAGGGAAGGAGAAGTTCTGCAGAGAGTATGAAAGCGCAAAAGGAGAACGACGGCCGAAAAATTAGTTTTATATTAGGGTTCGACGCCGAAAAGGAAAGATCGTTGAACTCTGTTCGACGATCTTTGCTTCTAAAGGAATCTGAAGATTCTTAAACATCGTCGATCTCAGTTCGATGATATTGGAGAGCATCGAGCTCCGCTCGACGATCTCTTAGCAGAGGAGATAGCTTAGCACTATCTAGAAAGCGCTGAACTCAGGTCGACGATTGCTGTGATCGTCGATCTCCGTTCGATGATCTTGGGGAAAAACGTTGAGCGCAGTTCAGAGACCAGAAATAACCTATAGATACTAGAAAAATCAAGTTTTTAACCTAATCTTGGTCAATTTTAGGGTTTTAAAATCTTGGATCTTATTTTAAGCTTCCTCTATCTATCATTCCTAACTGATTCAGGAAGAAGGTGTGTTTCTTTTCATCCAATGGTTTGGTTAAAATGTCTCCCCTTTGCAAATCTGTTGGGATATATTGAAGTTCAATTTTATTCTTCTCAACATTATCCCTTAAAAAGTGATGCCTAATCTCTATATGTTTTGTCATACTATGGAGAACTGGATTTTGTGCTATAGAAATAACACTGGTGTTATCACAAAATATTGTTGACCTTTCTAAGTTGTAACCATAGTCTAGGAGATGGTTTTGAATCCACAAAATCTGTGAGCAACAACTACCTGCTACCATGTATTCAGCTTCAGCAGTTGAGGTGGACACAGATGTTTGTTTCTTACAGAACCAGGAGACAAGTCTATCACCAAGAAACTAGCAAGTTCCACTAGTGCTTTACATATCTACTCTACATCCAGCATAATCAGCATCTGAAAATCCAGTTAATTCAAATCTTGAGTCATTTGGATACCAGAGACCAAGATTTGGTCAATTTTTCACATACCTAAGAATCCTTTTTACTAATGTTAGGTGTGACTCTCTACGGCTTACTTGTAATCTAGCGCATGTGCATGTAGCAAACATTATGTCAGGTCTACTAGCTGTAAAGTACAATAAAGAGCCAATCATTGCTCTATATGTTGTCTGATCGACAGGTTTCCCATGTTCATCAGCATCTAATACAGCATTAGTAGGCATAGGTGTTTTCATAAATGATGCTTCAGACATACCAAATTTCTTAACCAATTCTTTTGCATACTTGGTTTGAGAAATAAATATGCAATCATCATGCTGTTTTACTTGCAATCCTAGAAAGAAGGAAAGCTTACCCATGCTACTCATTTCAAATTTAGAATTCGTTAGATTAGAGAATCTTTTGCACAGATTTGAATCAGTAGATCCAAATATAATATCATCTACATAAATTTGCACTGGTAGGATATTGGACTTATGAGTTCTAATAAAAAGATTTTGGTCTACTCTACCCCTTATAAAATCATTTTTTATAAGAAAGCATGCTAAGGTCTCATACCATGCTCTAGGAGCTTGCTTGAGACCATATAATGCTTTATGCAATTTAAAAACATGATCAGGATGAGTTGGAGAGATAAAACCCTGGGGTTGTCTAACATAGACTTCTTCCTTGATGTCTCCATTGAGAAATGCACTTTTTACATCCATCTGATAGACCTTGAATCCTTTGTGAGCTGCATAAGCTACGAATATTCTTATGTCCTCTAACCTTGCAACTGGTGCAAAGGTCTGGTCATAGTCTATTCCTTCTTCTTGAGAGTATCCTTATGCAACTAGCCTTGCCTTGTTCCTGACAATGATTCCTTGATCATCCCATTTGTTTCTGAACACCCACTTTGTTCATACAATGGAGTGATCCTTAGGCCTTGGCACTAGCTCCCAAACTTTGTTACTTTCAAATTGATGTAATTCCTCTTGTATTGCAATGATCCAGTGTGGATCTTGTTCTGGATCTTGTATGGATTGAGGTTCAATTTGAGATAGAAAGCAGGTGTGCATCAGGTTTTGGTTGACCTGATTTCTGGTATTCACACAAGTTGAGATGTCTCCAATCACTTAGGAGATTGGATGATCTCTTGATGTTACTAAATCAACAGGGGGTGTTGATTGTTCACCAACCTGTGTTGTTGTTTCCTCTTGTGGAACAAAAACTGGCTCTTCAAGATAATTTTCACCAGGATGTTGAGTACCAAGATGTTGAGTGTCCTCTTCATCTTCACTATTTTCAAATCTTTGTTGGATAGGTGAATGTGTTGTATCCTTTTCTACAATATATAACCTGTCCAAATTTTTTGAAAGAGAGTGTACCTGCAAAGGTTCTATGGTAGAAATATACTTCTCCTTGTAAAACATGTTAGTTTAATTAAGAGATACATGTACAGATTCTTCAATTTTAAGAGAAGTTTTGTTATACACCCTATAAGCTTTACTGATCATGGAGTATCCCAGAAACACTCCTTTATCAGCTTTAGCTTGAAATTTTACTATATACTTCTTGTCATTATTGTGTTTCTAATAAATGCAACCAAAATTTTTTAAATAATCAACTTTAGGTTTCTTCCCTTTTAGTAATTCATAGGGAGTCTTGCCCTTCAGCTTATGTATCAAACTTCTATTCAACACATAGTTTGAGGTGTTCACTATCTCTGCCCAAAAGGTTAGAGGAAGGTGAGCATCTGTCAATAATGTGGTGGCAGATTCAATAAGGGTTCTATTTTTCCTTTCAGCTATCCCATTTTGTTGAGGAGTTCTAGGAGCTGAGAAAGTGTGCCTGATCCCTTCACTCTGACAGAACTCTTGCATAAGAAGAGAATCAAACTTTGTCCCATGATCACTTCTGATCAGGGCATTGTGAGTATTGAACTCAATCTTTATGCATTTGAGAAACTCTGTCAAACACTTAAAGTTATCAGACTTCTTCCTCAGAAAGAACACCCATGTGAATCTAGAGAAGTAATCTAAAACAACTAAAGTGTAAGATTTCCCTCCTAGGCTTTGTACCGTAATGGGTGCAAAAAGATCCATGTGTAACAGATACAAGATCCTAGGTGAATCACTCTTATTAAGTGACTTAAAACTATTTTTAGTTTGCTTGCCTAATTGACAAGCTCTACAAAGTCCTTCCTTCTTGTAGGGGCAAGAAGGTAGTCCTCTAACAAGGTTGTCCTCTGATAGCCTAGCAATGGTTCTAAGGTTTATATGTCCTAATCTCTTATGCCATAGATCATTTGGCTTGCAAACAGAATTGAATAAACAAATATCTATCTTAGTTGAATGAAAATCTAGAAGATAAATGTTTCCTCTCCTTTTACCTTTCAACAAAGTTGTGTTGTCCTCTAATTTGATTTTACATCAGGATTTTTTGAATGTCACCTCGTAGCATTCATCACACAGTTGACTGATGCTGATTAAATTGTGCTTCAGTCCTTCCACATAGGCTACCTTCTTGAATGTGACTGAGCCAATCTTGGCAGCACTATATCCTTTTGTTTGTCCAAAGTTTGAATCTCCAAATATTACTTTGGGTCCAAGTTTGGTTTTGATGGATGTGAGATTCTCCTTGCTTCTTATCATGTGCTTTGAGCACCCACTATCCAGATACCATTGTTGGTTCATTGTTGGATAGGTCTACTCCTGCACATAAGCAGCTTATATGTTTTTGACCCAGTTTACCTTGGGCCTACATTAATAATCTTTAAATTCTGAAATGAAAGACATCCCTGGCTTACTCTTATAACCTTCAGGATGATATATCATAGGAGGTATTATCCATTCAGTATAAGGGTTAAAGTTTTGGGATGTAGGACCACTAGTATTGAAGTTTGATATACCTTTAAAAATTTGTTCATAACTTTGATCTCTGTTCGACGATCTATGAGCTGAGTTCGACGATCTTGGGTCAGATCGTCGAGATCCATTCGAAGATTGATTTTGCTAGAGTTCAAAGTTCGGCGATCGTCGACCTGAGTTCGACGATCCAGCTTGAGATTGCTGAGCTCTGTTCGACAATCGTCGAGCTCTGTTTGACGTTTTTCTTTGAACTTTAGTTTTATGAGGCAGATCAGAATTCATCCTAGCCACCTCTACAACTCCCTTCCCTTTATCTGAGATAAACTTGATTGGGGTTGTTAACACTATAGGTTGGCTGGATAAAGCACCCAAGCCCAGTGTACTATTAAGTCTTGAGTTCACTGTGCTTGTGATGTCCATCAGTTTGATGCTTCTCCCATTGTTGGATTCTTCAAACTTCTTGGCCTTAGATAGTTCACTTTTCAGTGAGGCTATCTGCTCCCCACAGCATTCCAACTCCTCAGAGAGTTTGAGGTTGTCTGACTTTAAGGTGCTATGTTCAGACTATTGATTTCTAAGAGAGATAATCTCTTTCTCAGACTTTAGCAGGTCTAAACAAAGTTCCTTAAATTCAGATCTAAAGTCCTCTGAATTGAAATCAAAAGAATTTATTATCTGATCTTCTTCATTTTCATGTTCAGATTCAGATTCTGACTCTTGTTCTGCATCAGAATTAGGTTGAGAGGCATTGATAGCCATTATGCAGAACTCATTCTCTTCAGCATCATCTTCATCATCACTTGAGCTTGATGAAGCCTCTGATTCTTCTTCAGTTTCACTCCAGGTTTAAGCTACAAATCCTTTCCTGGTGTGTTTGTTCTTGCTGGAGGAGGATTTGTCATTGTTGTTTCTCCTGGAGTCCTTGTCTTTTCTCCTATCTTTCAGGTCCTTCTTGTCCTTATTTTATTTTCTGGACAATCAGGCACAATGTGGCCTGGTTTCCTGCATCCAAAACAAATAATTTCTTTATTATTGGATTTGTCATACCTTGGCTTTTCATGGCCTCTGGATGACCTTTTCATGAAATCTTTCCGGGCAATCTTGTAAAATATTTTGGCCAGTAAGCTCATTAATTCTTCATTGCCTGTGACCTTGTCTTCAGGCTGTTCTTCTGTAACTTTAAATGCTATTGTCTTCTCCTTCCTGATTGCTTGAGAAGCAACCTTTTGTTCTTCCTCTCTATTCTTGATGAGCAGTTCATAGGACTTGAGCTTGCCCAATAAAGCCTCAGTGGTGATCTCAGTTAGGCTTCTGGCATCCTTGATTGGTTAGATCCTTGAATCCCAAGTGCTGGGGAAGCACATTAGGATCTTATCATTGAGTTCAGTTAGTGAGATCTCCTTGTCTAATGTTTTTAACTCACTGACTATTAGGCTGAGTCTGTTGTACATGTAAGCAACTGACTCAGTTTCTCCCTTTTTTAAGTTCTCATACTGGGTTATGAGATGGGATCTTCTGTCCTTACTTTCATCAGCAGATCCTGATACAATTTCAGATAACTTATCCCATATTTCTTTTGTTGAGTTACATTCAGCCACTTTAAAAAATATTTCATCAGACATAGTCTGAACTAGAATATTCATTGCTTTGGCATCTGCAACTTTCCATTTCTTGATTTCTGCATCTGTTCCTGAAGGAGGTGGAACAACACTTGTACTTGTATTTTCTGGGGGTCTTGGACACACTGTCAAAACAGAATTGTAGATGTCCTTATCAATAGAATTCATATATAATTTGATCCTTGCCTTCCAAAGTGCAAACTTAGAAAGGTTGCACACTGGAGGTCTGGTGCTAGCACAATCTTTATTCTATGCCATGGTTTTGTATGAAAATAAATATAATACAAATAATAACCCTCTATAGAAGATTGATCTTATTAGAGATCTTTTGGTTCAGGTGTTAGCCTGAAGGAACAAAAAATCTAATGAAGATTCAGTTGTAGAGTAACCAACCTGCCTCTGATACCAGTTGAAAGTGAGGGTAAGATCTACCTTTACTCTAGAGGGGGGGGGGTGAATAGAGTATATTAAAATAATTTTCCAGATAAAAATTATTTGCAGTGGAAGACTTGATTTAAGTATATGTGTAATGTGCTTACAGTAAATAAAACTACGATAGCAAGAAAGAAAAAATCACAGCACACAGCAAAGCTAAAACACAGCAATCCAGAAGACACAAGGATCTATAGTGGTTCCCCAATAAACCTGGGTACATCCACTCTTCTACCACCCTAGGAAGGAATCCATTGCAGGAATAGTTGATCAGGTTTCCTGGGCACCAATGAGCTTTTGATAAGGTGCTCAAAAACCAAACCAGATTTTTTGATCAGGTGTCTTGCCACCACTGAGTTTTGACAAGGTCTCAGAAACCAGCCACAAAAATTTTGAAGGGAGTTTTGAGAAACCCTTTTACAGCAGAATAAAGAAAGAAAGAAAAGAGTTTGTTGTTCTTCTCTATCAACAGTCTAAGAGAAGACTAGTGGATGATATTATTAAAGCTCCCCCTGAGATCTGCAGTTTTTGAGGAAGAAGAGCTTTGCATAGGGTGATAGGTCTTCAGTAACTTTAGATCTCCAGCAAGAGATTATTTCAGCAGTTGCTGAAATATGATGTGTCTTGAGTCTTTGATTGATGAAGCCTTTGAACACTTGAATTAGAAGATATCTTGAAAGAATAGAGGAATTCTTTTCTGTGTGTTGAGGTCCTTCACTGTTGTTTCCTTGTGTTCAGTATGAATTCTGACGTGTAATTCTGTAGACTTGTGTCTCTAGATGATTGATATCTCATCTATATTTCTCAAATGATTCTGAAGAGATATGTTGAAATTCAGACTTCTGGATAGCCGTTAAACAGTCATAAATGACTTCCTTAATTGATATTTGTCTCTAGAGGAACGTCCTAAGAGACATTCCATTTTGTCTTCCTTGAAACTTGCTCTAAAATAATTGAAATGGCTAAAAAATCGTTTGAAATAAATGCTGGATATGAATCAGATTGAATTCCATAACTGACTGAATTTGAATTCCTGAAATCGTCGATCTCTTAAGAAAAGCGTCGATCTGAGCTCAACTATCGTCGACTTGAGCTCAGAGACTGAACTAATACTTGAGACAGAATTCGTCGATCTGAGCTCAACTATCGTCGACCTGAGCTCAAATATTGTATTATAGCTAGAGACAGAAACGTCGATCTGAGCTCGAAGATCATCGAACCGAGTTTGACGACTCGTTGAACTGAGCTCAGAGATAGTCGAACTGAGTTTGACGTTCCATTGACCTGAGCTCGACGAAAATTGCCATAGTCTTCAGCACTTGAATTCTGATCTTAGAAGGACTTGGGGGCAGCTTCCAAACCTAAGTTTTAACCCTTTGACTCATTCTAATTGACCTTTATGACTATACAATAAGGTCAAAATAATTTCCTAAGAACATAGTTATCCTTGCCCAAATTAGTAATAGTGTGTTTCAACACTAGGTTCTAGGTGAACCATAAAGATTCTCACATAATTTTATTACAAAGGATTTTAAGATATATAAAGAGTTGCCCAGATCTAGGAATCTGGTATCCAACTGAATCAGAATTTGAGTTAACTGGATTATCAGATGCGGACTTTGCTTGATGTAGAGTGGACAGGAGAAGCACTTCACGCACATGTCAGTTTCTTGGTGCTAGACTTGTCTCCTTGTTTTGTAAAAAGCATACATCTATGTCTACATCAACTTCAGAAGCATAATATATAGAAGTTTGCAGTTATTGCTCACAGATGCTATGGATACAAAATCAACTCCTGGATTATGGTTACAACTTAAATAATTCTACTCTATTTTGTGACAGTAACAGTGCTATATCTATAGCACAAAATCCAGTGCATCATTCTAGAACCAATCATATAGATGTTAGATATCATTCCATTAAAGAGTGTGTGGACAAGAAAAAAATTAATATTACCTTCATTCCCACTGATTTGCAAAGTGCAGACATCTTCACCAAATCCTTGGATGAGAAGAAACATCTATCCTTTATGAATCATCTAGGCATGATGAATGGTGATACTTTAATTTAAATCTCTGTCTGTGATCGAAGAACTTGCCAAAATTCTTCGACCTAAGATCGACGAAGTAAGGAAAGATCTTGAGATATTTCGTCTACCTGAGATCGACGAACTCTCTTTGTAAGTCATTTTTCATCGACCTGAGATCGACGATCTAGCTTCAGAAATGTTTTCATCGACCTGAGTATGATGAAAAGCTTTCCCCTCTTCTGACTGAGATCGACGAATTCTTTTGACTATAAAAAACATTTCGTCGATGTTAGATCGAAGATTTCTCTTTTTTTCGCAGGACGGAGTTTGTCAATTCATATTCTGAAAAACCTTATAACTAGGTTTTCTTCGACCTCCATCCCGAGCTTTCTGTTACCCGGCACTTGATCTTTTTGCTTTTGTGTTGCAGGAACCTAATGGCGATTCCAGTAGGAGCTCTTTCTTGCATGAAGTTTGATATGGGTTTCGACATCGATTTCGATTCTTTTCAACAATCAGACCAAATCTTCAAAGATATTCTGCAGTTATTCGAGCAACTCAATTTGAAGACCCTAATGTCTACCAGAATGAAGATTGCTGGTTCTAAAATAAGAAAGTGGGTTTATACTTCATCTACTCAAGATGTTGACACGACGATTTGATCTATATCAGGTAACATTGTTTCCTTAACCCCAAATACTCTTTCTTAAATCATTGGACTAGTTAACGGTGAAGAAGATATTGAACTTGAATCTTCTGAATATGAGGAGATGTTGACTTTGATGGGTTACTGTGGAGACAACCCAAATAAACTGCTGAAGAAGCACCTATCTACTGGGTATAAATTTCTTGCAGATGTAGTCGGTAAATTGTTGCTGGGCAAGCATACAGCCCATGATCATATTACCTGGCAGCTGTTCTTGGTGATGAGTGTTGTGGTAAATAAGAAGGATATTAATTGGGCAAAAATTTTATTCATTCTGATTAGGAAGAAGAACAATAAGAAAGAAGTTTGCTTTGGAAGGATTCTTGGAATCTTCCTTAATGCCAAAGCCGCTGAATCCCTTGTCGCCCCGACCATATTCATCAACACCTCTAATAGGTTGACTTGCGCCTTATTTGGTAGATGGGAGAGGAGTATCCCAAAGTCGTCCAAGGCTTCCTCCTCTAAAACCTATGAGAGTACTAGGGTAGTACCAGCCACTTCCCACCCTACAGAAGAAAGTTCCTTTCCCCCTCTTGACCAAACCCTTTCATCGTCCCTCCAACAAATTTCCTCAGCTCCAGCATCTCTACCTATACCTCCTGTTTCCCCCATCTACCCTTCTTCTCCAGTTCATCAACCTACACCTCCTTAGTCACCTATCATTTCATCCCCAGTGCAACAAAAACAATAACTTCTAGAACAATCTCAATATCCAGGTTCTACAACTCCACCTCTATCCCCCCTTCCATCTCATCTTCAAAATCTCACTTCTTTACCCTCTTTCAACCTTATTTCATCCCCAAGCAATTCTTTTGATGAACCAATCTTAGATTGTCATCTCCCATCCTCTTCCATCATCAATCCATCTATCTCTACCCAAACACCTCAAGAATTCTTAGATTCATCTTCTCCCTCTATCTCTCTCATCTTAGTATCTATCACACCACTTCTAAAATAGCTGATAGTAGAGGCTATTTCACCTGCTATATCTATCTCTACCCTTGCTGCTCAGCTTTTTATCTTCTCTGTCCCATCCTCTTCTGTCAGGGGCCTGGCTCCAGTAGCCATTTAAACCAGGCAGGGGGAGATACTCAGTGAAGAGGTTGTTCAAGTAGCTGTAGTAGATACAGTAGCAGATACAACATCAGATACAATAGCAGATACAGAATTTGTAGCAGAAGCTGACATTATTGATACTGAATTTACTGATGCAGATCTTGTTGAGTTTTTGGATACTGAATTTGAGAGCAATCCTTTGCAAATTCCTTATGAAGATTGCCACATTGGTCTAGATTTTGAACTAGATTCAGGTTTAAGATCTTTTGATCTTTTGTACAAAAATTGTCTTCTTTTTGTATCTTTTCATGGGTATACAGATATTGTTTGCAACTCAGTTCCCATCAATTCGGAGACCTTGCAACAGATACAAAAAAGTTTCGAAGCTCCTGATCCTGAACTCATCTTAGTTTTAGAGGCTGAGCTTATCCAGGATATGGATCTGGAAACTGTAGAAGTCCCACTGAAATCATTCCATCTCCAACAGTTCCTCCTCTAGTTGTCCGTCCTCCAACTGGAAAGCAAGTTCCAAAAGAAGTCATTGCTGAGATTGATGATATGTATGATAATCCTCAAGGATTTTCTGATGATGATCAATCTGATGACTCAGATTCTGATGACAGTAGATAGAAAATGTCTAAGAAAAGGAAAGCCCCTCCTAAGGATGTTCCAAAGCCAAATCAAAGTAATAACACTCCGTACAATATTTTGCAAAAGATTACTCTCTATCCTGGTATGCCACAGCGGATGTGGTTTTCTAAGAATGAGCAAAAGGCTAGGAAGAAGAGAAGATGGTACTCTCCTCCTCCTCAAAAGTTCAGGAGAGGTCCTCCTCCTCCTCCCTCTTCAGGTTCCTCAGGAAATTTATCTCAGAAGCCTACTTCTATGACAAAGACTTATCAGAGATAACCCATACAAAGCTATCAATTGTCCTCTTCAAGAAATCGACCTTCAGATTCTTCTAAGAATGTCCTACTGAACAACCAATGCATGATTCTAATTCAAAAAGGCCAGAGTCCCCTCCAATTCCTTTTGTTGATCCAGAATAGGAGACTTCTGCCAGGATTTCTAGATTCCATGAGCTTATAGGACTTTCTCAGATTAGCAAAGCTAAAGCTGAAGGCAAAGATATTTCTAAATTCTTAACTATGTCAACCTACAAAAAAAATGAATTGTTCAGGTATGCTAAGGCTAATAAATTTTTCAATGTTGATGATTATATGAAAATGCACCCAGAGGCTGTTGTACCCAGAACCTCATCTCAAACTATGATTTGAGCATCTGACATGTATATGTCAAAGAAAGAAGCTGCCAACCCTAACAGAGTAATCAAATTCAGACAACCTTCTGAAGATTAGAACAAAGACAAAGCCCAGAAGAAGAATTGAGTTTCCTTTCTTTTATTTTTTCTAGTTGTCTTTTGAACTCTATTCTCTTAGTCTATTATGAAGCACAACTCTGTAAAATATTGTTGCGCGCTAGGGTTCGATGAAAATAAACGCAACCTAACTAGCAATCAAATGAGGCAAGTATACCTATCGAATTGTAGCTAGGGGACACAAGTGTCGTATTGAAATCCGGGAACTATTGAGTATGCTTACTCACACAAAAACTATTATCTTATCGACGGAAAAACTAGGGTTTTAGAGAATCTAATTGCAAGGAAGGAAGTAAAGCTAAAGCTATAAAGAGAGCTATTACAGTTAATTAAAGAGCATAAGAAAATCGATTACTATGAAAGGTTGAAAATATGAAATGGAAATGCACTCGATCAAGAATCACCTCGGCTAAAGACGATTAAGAAAATGCGATAAAAAATCTAAACTTAATAGGATAAAGGTCCTTGACCGTGGAGGTTCCTAAAGCTTGAACACGCTTTTCTCAAAGTCGTGCCCAACTAAGTTTAGGAAGGTTCGACCGACTCTCATCTAAATCGGAGGCCTAAAACTCGCTTTACGTGGTGAACTCCACTATTGAATTTTACTCCAATTCGGGAGATTTGGATGTCTGCCTCTCTCGAGGGGTGCATACAACTCCCTTTACTCTTGAATGCTCACTTCATTCTATCAGCCTCTCGGCTAGCCAAGAATGAAAGCAAAGGTGGAGGGTATATATCGATAATATACCTCCAACCCATGATTAATCAAGAGTAATTCAAGGCCCTAACCTAAAAAGAAAAGATTAATCAAAACATCATAACTTAATCGCTCGAACCTCGGATCATCAAGATCGAGTACAAGGAGGATTAGTTACTCATAGTGAAGTGGAGGAGGGGGGATGAGTAGTAAAGCATAAAAAGAACACAAGCTAAACAAAGAACACTTCTATTAATGAAAAGGGGCAAGTTACACTCTGGAAAAAGAAATTACAAGTGCAAGGAATTGAAACCTATTCTAGCCCTACAATTAGCACTAAGCAACACTAAAGATTACAAAGAAAGCATAAACAAGTAAAGATTAAACTAGGGTTAAAAGAAAATTACAAAGAGAGAGAGAGAGAGAGAGAGAGAGAGAGAGAAGCATAAGAAAGTTCAAGAACCAAAGGGGCAGCACCTCCCCCTCTCAACCAAATCTCCCTGAAATGGAAGGGGGGCATGAATTTATAGGGAAAATTCTCGGGTTGGTCACGCCCTCCGACACGCCCTAGGGGGCGTGTCATGGGGCATGACATGTACGAAGTTGACCTCGGGTTGTGGGATCTGGCGGGAGGGATGATTGCTTCAGTACGTCAGTCGACATGCCCATGGTCATGCCCGTGTAGGGGGAGCGTGACACGCACGTCATGTCGAAATCATTGGTCGTAAATCCGTCAGTCGTCGGAAAGGTTGATGTCACGCCCTAGGTCACACCCGTGACAGGGGGCGTGACAGTACTGTTGCTTGCTGTGGCGGAACCTGCATTCAATGCGGCAGCATGCTTTGCGGCAGAGGGCGACACGCCCTTGGTCACGCCTGGCGACACGCCCGAGGAGGGCGTGTTAGGGGGCGTGACAGCCGTTTTGTTCATTTTTCTGTCCCGTCAAGCAAGAGACCTCGGGATCGGGTGACACGCTCTAGTTCATGCCCAGGGAGGGCGTGACAAAGGGGCGTGTAAGGTCATTTTTTGCCAATTTTCTGGAAACCTTCAAAAAGACAAGAAAAAGTCAGTGGCAATAATATTTACATAAAAATGATAAAAAATAAACTAATAATAAACATGATTTGTACAATATAAAATAGAAAATACGATAATAGTTTAGACTATAAAACGTATTATCAAATTCCCCCAAGCTTAAGTTTTGCTTGTCCTCAAGCAAAAATATAAAAACTAGATAATCATGAAAAAAGACTAATCAAAAAGTTCTAATTATGCCTACACAAGTACTATGCGAGACTCTAAGTAGGGAAAAGGTGAAATCTAAGTCTAAAACAATTATTTAGGTATGGTAAACCTTTTCTAAACTTTACTTAATAAAAACAAATCATCCAAAATTTTAACGAAATTCTTTAAATAGACTTAAGCAAAGAAACGAAAATGATAAAAACGCATTGAGTTGTTACTAGATCCAAGCAACGTATTATCATTATATCAATTTAATTAACAAAAATCTAGGTTTAAATCCAAAACTAAAACTTATTTACTTTTCTTCTTTTCTTAGTTGTTAAATAAAAATAAAAAAGCGTGAATCAAAAGGACTTAAATAGGACAGAAATGTTTGTTTAGGAATATGATTAGGAGTTGAATTCAAAGATAAACGTGAAGGTTTAAAATCACACTAAAACAAAACAAAGAGTTTCAAAAACTTTCATAAAAATATTTATACATTTTTTTCTTTTTTCCATTTTTTCCATTTTTTTTCTCTTTTTTTTCAAAACAAAAACGGCCTAAATCATTTTCGCGCTTTTGAATTTATTTAAAACAAAGGTTTGAAAAATTTCAAAAAACGAGTCTTAGATAATAAAAGAAGATTGATGAAATTAACTTGAAAATAGAAATAATAGGTGGCTTCGATCGTTCACATCTACTACGTTATTCAAAAGTTGACTTTACAAAAATTATTCAAAAATGAAAAAGAAAATAGTGGATGATGATTTTTTGAGAAAGTAAAGGAAATAAATACAAAAATCCATAATAGAAATGCGAGTTTTAGAAAAATATTTCACCTTAACATACTACCGTGAATTAGAAACACAACATGGCCAACATTTTACTTGTGAAATATAATTAAAAAGGACGATTAGAAATATTATAATTAACTACGTTGTTTATAGAAAATTTTGAGTAAAACAAAAACAAAAACTAGGGGTACTATTGAAATACCAAAATGTCTAAACACATATATAAATATATATATATTTTTTTTTAATTTTGTGAAATATTCTCTCACTTTTTTTTTTGGAAATATTTTCTGTCTTTTTTTTGGAGTTTTAAGATATTCAATTTTTTTTTGGAATTATTTAAAATATATACAAAAAGAAAAATATTTACACTAAGCAAAAATTAAGGAGGTAGTCCTCCCCCAAGTTTAAAATAGACATTGTCTTCGATGGCAAAAGAAGGGGATTGGAGAAGGAGAGAAAAATAAAGTACAGAATTGAAAGACATAATTGAAAGACAGGTACTTCCCCGGATTTATTTGCTGCAAAAAGTGAGTGATGCCGCTCCCCCTAATGTCTTCTTTGGACTTCGTGATGGATTCAGCAACATTGGAGCAGGCGATCGCAGAAGCTTCAGCTTGTCGGAGCCGTCCGAGGCCAAAAATTGTAAAATAAAGAAAACAGAAAAAGATAACTTGGGTTGCCTCCCAAGAGCGCCCTTTGTTTAAAGCGTCGTTGAGCTCGACACATCAAAAAATAATATTGTCCAAAAATATTGTTGTCCAGAAATAAAATTGTTTTGAGCAAAAATTAAAAGTTCAAAGTTAAAGTTCGTGAAGTAGAAACTTCATAATATTTGGACTGACATCATCATCACAAGAAAAATAGAGTTTAAGACGCTGACCATTCACTTTGAAATTACCCTTATCAGGGTGAGAAATTAAAACAGTCCATAAGGAAAAACTTCTAAAATAGAAAACGGGCCAGACTAGCGAGATTTTAATTAGCCCAGAAATAAATGTAAACGAGAATTATATAATAGGACTTGGTCACCCGGCTTAAAGTTTTTAGGGTGCCATAAGTGTTTATCGTGTAAACGCTTCGTCCGCTCTTTATAAAGTTTATTATTTTCATAAGCATAAGAGCGCCACTCATCGAGTTCATTTAGTTGAAACTTTCGAATGTTACCGACTGAGCGGGGATCGAAGTTTAAAAATTTTAAGGCCCAAAAGGCGCGGTGTTCTAACTCTACGGGAAGATGGCACGATTTTCCATAGACCAGCCGATACGGCGTCCATCCGAGGGAGGTTTTGTACGCTGTTCGGTAGGCCCATAGAGCATCGTCAAGTTTGGATGACCAGCCTTTCCTAGAAGTTAAAACAGTCTTTTCTAATATTATTTTTATTTCTCTATTAACTACTTCGACTTGTCCGTTAGTTTGGGGGTGCTAGGCAGTGGAAAGCTTATGCGTAACGCCGTATTTGGTAAGGATTTTTGAAAATTGTTCGTTACAGAAATGGGAACCCCTATCGCTAACGATTGCGCGAGGTATACCGAATCTAGAAGATAATTTTTTTAAAAACGTGACTATAACTCGGGAGTCGTTCATAGGAAGAGCTTGGGCCTCAGCCCATCGTGAAACATAATCAACAACAACTAAAATATTTTTGTTTCCGAAGCTAGAAGGAAGAGGGCCAACAAAATCAATTCCCCAGAGGTCGAAAATTTCGCAATCTAAGAAATAATTTTGCGGCATTTCATTTTTATTAGAAACTTTGCCCGGCCGTTGGTAACTATCTGAAAGTCCACCTAGTGCCTACTAACTTCACCTATGGGGGGGATAGGTGACTTGCAGCGTAATTACGGAATTAAAATTGTACCTGCAGAATCAAAACAAACCACACAGCACAGAAAATAACACAGGCAATTTATAGTGGTTCCCCGATTTGGGTACGTCCACTTTCCCCCTTCGACCTATCTCCCAATCCAGGGACGACTCAGTCACTTTACCAACAGGATTGAAATCCAATCCTTGCAATATCGGAAGGAACCATTCCACATGTAGGAGTCGACACTCCCACAACACGGGTTGCACCCAACCCAACAACTAGGTACCAAATGTTCCTTTACAATGAAAAAGAAATTAGAGTGTATAAGAAATACAAACAACTTGAAGATCTAGGTGTCCCTTTTCGTTAGACTACGTGTTCTTGTAGACAACGAAAAGTCCACAACCCTTGATCTTTCTTGGAGAGAATCTCCCCGAGACCGGCGGCGGCAAAGGGCGGCGGCAAGGCTCTCGGTGTTGGCGTCGGCAACTGAAAATAGCAGCGATGCACTGGAGATTCAATCTTCTTAGCGAAGTCGGCAAGGTATTCCAACGGTCACACTAGGATCGATCGTCTCGATCGATTCGGACGGGGATGGATTTCCCTATCTCAAATCAAGAGACAAAAGATCTCTGGTTAGACGCGTGAGACGCTGTGCAAGACTTGGCTTCTGTCACCGTGTATCTGGAGGAGATTGAGATCTGCTATGGTGACCACTGCACGAGCGGCGGAGGAGACGATCGGCGGAGCTAGTTCGCAAATTTAGGGTTTGACAGCGGCTCGGCTTTCGTATTCTGTATTCGTGAAAATCACTGTACACCAATACTTGTGTATTTATACACTAGGTCATAAAGATGACCGTTGTGGGCCCCACCAAAGCAAAGACCTAAGTCCGGTTCGAAATACCGCTGGAAACCTGGACCGGTCCAGGAAATGTCGGAAATTTGCCCAAGTCAAATTCGGTGAGAATCGTAGGTGATTCTCGACGAATCGGCGAGAATCACTTACGATTCTCGCCGAATTCTACTTGGCAAATTCTGGCTGCACAGGTTATAGAGGCCCGGGAGAATCGGCGGGAATCACATTTGATTCTCGCTGAATCGTCAAGAATGCAATGTCAGTCTCGACGAATCGGCGAGAATCACTTAGTTACTCTCGACGATTCTGCCTTAGAGAATTTTCTGACTGCGTCGAGACAGCCGGCCCAACCTGGCGAGAATCATCAAGTGATTCTCGACGACTCGTCGAGAATCACTAGTGATTCTCGATGAATCGGCGAGAATCACATAGTGATTGTCGATGATTTACACTTAGATAATTCTCGTCTTTCAACCCGTGAGCTGGTCTTTGGCCCATCCTTGCTTCTTGTCTGCTCTTGCTTTATCATAGCCCTGTACTTGAAATTAAGTACACCCCAATAGAGAGAGTACACGTAGGCCAACACACTGATCTGCTCAATGAGGGATTACGTCACGCAGACCCGTGTATATTGACCCACTGCACCCTGACATTGGTGTGTACTTAGCGTGGAATAACTGCAAGCACAACTTAAAAGATTTCATCAAACACACTGCCTATTTTCCTTAGCTTGTTCAGGGGCTTCTTCAAATCAGGTACATTATGGATACAATACCCAACAATATCCCCTATTTGAAGAAGCCTAAACCCTACAAGCTAAGGTGAATAGAGCATATAGGAATGAAAGTCATAAACTTGAAATTGAGTTGAGAGAGATATTCATTACAAATTACTTGAGAGCAAACTTGGAGCCACCTTAGCCTTAGCAGAGAGGGTAATCTCCCCCTTTTTGTCTTCTGTAAAACTGGGTCTGGTGCATTTGACACCATGCTCCCCCTCAGTTCTTGCACCTATGCTTACACTTGAGTTCCTGGCAGATGCTCCCCCTAGATGCACGAGCCAGGAGCATCTGGAGTCTTCATTCCTCATAGTTAAGCATCCCCAATTCAGTTTTGAAGAGACTGAACTTGGCCTCGTCTAAGGGCTTTGTGATAATATCTGCAATCTGCTTGTCCATGGGGACATAGTAGAGAGAGATGTCCTTGTTCTCCACGTGCTCCCGAATGAAGTGATAGTGCACTTCAATATGCTTCGTTCTACTATGCGATACCGGATTGTTGGCAATAGCAATAGCACTGGAGGAGTCGCAAGACATCGGTACATCCTTGAATTGGAGATCATAGTCTGCTAACTGATTTCTGATCCATAGAAGTTGTGCGCAACAGCTCCCAGCCGAAATGTATTCTGATTCCGCTGTGGAGGTTGCAACACAATTCTGCTTCTTGCTATTCCATGAGATGAGCCTTCTTCCGAGGAATTGACACGTCCCGGAGGTGCTTTTCCTGTCATCCCTACTTCCTGCAAAATCAGCATCTGAAAAACCTATTAGCTCGACATCATTGATTCTCGGGTACCATAAGCCAAGATTAGGGGTACCTTTAAGGTATCTAAGAATTCGCTTTGCAGCGACATAATGAGATTCCTTAGTGTTCACCTGATATCTGGCACAAACACATGTGGAGAACATGATATCCGGTCTACTCGCAGTAATATAGAGCAGAGATCCAATGATGCTTCTGTATTTGGTTTCATCAAAAGGTTTCCCTTTCTCATCCTTATCTAGAGACATGGTGGATCCCATTGGAGTGCTCATAGAGGTTGCATTCTCCATTCCGAATTTCTTGAGGAGTTCATTTGTGAACTTTGTCTGAGAAATGAAGATTCCTTCTTCAGACTACTTCACTTGAAGTCCCAAGAAATACTTCAGCTCTCCCATACTGCTCATTTCAAACTTTCCTTGCATAAGTTTGGAAAACTTTTTGCAAAGATTGTTGTCCGTTGAGACGAATATATTCTCATCAACATAGATTTGCACCCGCAAAATCTTGCCTCTGACTTCCCTGAGAAACAATGTCTTGTCTATTTTTCCTCTAGAGAACTTGTTCTCAAGAAGAAAACTATACAATGTCTTATACCAAGCTCGAGGAGCTTGTTTTAAGCCATATAGTTCTTTATTAAGAAAATATACATGATTAGGATAAGTAGGATTGACAAAACCTGGAGGTTGAGCGGCGTATACTTCCTCTTTCAAATCTCCATTCAAGAAAGCCGATTTCACGTCCATCTGATATACTGTGAATCCTTTGTGAGAGGCATAGTCTAGGAATAGCCGGATTGCCTCGAGCCGTGCAACTGGTGCAAACGTCTGGTCAAAGTCAATCCCCTCCTCCTGTCTGTATCATTGAGCCACCAATCTGGCTTTGTTCTTGATGATGACTCCATGTTCATCCAACTTGTTTCTGAAGATCCACTTGGTTCCAATCACATTTTGCGTCTTCGGTCTGGGAACCAGCGTCCAAGATTTGCATCTTTCAAATTGATGCAGCTCATCTTGCATGGCCAAAATCCATGACGCGTCTTTGTTCGCTTCGTCGAACTTCTTTGGCTCAACCTGCGACAGAAAGCTAAGATGCAAAATCTCGTTAAGAGTACCTCGACAAGTTCTGACACCGTCTCGGGGATCTCCAATGATTTGATTTCTGGGATGATCCCTCACGTGTCTGAGCTCTAGAAGTCTTGCATCAGGTGCTTCGACTACTTCTTGGGCATCTCCTTCTTCTAAAGGATTTGCTTCATTTTGATCTTCAACTTCTCCGATCGGCGTTGATGTGGAGACCTTGACGTATTTTGGAGTTGCATCTTTCTCGGGATCATCCAGTTGTAACTTTTCGAGTCTGGCACCTGCATCTTCAGGAAGACAACCAGAAGTCTTGCAATGAAGCAAACTTCCTTCATCAAATACAACATTTATTGATTCCTCTACCACTAGAGTTTTCTTGTTGAAAACTCTATAAGCTCGGCTATGGCTACTATAGCCCATGAATATGCCTTCGAATCATTTTTCACCAAACTTAGTACGCGGGTACTAACCATTATTCAGTACATAACATTTGCAGCCAAAGATCCTCAGATAGGACATGGTTGGTTTCTTGCCTTTCAGTAGCTCATAAGGAGTCTTACGATGGCTCTTGTTGATCAACGCCCGGTTATGTACGTGACAAGCCGTATTGATAGCCTCGGCCCAGAAGTATTCTGGGAGAGAAGCGTCATTTAACATTGTCGTGCACGCCTCAATGAGTGTTCTATTCCTCCTCTCCGCCACTCCATTCTGTTGAGGAGTGCGAGGGGAGGAGAACTCATGAAAGATACCAAGTTCTTCACAGAACTCTGTCATAGCCCCAGACTCAAACTCTGTTCCGTGGTCACTTCTGATTTTGACCACTGAGCAGTTAAGTTAGTTCTGTATCTGCTTGACAAAACTGGTGAAGATGTCAAACGTATCAGACTTGCGCTTTAAAAAGAACACCCACGTAAACCGAGAGTGATCATCTACAATCACTAGCGTATTCGACTTCCCTCCTAAGCTATGAACTTGCATAGGACCAAACAAGTCCATATGCAGAAGATAAAGACATCTGGAGGAGTCTTTGTCTGGGATGCCCTTAAAGGTAGCCCGAGTCTGCTTGCCCATCTGACATGCAAGACATGGACTATCTTTAATGCACTTAATAATGGGAGCATCCCTTACTAAGTCCTTGGAAAACAGCATATTAATTGTGTTATAATTAATGTGTGTCAATCTCTTCTGCCATTGTTCACAAAGAGATGCACTTCCTTTTGCAACGATGCATACTAGGGTAGAAGAATCTAAACTAAGAAAATCCAAACAGAAAATATTTCTGCTCCTAATGCCAGTTAATACAGTCTCCGAAGAATCACATGATATTATCAGGCATTTATCCTTGCAGAACTTAACGTCATACCCTTTATCACATAACTGGCTTACGCTGATCAGGTTATGATTTAACCCTTCAAAATAAGCTACGTTAGAGATAGAGAGTATACCGTTGGAAATCGTACCGTAACCTCTGGTGACTCCCCGATCAGATCCCCCAAATATGACTTTGGGTCCATTCTAGACTGGAGAGTACTCTCGCAGCAGGCTTCTTGTCCCGGTCATGTGACGGGAGCATCCACTGTCCAAATACCAAATAGGAGTTTTGTTGGCCTTTGGACATTCCTGCAAAATAAAATTAATTTGCCTTAGGAACCCAATCGTACTTGGGTCCTAGATTTTTCATTAGCATACTCCCCCTCGGTTGGTTAGCTCTACGAGAGGTCGGCCTCGCATTGCCAACATGAGGAGCCTCGATATTGCTCGGATTAAACCAACAATCCATGACAAAGTGACCAATTTTGCCACAGCACCAGAAGTCAAACCTGTTATACCTCCTCTTGGGCGCCTGCTTCACCCTTGAAACGTGGGGTTCAGCCGGGGCTGAAGACCTGGAGGTGGAGGCATCATGATGACCACAGTCACATGACTTCTTCACCTCTTGGCTTTTCAGTGTAACAGGCTTGGCCTTAGGTGCCTGCTTCCTATTATGGCTGCTAGAGAATTGACCATAATTTCCCAAGTGGATTTCCTCATAAGGTGCCTTGAAGACACTATCACTAAAGTTACGGGGAAAGGTCCACCCATCATACCGGCTCTTCGGCTTTGCAACCGAGGGCCTGAAGTGATGGCCATATGTTGACTCAAAGTCATGTTGGTTACAGGGAAAGCTAGGATTTCTGAACTCAACAGGGCTGAGTGGGGCCTTTTCTTTCTCAACAGCAGAGGCTTTCTTGGCAGCCTTATTCTTCCTCTTATTCCTGTTTCTCCTGGATGAGGATCTAGATACCCCTAAATGCCCCAAGCCAGCTCCTTTGGCCTGAGAAGAGAAGGTATCAACTAATGGAAGAACAATTTTTGGCATAGAGAAGCTCTTGACGATCTTCCTTTCTGCCGCAAGTAGTTCTTTTAACTTGTCGACTTCCTCCTGCTTAAGATCAAGGAGCTTAAGAGACTCTGAATGCTTTAAAGTCAGGTCCAAGTGCTCTTGTCGGAGGGAGATCAAACTGGTGATCTCTTACCTCAGGGATACACTCTCAGTTTTAAGGATTTTAACTTCCTTTTTCTCAGCCTTCAGTCTCTTTCGACATTCCAGGAAAGTATTGAGCAGAAGCTTATACTTATCGAGGAGCTCATCTTCACGGACGGAAGGGCTATCCTCAGGGTCATCATCCTGAGACTCAGGATGAGAGTCAGAGTCGGAGAGAGGGGTGTGAGCTTTTACCTTCCCAGTAAATGGGGGGCATTCTCCTTCTAAGTCAGAGCGACCCATTAGCCCAAAGTAGGCTTCCTCATCATCGCTGGTGTCTGACGTATCAGATTCACTCAGCGTCTTTGGCTTCTTTGCGATGTAACTCCTCTCCTTCTTCTTGTCTTTTGAGGACCTGTGCTCCTCTCCCTTTCCCTTTTCCCTCTTGCCTTGATGGCAGTCGGCCACGACGTGTCCTGGCTTGTTGCAACCAAAGCATATAATGTCAGATGAGCGGTGTTTGTTCAGTTTGGAAACATACCTGTCAGAAGAATAGTTCTTCTTCTGATCCCTTGAGGAGGAGCCGTTTCTCTTTCTCTGATTCCTCAGCTTGAGGAACTTCTTGAATTCCCGTGTGATAAGGGATAAGTCTTCCTCTGACAATTCTGAGCCAGAGGAGCTTGGCTCAGAGTCTTCCTCTTCATCCCTCTTCCACGCACGAAAAGAAGCGGCACCCTTGCCCTTTCTGGAATGAATGGCTTTCAGGGCCACCGTCTTTTCCTTGGCCGCGGCTTTCTCTACTTCCTCTTCAGCCTTCCTTGTGTTCAACTGGAGCTCATAGGACATGAGCTTCCCGAAAAAAATCTGTGGGTCAGTTTCCGCAAGTCTGAAAACTCGCGGATGGCGCAGATCTTTGTGTTCCATTCCTTTGTGAGGGACCTAAGGAACTTATCATTGAGTTCACCGTTAGTGAACACTCTTCCATATCCTTTGAGTGCATTAACGATCTTGAGGAAGTTTTCGAAGGTAACTCCGATCTCCTCCTTTGGCCCTTGCCTGAAGGCCTCATATTTCTGATTGAGGAGGGATCTCCGATCGTCCCTCAATTCATCTGTGCCCTCCATTAGGACAATCAGATAGCCCCAGAGATCCTTGGCTGTCCTGCAGTTGCAGAAGTTCTGCATCATAGAGTCGTCAACTGTGCTTACCAGGATGTTCTGAGCTTTCTTGTCGAGTCCGAACAGCACCATTTCGTCCTTGTCCATTTCCGAAAGTTTCTTGGGCACTTTCTTTGTTGGATCAATGGTGGAGGCCTTAGTGGGAATGTAAGGTCCCTCCTCCACTATCATGAAGAGCCGGGGGTCGACTGCTTCCATGTAGAATCTGATTCTTTCCTTCCAGATAGGAAAGTTCAGTCTGGTGCATACTAGGATTTTGTCGGAGTGCTTGCGTCCGTCCATGGAAGATATCGGTCTTCTTCTTGACACTGGTGGCAGGATTCTACTCAAGGTGTGAACCTTTTTGATGAGTAACCTCCCTCTGATACAACTTGAAAGTCCACCTAGTGCCAACTAGCTTCACCTATGGGGGGGGGGGGGATAGGTGACTTGTAGCGTAGTTGCGGAATTAAAATTGTACCTGCAGAATCAAAACAAACCACACAGCACAGAAAATAACACAGGCAATTTATAGTGGTTCCCCGATTTGGGTACATCCACTTTCCCCATTCGACCTATCTCCCAATCCAGGGATGACTCGGTCACTTCACCAACAGGATTGAAATCCAATCCTTGCACTATCGGAAGGAACCCTTCCACACGTAGGAGTCGACACTCCCACAACACGGGTTACACCCAACCCAACAACTAGGAACCAAATGTTCCTTTACAATGAAAAAGAAATTATAGTGTATAAGAAATACAAACAACTTGAAGATCTAGGTTTCCCTTTTCGTTAGACTACGTGTTCTTGTAGACAACGAAAAGACCACAACCCTTGATCTTTCTTGGAGAGAATCTCCCCGAGACCGGCGGCGGCAAAGGGCGGCGGCAAGGCTCTCGGTGTTGGCGGCGGCAACTGAAAATAGCAGCGATGCACTGGAGATTCAATCTTCTTAGCGAAGTCGGCAAGGTCTTCCAACGGTCACACTAGGATCGATTGTCTCGTTGGATTTGGACGGGGATGGATTTCCCTATCTCAAATCAAGAGACAAAAGATCTCTGGTTAGACGCGTGAGACGCTGTGCAAGACTTGGCTTCTATCACCATGGATCTGGAGGAGATCGAGATCTGCTACGGTGACCACTGCACGAGCGGCGGCGGAGATGATCGGCGGAGCTAGTTCGCGAATTTAGGGTTTGACGGCGGCTCGACTTTCGTATTTTGTATTCGTGAAAATCACTGTACACCAATACTTGTGTATTTATACACTAGGTCATAAAGATGACCGTTGTGGGCCCCACCAAAGAAAAGACCTAAGTCCTGTTCGAAATATCGCTGGAAACCTGGACCGGTCCAGGAAATGTCGGAAATTTGCCCAAGTCAAATTCGGCGAGAATCGTAGGTGATTCTCGACGAATCGGCGAGAATCACTTATGATTCTCGCCGAATTCTACTTGGCAAATTCTGGCTGTACAGGTTATAGAGGCCGGGGAGAATCGGCGGGAATCACATTTGATTCTTGCCGAATCGTCGAGAATGCAAAGTCATTCTCAATGAATCGACGAGAATCACTTAGTGATTCTCGACGATTCTGCCTTAGAGAATTTTCTGACTGCGTCGAGACAGCCGGCCCAACCTGGCGAGAATCATCTAGTGATTCTTGATGACTCGTCGAGAATCACTAGTGATTCTCGACGATTTACACTTAGACGATTCTCGTCTTTCAACCCGTGAGCTGGTCTTTGGCCCATCCTTGCTCCTTGTCTGCTCTTGCTTTATCATAGCCCTATACTTGAAATTAAGTACACCCCAATAGAGAGAGTACATGTAGGCCAACACACTGATCTGCTCAACGAGGGATTACGTCGCGCAGACCCGTGTATATTGACCCACTGTACCCTGACATTGGTGTGTACTTAGCGTGGAATAACTGCAAGCATAACTTAAAAGATTTCATCAAACACACTGTCTATTTACCTTAGCTTGTTCATGGGCTTCTTCAAATCTGGTACATTGTGGATACAATACCCAACACTATCACACCTGCTCACAAAGGCTTGCGCGTCTTTAAACAGGCTAGGCCAGTAAAAACCCGCGCAAAGCACCTTGTGAGCGGTGCGAGCAGCTTGATAGTGCCCACCTATCGGACCTTCATGCAAATGTTTTAGAATATCAATTCCTTCATCATAACAAACACATCTCCTTATTACTTGATCCGCACAAATTCTGAAAAGATGCGGGTCTTCCCAAAAGTAGTTCTTCAGCTCAGAAAAGAATTTCTTCTTTTGCTGAGAGGAGAACTCTTTTGGGAGCACCCGGGCCACTAAATAGTTGGCGATGTGCGCGAACCAAGGAGAAGTAGATGTGTTAACTAAAAGCATCTTCTCATCAGGAAAATAATCATTAAAAGATTTTTCATTTAATTTTTCTATAAAGGGGTTATCTAATCTGGATAGATGGTCAGCGGCCAAGTTCTCGGCTCCTCGCTTATCACGGATCTCTAAGTCAAACTCCTGGAGGAGTAAGACCCAGCGAATCAAGCGAGGCTTGGCATCCGTTTTAGCAAGAAGGTACTTGAGGGCCGAGTGGTCCATAAAAACAATGATTTTTGAAAGTGTAATGTAAGGGCGGAATTTATCAAATGCGAATACTACAGCTAAGAGCTCCTTCTCGGTTGTGGTGTAATTTTCTTGTGCAGATGTGAGGGTTTTACTAGCGTAATAGATGGGGTGGATGTTTTTAAATATGCGTTGACCTAATACTGCTCCCACCGCAAAACTACTCGCATCGCACATAATCTCGAAAGGAAGGTCCCACACCGGAGCTATCATAATCGGTGCGTTAATTAACTTTTCTTTAATTAATTCGAAGGCAGAAAGGCAAGAGTCATCAAAAATGAATGGAGCATCTTTTTCTAAGAGATGGGTGAGGGGCTTTGTGATTTTGGAGAAGTCCTTTATAAAACGACGATAAAAGCCAGCGTGGCCTAGGATACTTCTTATAGCTTTTATGTTCGTAGGCGGTGGCAGCTTATCGATAACTTCTATCTTGGTAACGTCTACCTCAATACCTGTAACAGAAATTTTATGACCCAAAACTAACCCTTCCTTTACAATAAAATTGCATTTTTCCCAATTCAGGGCAAGGTTAGTTTCTTCGCATCGTTCTAATACTTTTTCGAGGTTTTCTAAACATCTATCGAAGGAATCGCCGAATACGGAGAAATCGTCCATAAATACCTCCATAATGCTTTCTACGTACTTGTCAAATATTGCGAGCATACATCGCTGGAATGTAGCTGGCGCATTTCACAATCCAAACCACATTCTTCGGTAAGCGACGGTGCCGAAGGGACAAGTAAACATAGTTTTCTCTTGTTCCTCGGGAGAGATAGGTATTTGAAAGAACCCCGAGAGGCCATCGAGAAAACAATAAAACCTATGGCCGGATAATCGTTCTAAAATCTAGTCGATAAACAGTAAAGGAAAGTGGTCCTTGCGGGTGGCGTCATTTAACTTACGGTAATCTATACACATACGCCAACCCGTCACCGTCCGTGTCGGGATTAATTCATTATTCTCATTACAAACTACGGTTATCCCTCCCTTCTTTGTCCATACCTGAACGGGGCTAACGCACTTACTGTCCGATATAAGGTAGATAATTCCTTCGTCTAATAATTTCATAACCTCTCCCTTAACTACTTCTTTCATATTCAGGTTTATACGGCGCTGAGATTGAATAGAGTTACCCGAATTATCCTCCATTAAAATTTTATGGGTACAGAAAGATGGGCATATGCCCTTGATATCTGAAATTTGCCAAGCAATGGCCCGGCGATGCTTACGTAGAACTAGAAGAACTTTATCTTTTTGCGTATCCGTAAGGTAGGCTGAAACGATAACTGGTAACTTGGAATCTTTTTCTATGAAAGCATACTTAAGGTGTTCAGGAAGTTCTTTAAGTTCTAGGGTAGGGGGTTCTTCATAAGAGGATTTATAGATTCTTTCTTTTTCAAAAATCATATCTTCATAAACTTTTTTATAAGGAACGTAATAAGGGGTGCGGCTAGCAGCCAAGACGGCTTCTTGAAGCGATTCAGTTGGAAGAAAAGAGGAAGAACAAAAATCAGAAAATTCTTTTTCAAACTCAGAAAGACAATCAGAAGATTCATCACTTCCTTGCAGCGATTCAGCGGGAAGAGAAGAAGAAAAACAAAAATCAGAAAGTTCTTTTTCAAAGTCGGAGAGGTAGTAGGAAGACTCATCACTCACGGTGTCTACGAAAAAATATGAGTCATCATTTGCTAAGGTGTTCTTCATCGAAGGGGTGATTGAAAATATGACTTCGTCGTCGCCTACTCGAAGAAAGAGCTTACAATTGCTTACGTCAATGATAGCTCGGGAGGTGGCAAGGAAGGGTCGGCCAAGGATCAGGGGAACCTCGACGTCTTCTTCGATGTCCAAAATGACAAAGTCCACCGGGAAGATGAACATGTCGACTTTTACTAGAACGTCCTCCACTATTCCTAACGGGTACTTAGCGGATCTATCAGCTAGCTGGATACTTATATGCATGGGGTTAAGGCTACCAATTCCTAGCTTTTTAAACAACGAAAAGGGCATCAGGTTTATACTCGCGCCTATGTCGGCTAACGCGTGTTTAACAAAAAGATCACCGAAGACACACGGGATAGAGAAACTACCCGGGTCACTGATTTTCTTCGGCAAGCCGTTTGGTAAAACAGCAGAGCACTCTACGTTTAGCGTGACGTGCGAAAGATTCTCTAACTTCTTCTTGTTGGTGAGGAGGTCCTTAAGATACTTGGCATATTTCGGCATCTGCGAAATAACCTCATGGAAGGGAAGATTTATGTGGATTTGCTTGAAGATCTCTAAGAAGCGGGAGTACTGATCATCTTGACGTTGTCTATTAAGTTCGGAGGGGTATGGAGGAGATGAATTATTTTTGAAGATGGGTGGTGGAGTGATATTTTTTTCTAAAATAGGGGTGATAACTTCTTTAGCAGAGGGTGGAAGCAGAGCGGAGCTTTGATTTTTAAAGGCGGGAGCGGAGCTTGCCTCGGGCTCTTCACTTACCATAATAGAGACTTGCTTCCCACTCCGAAGAGTTATATCTTTCGCTTGCTATCTCGGGTTGGGTTCGGTATTGGAAGGAAGAGACCCTGCGGGTCGCTCAGAAATTATTTTCGCGAGCTTTCCCACCTGATTTTCTAGACTTTTTATGCTTCCGGTTAAAGTTCTTATAGTAGCATCATTTGTGGTGATATATTAAGAAAGTAATTCCTCCAAGCTTGGAGGTTTTGGATAATTTTGAAGAGGTGGTGGTGGTGGTGGTATAGAAAAATCGTTTTGTAGTGGCGGGCGCATATCATTCGATAGATTACTCCACGAAAAATTCGGATGATTTCTTAAAGCAGGGTTATAGCTATTCGGAAAATTAAAACCAGGAGGATGAAAATTCGCTGCAGAAAAATTATTAAAAGCATTTCTAGGCATATTATTAACATAATCTAAATGTTCTGGAGTAGGGGTTGCAGATTCCCATACCTGAGGGGCGGAGGCTGCAGTCATCTCCGTTATCTTTTTGCATAGGATTTCTACTTGCAAAGCTAGCTGGGAGACGTTGTCCACTTCAAAGATACCTGTAGGCTTGTTCGGGCGGGACCTAGGCACATTCCACTGATAAGTGTTCATGGCCATGTCCTCAAAAAGATAAAGAGCTGCTTCCGGGGTCTTATGATTTAAAGTACCGCCAAAGGCTGCGTCTATCATTTGCTTTGTATTTTGATTTAGCCAGTTGTAGAACGTTTGCACTTGTAACCATACAGGCAGCGTGTGATGTGGGCATCGTCTTAATAATTCTTTAAATCTCTCCCAGGTTTCATATAGGGTTTCAGAGTCTATTTTTCCCAAGGCAGAGATATCATTCCTAAGTTTTGCAGTTTTAGCTGGCGGAAAATACTTCGCCAAAAATTTTTCAGTTAATTCATTCCAAGTGGTTATGCTATTCTTAGGAAGTGTGTTCAGCCACTGCTTAGCTTTTGTTCTTAGAGAGCAGGGGAAGAGTCTCAGCCTAATTGCATCATTTGTGACACCATTTATCTTGAATGTGTCGCAAATTTCAAGAAAGCTAGCTATATGTGCGTTCAGATCTTCATCTTGAAGTCCGTCAAATTGCACATATTGCTGCACCATTTGAATTATGCTAGGCTTTAATTCGAAGTTATTATTTGCTATAGCAGGGCGTACTATACTAGATTCTGTTCCCTCGAGGTTCGGTCGTGCATAATAGGATATAGTCCTTTGCAAGACCTCATCTACATTGGGTTCTTCCATTCTTAAAGTAGCAAATGACTCGGAGTCCTCAACCGGCACTTGGATAGTAGGACCTTGAAATCGCGATCTTATCCGAAGAGTACGCTCAAATTCGTGGTCCAAGTCCAAAACAACTGACGGACTCCCGCGGGTCATGCACTAAAAGAACAGAAAAGAAGAAAAGAAAGAGAAATAGGATAAACTAGAAAGAAAGCTAGATTAGAATTTTTTTCTTCTTTTTTTTGAAATAGATTTTTTTTATCTAGATTAACTCCCGAACTTCCCAAGGACTACCCCGTGAAGGGTTCGCAAGGTACTAGACAAGATAGTGGCGCTTAAAGCCCTTTGCCCTTTTCGAGAGAATTAGGTGGCGTAGAAAAATTGTGAAGTTGGTTACTATTAAGAGCGGTGATTACTTTTTTGAATTTTAAAATTTAAAGAAAGAGGATGAGAAAGAGAAGAGATAAAATTAATAGGTTCATGTTTTCAAGATATCAACAGAAGTATGTTCCCCGGCAACGACGCCAAAAACTTGTTGCGCGCTAGGGTTCGAAGAAAATAAACGCAACCGAACTAGCAATCCAATGAGGAAAGTATGCCTATCGAATTGTAGTTAGGGGACACAAGTGTCGTTTTGAAATCCGAGAACTGTTGAGTATGATTACTCACACGAAAACTATTATCTTATCGACGGAAAAACTAGGGTTTTAGAGAATCTAATTGCAAGGAAGGAAGTAAAGCTAAAGCTAGAAAGAGAGCTATTATAGTTAATTAAAGAGCATAAGAAAATCGATTACTACGAAAGGTTAAAAATATGAAATGGAAATGCACTTGATCAAAAATCACCTCGGCTAAAGACGATTAAGAAAATGGATAAAAAATCTAAACTTAATAGGATAAAGGTCCTTGACCGTGGAGGTTCCTAAAGCTTGAACACGCTTCTCTCAAAATCGTGCCCAACTAAGTTTTGGAAGGTCCGACCGACTCTCGTCTAAATCGGAGGACTAAAACTCGCTTTATGCGGTGAACCCCACACTTGGATTTTACTCTAATCCGGGAGATTTGGACATCTGCCTCTCTCGAGGGGTGCGTACAACTCCCTTTACTCTTGAATGCTCACTTCATTCTATCGGCCTCTCGGCTAGCCAAGAATGAAAAAAAAGGTGGAAGGTATATATCGATAATATACCTCCAACCCATGATTAATCAAGAGTAATTCAAGGCCCTAACCTAAAAAGAAAAGATTAATCAAAACATCATAAGTTAATCACTCGAACCTCAAATCATCAAGATCGAGTACAAGGAGGATTAGGTAATCATAGTGAAGTGCAGGAGGGGGGATGAGTAGTAAAGCATAAAAAGAATACATGCTAAATAAAGAACACTTCTATTAATGAAAAGGGGCAAGTTACACAATGGAAAAAGAAATTACAAGTGCAAGGAATTGAAACCTATTCTAGCCCTACAATTAGCACTAAGCAACACTAAAGATTACAAAGAAAGCATAAACAAGTAAAGATTAAACTAGGGTTAAAAGAAAATTACAAAGAGAGAGAGAGAGAGAGAGAGAGAGAAAAGCATAAGAAAGTTCAAGAACCAAAGGGGCAGCACCTCCCCCTCTCAACCAAAGCTTCCTGAAATGGAAGGGGGGCCTGAATTTATAGGCAAAATTCTCGGGTTGGTCACGACCTCCGACACGCCCTAGGGGGGCGTGTCATGGGGCATGACATGTACGAAGTTGACCTCAGGTTGTGGGATCTGGCGGGAAGGATGATTGCTTCAGTACGTCGGTCGACACGCCCATGGTCACGCCCGTGTAGGGGGCGTGACACGCACGTCATGTCGAAATCATTGGTCGAAAATCCGTCAGTCGTCGGAAAGGTTGATGTCACGCCCTAGGTCACGCCTGTGATGGGGGGCGTGACAGTACTGTTACGTACTGTGGCGGAACCTGCATTCAATGCGGCGGTAGGCTTTGCGGCAGAGGGCGACACGCCCTTAGTCACTCCTGGCGACACGCCTGAGGACGGCGTGTCAGGGGGCGTGATAGCCGTTTTGTTCGTTTTTTCTGTCCCTTCCAGCAAGAGTCCTCGGGATCGGGTGACATGCCCTAGGTCATGCCCAGGGAGGGTGTGACAAAGGGGCGTGTTAGGTCATTTTTGTCCAATTTTCTGGAAACCTTTAAAAAGACAAGAAAAAGTCAGTGGCAATAATATTTACATAAAAATGATAAAAAATAAACTAATAACTGAAATGATTTGTACAATATAAAATAGAAAATACGATAATAGTTTAGACTACAAAACGTATTATCAAATATCTAATGAATATTTTTCTTCTGTCAGATATATTTTCTTCTGCTTTATGATTGTTTTTGTTTTTGTGTTAGTGACCTCACTCAAATAGGGGGAGATTGTTGGATCCCTAGTTGGATTTGGGCAAGGTTCACTAACTTAGGCTATGTATGACCCAATATTGTATAGCTAGGGTCATGTAAAGTTGTCCCGAAGTTTAGGCTAAGTCCTGATTAGTGCTACCTCCTTGGACAAGCCAGAAGTGGTTTTCAGAGAATCAGTTTTAGCAGCTTTCAGAAGACAGTGATCAGTTCGAAATTCTTTGAACTCATCTCGACCATCGTCGATCTCAGATCGATGAACTCAGAGTTAATTCTCTGAGCTGAGCTCGACATTCTCAGAGCTCAAATCGATGCTTAGTTTTCTTCTATCAGTTTCACAGCTCGACGATCTTAGACTGTAGATTTGGAAAGTTATTCTCAGTTAGCAGATCACAGATCTCAGGTCAACAAACTTGAATTCCCTAGATGACGATCTTTGATATCAGGTCGATGAATTATGTTTTGCGTTCGAAGTTTTCTGTGTAGTTCCAGAATGAGTCCTTCCCTCTTCTGGTCCTTATTAGTAGTATTATTCTGCGCATTTAATGCAAATATTCTTTTGAATATAGCAGTTATTTAGGTGCATTAAATGTGGTATTCTTCAGAATAAATATTTTCTTATTCTATCAAGAATAGTTGGGAAACTCATTAATGTTATTATTCCATCCGTCTTCTATTCCCCACAGCAGCCAGCATTTATGGAAAGAATTAAAAAATTCAAATAGAATTTTTCAGCAATGGAATAAAAGTAATTCTCACCTATTCGAGAAATACAACAGACAAGTAAGACAGTCAGAGAGACAAGAAGAGAAATCGAGAAGCACTGCACAGAAAATACTGAACAAGCACTCGATGATCTAAATGCCTTTTTCATACTCTGCCAACACTGTAGTTTGAAGAAGAACAAATCATCGAGATAAAGAGTTTTCTTCAACTTCTGTTCCAGAAATCCACAAAGACATTCTATTCAACATCTATTACTAGATTTCCTGGATCTTGAAAGATCAAGTTGAAGACCTACTCACCCTTTAGCTAAGCTCTGTTCTTCCAGAAGCATTCTACTTCTCAGGGGGAGCTTTGACATCACCATAATCCACACAGTATTCTCAGTTGTATTAAGAAAAGAGAAGACTTCCATCAACATCTTCTATCCCATTGTACAGGGTTATAATTCCGTTCAAAAGTTAGTTTGGTTAACAAGTCTCCCTCCAAAAGGCTTGATGTTGGTTTTTTGGCACCAAATCAAAAGCCTGAAGGGTTTCCTGATCTACCTGAACCAGATCTTATGGTGGAAGTCACCTGATCAAAACTGTTAGTGGATTCCGACCAAGGGTGGTGGAAGAGGTTATGTACCCAAGTTTAGGGGAACCACTATAAACTTATTGTGTCATCTGGTAGCTCCATTTCTTTTGTTTTTGTTGTGCTTGTGATTGCTGGAATTGTTAGCTTAGTTTTCTTATTCCTTAACTAATATATGGTATCACTATATTTGCTATGATATAATCTAGAAAAAGAGCCAAATTTTTAATACTCTATTCACCCCCCCCCCCCACTAGAGTAATTTGATCTAACACCCTCCTTTCACCTCCAACTCTTAGGGATGTTACAAGCTTTTGTTTTCAATAGAGATCCCCGTAGGCTTAACCTTTATTTTGGGGACGAAATATTTATTTTTATATATTGGGATTTGTAACATCCCTCAAACAACTAGACCCCAAGGTCCTTGTTTTTTCATGACTAGGTCATGACAAAACCATCAGAAGCTCTAGATCAAGTTGGTATGACCCAAGGTGAAAATCACATTGGTCTGCCTTTAGAATATCCTCAACATCAGACCTAAGGTCTGACTTTGGGCTTCAACTTTACCCCATGACCCTACCACAACACCACTAACACCTTGGGTAGTCCATAGGGTCATTAACGACCCATTGTGGGTATTCAAAGTGGTTAAGATGACCTAAGTCAACCCTAACACTAAATGGGTCAAACTAACCTACATAGGGTCAATTGACCTTCCCTTAGCCAAGTAGACCCCACCAATTCCCTCCTAACTCTAGAGTGGGGTCAATGGGTCACCAAGGATCCATTGGGGTCAACCCTACTGACTATATTGACCAAAGTCAACTCAAACCCCAAAGTGGTCAAAGTGTCCTTAATAAGGGTCAAGTAACCTTCAAGGTGCCAAGTCAACCCTACCCATCCCTACCTAGACCCTATGGGAGGCAAATAGGTCACCAAGGACCCATTGATAGTGACACAAAAGGTCAATTTGACCAAAGTCAACCCTACGTTAGGTCAAGTCAAACTTATCTAAAAAACGGCTAATCCAAACTCAAGCCTCTAGACACTTGAGATAACCACCTCCTAACCACTTTATATTAGCTTAGTGGGCTGCATTTAGGCTAGTGGCATGCCATAATTCAGCAATGAAGGGAAGGAGAGAGAAAACTCCAAATTCCTCTTTAATGAAGGAGAGAGAAAAGGAGTTAAAACCATTCATGTCTTGGGGAAGCCAAGGGCCACCCCTTTTATTGCTTGATTCATTCCCCCATTCAGTGTGGAGAAGGTCAGGGGTCATCCTGGTATATTTTCAAGGCTAGGGGAGGAGAACCATCATGGCCAAGAAATGCTATTCATGGCCAATAATGGTGCCATGAAGGAAGGCCCTTCTCCTCCCTCCATTAAGGGCTGGATTCAACTCCTCTGGGGAAGAGGAGGAGTTTCTAGCCGTTTCCTAGCTGGATTGAGCCCAATTCACCTCCCCACCACCATGGTCGAGGAAAGCTCTTTTAGGACCATTAATGGCCACCTCAGCTAGACCTCTCCCCTCCCCCTTTTCACTGTTTTAAAAGCATCACAAGACTCCAGGGATTCATTTCCATCCTTGACAAGATGATTCCAAGCAAATTCACTGCGCAGCTGCAGAACTCTTGCGATTCCTACACCACTAATGGAATCCCGGAGATTGGCGCGCCTCCAGCCTGCAAACAAGGTCCTCCCCTTCCTCTCTCACTATGGGTAGGTCATAGGAACTGTTAGGGCCAATATTCGGGCACAATTAAGCCTGATCGGGAGAATCTTTCTCCTAGTTTTTCTGCGAATTAAAGCTTGTAAGGATCGCAAGAATCCGCCCTTGCAGCGGCTGTGCCGCTGCCTGGCGATAACCACTACCTCAACGAAGGTGGTTGTGGTGGTGGCCGTCCAGGGAGGTGGCCGGATGGTCCGGAAATTGGGCTGGAAGTTGCTCGAGGTAGGCTAGAAAATGGCCATCGACCGGAAGAAGAAGATGACCCAGAACCCCTTGGATCCTGCTTTAAGATTCTTGTGAATCATTTAATTATATTTTGATTATTATAATTTCGGTTCCTTATAATCAGTCACCTTGGAAAATTAACTAAAAATACATAAAAGGCTTCCTCTGATAAAATGATCAACATATAAAGTGTAGCTCTTGAAGTGAACTTTGTTTTAAAATTTACTCCAACAAATTTGGATAAGTGGTCTGTCCACAGTAGTCATTTTGGTGCAACCTATACATAGGTGTGACCAGACAAAATAATTAATGCCCACGCCTAACCACTCACCCAAATGCTTTGAAATTTAGAACATAGGCTTTCCATAATTTTCCCCTCATATTGTCCAAAAATCAGAAATTTAGGACAATATTTTTCAATATATTTATGAATAATTTAATAAACCATATGTAATTTAATTAGGTACTATAAACTCCTCAAAAACCACCAAAATTTTGGTGGGTGATCTTAGGTTGTGGTATGAGGTTTCATATGAATTTTCATACCTTTTGGTGATTGTTTAGATTGGAAACAAGCAAACCCTAAGTTGACTCAATAAGCGGTAATTAGGGCATAGTGCTCCTTGTCAGTTTAAGTGGTCAAATCAACTCAACAGAGGCTGAGACTTTGACCACTAGCTTTTTATGACCATAGACACCCTCCCATGGAAGATGGGGTGGATTGGGGTTGATCTTCTTTAGGACCCAAGACAAAACCCTAAGGTTGGTCTTCGGTTGTTTGTGAAGGACATGGAGTTGAATGCCCTTGTATTGATGTGAAATTTGGTAGAGAGGACACTCGGGTAGCTAAGGTCCTCTGGTAATAATATTAGAGGATTTGGAGATGGATAAACCCCTCAAAACCCAAACACTAATTTAGGTCACAATCCTTAAAATTGAAAGATAGGTAATTAGAGCTCTGTGAAAAGTTGTAAAACATGGGTAGTGTAGTCATAAGGTTAGTATGAGTATTTACTAATTTTATTGGAAATTTTAGAACAATATTTTAGTACCACCTTTGCAATCCACGTGTTATCCCTTATTAATTATTTGTTTATTATGACCTCACTATTCATTGGATGGTTTTGAAATTAGGATAGAGGGAGTTTTAGACCATTATGCTCTTACAAGAATGTTTTTGTAATTTTTAGATGTAAATTACCAGTACATACTTCACAAGTAAATAAATAAGAGAATATGATTAATAATAGATTTCGAGCCTCACACTTATTAAAAAAAATGTGAAACTTTAGCAGTAGTGTTCCTTGGACAATATGCTCATGTGGGAGTTTAATTGCAATTTTTAGATATATAATTTCTGTATTTAGTTCATTAATTTATCAATTTAGATTATTGTTCAAAATTAAGTTTAGAGTTCACTACTCACTGAAAAATTATGAAACTTGACCTAGAGTTTTTATAGGTCATTATATACATGCTTGGATTTTCTCAGAATTTTTGGAAGTATTTTAGTAGTACTTATCTCTTTAAAATGATTAATGTAGGTTATGTTCATAATTAGGTTAGGGGTCTAAACCTTGCTGAAAAATTGGGAGACTTAGAATTTACGATTAAATAGTCATCTTGTATTTATCATAAATTTTTTGGAGCATTTTGCATGCTTGAAAAATGTATTTCATGTTCAAACAAAGGTATTTGGATTACTTAGAAAATTAAATAAGTTATCAAGTAAATTAGGAAAATTATGAAATTCTAGATTTAGGCTAAACATGTCATGATAGACCCCCAATAATTATTATAGTGATTTTGGATGATAATTCTGATTACCTCCCATTGTATACATCATATAGCTTAGAATGGTCTGCGTTTAGTAAAACTTCAGAAATCATAATATGGTGCAAAATTAACCTAGAGAGTTGGAATATTAGAGTACTTATTTGATAAGTGAAATGAGTTCATCATCGGAAGTCGTGAAGAGGAGAGGGAGGTTTGACTGGTGTTAAGAGGTGCTCGGGGTCGACGAAACATTGTCTTTCCCATGGAGAGAGAAAAAGTCAAAATACACTAGGGTGAGATCCAGTACAACATTAAAGGGACTGGGTAATGGGTAACAACCAATATTAATAAGTGCCTTGCGAAAGGGAATGATGGGCATCAGTTACCATCATAGTTCCTAGTGCCCTTTGAGAGCCCTTCACGGGGTATGCCGGGGGCAGTCCTTGGCTAACCTAAATAGTAGGAATAATAAACATCAAGATCAACTAGTATAACTAGGGTTTCACTTTCACACACCACAGTGTCTTAGGAAGTTATTTTGACTAGGATGTCCGGGCGGAAGGCTCGATGGTTGTGGAAATGGGCAAGTTAGCCCGGCGAGCTTGGCTCGATAGGTAAATGTGACGGACGGGATAGTCCGCGGAGCATTGTCTCGGTGGTTGATACATTAAGGGTGGATGTGCACAAATTATAAGATGGTGGGTCTACGGTATTCAACGATCGTTCGCATCGACGTCGATACGTTGAATTGGCAGTGTGGTTGACACTTGGCCATGGAAAGATTGGTGGATGCCAAACATAGTACATGGTGACTCTAGGTTGTGTTCTTATAGAGGTGTACGTAAGGGCTAGGCCTGGTAGTGCGAATACCCGCCTAGGAGTGGGTTGCCCGACCCACCATCTTTGTCTGCCACTACGGACGTTCCTGGGAGTGAAGCTCGCTGCCCGAATAGGGGGAACTAAAGGTCTTTGCACGAAGAATCGTGTGTGTGTGTGTTGCACCTACAAGAACATAACATAAATCCACATAACATAGCATACCATGACATCATCATTCAACCCTTACACCTAATGTATAAATCGATATGGGTCGTTTTATACATTAGGTCTTGTAAAATGACCTCTTGGTTTATAGGCTTGTGTGGGTAAGTCTATAAGTTATGGTTATTCTTTAAATTATATATTAAATGCTTACAAACCTACACCCTATCGTATAAATAGGAATGGGACTGTTTATACGATGGGAGCCTTGTAGAAGATCCCTTGGCTGATGTGTTCGTACATGCGATCATATAAGTTAAGGTTTCACATTTCATATTTTGCCTATTGGATCACTATACTGCTTTATTTTATCTGCTATATAAAACTGCTAGTTTAGCTCCACCGTCACCTGCCTTTGTACTCTCCACTTTCATAGTTTCCTTTTCCTTCTCCCTCCTTGGTTCCTAGGAGCAATGGGGGAGGGGTAGGGGATGATAGGGCTTAGTCTTTAGGACTAAAGGTTTTCAGACAACAACATTACAGGGGCTCTAGATGTGAGGCAGGGACCAGTAGCAGGGGGACCAGCACCAGCAGTGAACGGTGTGCATGGAGGTGGGCAAGTCTAGTACCGGATCACTAGTGGTCAGCTACATGAGTTTTTAGTCTTTTCTTTAGCTTCCTCGAGTGATTTAAGTGAGGATCCGATGTACCGGGCTTAAGCCTGGTTATATTTCTAGTTTCGTCATATTTCAGTACTCTTTTCTATATATGGACCTACTGTGATTTCATTTTTTTTATATATGATTCTGTGGACTCAATTGTGTTCAAGTTTATAATTACTTCTCTCTCTTGATGATCGAAAAGGCTGGCAGAATCGACGTTTTTAAGTGGCGGCCCTCCCGAGTGTCGGTGCCACCACAAAACGACGATTCTGAGCTTAAGACCTCGGGTCTGAAAAAAATGCGGTCTTATAGATATCACTAGTTATAGCTCCAAGAGAGCTTTTGTGGTTGATAATACTGTATCCTGAGGACTATATGGGGTGCATTGTAAGCTGTTGAGCCCATTGTGCCCATCTTTAGTTGTCTTGAATGCCGATCGTGGAACATAATGTTTGTAATGATATGAATAGGAAAGGGGAGGCTTACCCTCATCGTTGTCTCGTAGACATGACATTTTGAGTAACAGGATGTACATGAACTATACCTAGGCCATATTATGGCGATAGATTATCTCATGAATTCCTAAAGTACCATTAATATAGTGGACATTCCATATAGTAGGTTATGTTTTCTCCTTTGCTTTCGCTAGAAAGTTACTCTGAGTATGGATGCATAGATGTTTGGTATTTCATTTTGTGTTGCTTTCGTTTGTTTATGGAATATGGCATGGGGCCCTAGCCGGAGATTTTGTTTTATTTTTCATGGCGTGTAGGTTATTATACATCATTTGGAGACCAACAGTCCCCAGAAAGGGCATTTTTCTGTATTGTGTCCTAATGTTGGGTCAGTCACTAAAATGTGAATTTATTTCATATTGATGATTGTATGGGCCAAGAGCAAGTCAAATTGACCTAAATATTTGGTGGTTTGTATATTAGGTATCATAAGGCTCTTGTTAAATGTTTAAGATCATTTGGAGCTATGTATGTGGGTGTATTCCACTTTCTTTGAAATATAGTTATGGACAATTGTTTACACTTAGAAAAATTATGTATTTTGTGTAATTAGTGTTGGATCCGATATTTCACATTCCTTATGTTTGAGAATATCAACTCCTAGGTTGTATTTGATCACGTCTTGTGTTAATAGAGTGTGGAGGTTGATAGGTACAAGCAAAGAAAATTTCTTTTTGAGATACCGCCGGGCGATAGGAGGTACCGCTGGGCGGTAACTGGAATTAAATTGAAATGGCGCTTGAGAAGCTATAGGAAAGTGCTAATACTACCGCTCGTGCTTGACCAGTTAATTAAATCGACCCGACGCTCTGGAAGCTATTGGAAAGCGCTTGTTTTACCGCTCGCGCTAGCCCAATGAAATTAATCGACATGGTGTTCGGGAAGCTATCGCACAACGCTAGTTGTTACAACGCCGCACTAGCTCAATCAACGACGCATTGAGAGTGGTTAGAATAAAAGTGTTGAGTGAGTCGAGATAGTGGCATTGAGTGAATGCTACCGCCGGGCGCTACCACTTACCGCGCTGTGCTATCCATTCGACAAGCGTCGAGCCGTGTTCGTCGAGCTACTGACCTACTGCAAGACAGTATTGATTACAGCAATGAGCTAGCCGCTCGACGAATATCGAAGCGCTTTTTCTTAAAACGACTAATATTCATTTTAATTATTTTTCAAGATTTAGACGACAGCTGGCACAACAAGCGCGCGAACCTACAGCTGGGCGCTAGTCTTAACACAGACGGTAGCCTTTTTTATGAAGACATATAAAAGGCCGCCTTAGTTTTTGTGCCCATTAACAGAAGAACCGAAGAGTGACGGGAGTACGTGAATTCTAGGGTTCGGCCTCCCTCTTGTGCTCCATTCCAAGAGTCTTCATCGAAGAAGAAGAAGAAAGTCTTGTCTCTCCCTTTCATGAACGAAGGACTCCGGCGATCCATGATCTTCATCGACTACGAAGAACCGTCCGGTTGCTAGCAAACGGAGATCTCAAGAACCGACTGCGGATTGCTCATTGGAGAAGTCGTCAAGAGGGAGAACTTCAATTTTTAGATTATTTATATTTTCTACTATTGTACTTTTCCTTTGTTTCTTGATCTTATGGAGAGGAAAATCGACAGGTAAAGGTCGTCGGAATTCGGGTAGGGCTCCGTGGAAAATCCTTCTGGGGATAAGGATGTCTAGATCGGGAGGATATAGTGGGGCTTTAAGACCCTTCCTTGTGAGGAGGTGAAGAGCCGGCTTGAATACTTTTCTTGGAGGGAAAGGAGAGATCCAACCGGTCCATGGAGCGGAACGGTATAGAATCAAAAGAACATTTCTATTCATCGACTTCGATCTCCGACATCACGGGGATCACAAGTTTGTAACTGTTGAAAACATTGGTAGTTCTAATTCTTGCAATGAATTATATTTACTGTTTTACGGTTCCATGCTATGTTAGATCGTAAATCTCTCTAGTGTGCGTTGGTCTCCAAAGGGAATTTTGCCCAGGAAAACAAGATCTGTGGACTATCGTCGCGCTCTAACAAGTTAGCGCCCCGCGGTAGCTTCCAATACTTGTCTCTCTGGACCAAAATATTTTTGAATTTCTAAATAATGCTCAAAACATTATTCACCCCTCCCCCCCCCCCTCTATGGTTGGCCACTAGATCCAACAAGTGGTATCAAAGCATGGACGTATGGGCCATGATAAAGACAAAGGACACTGCACCCACTATCACAGTTGGGGATAAAGTCTTAGAAAAACCACATGACAAGTGGGATTACGCAGAGAAGCTTAGATGTACAAATAATGCCAAGTCTATAACTCATTATTTTGTGCCTTGGAGAAAACTGAATTTAATTGAATATGTAACTACGAGACTGCTTATGATATATGCCTTCTTCTTGAGCTAACTCATGGAGGTACTTCGCAGGTGAAGGAGTCGGAGCTATTTTGACCCGAATTCAAATATGAACAGTTTCAGATGGAGATTTACGAAGATGTGGACAGCATATACACACAATTTACAAAGATCGTAAATGCCTAAAGATCTCTTGGAAAGAACTTTCCAAATGGTGACCTAGTGAGGAAGATCCTACCATCTTTGCAACCTCGCTTCAACCCGAAGGTGACAGCTATTGTTGAGTCTCATGAGATCAGCACCCTGGAGGTAGAGAACCTCCTCGACAATCTTAAGACACACGAAATTGAATTGAAGATTTAAGCAGAGTAATATCCCAGGGAAGTAAAGAAGAAGGGACTGGCACTGAAGGCCACAAAGGAGAGAAAAGCTGCTGAAGATTATGAGGAAGATGAGGAGGAGAGCCTCTAAGTTCGGGAGTTCAAAAAATTCATGAAGAAACCCAAGAAGCAGGGAAAATTAAAAAAATTCTTGAAGATAGGAGCTAGAGAAGGCATAAGGTGGAACAAGCCATCAAAAGAGATGGAAAGCGATGATGAGAAGTCTCAGCCGGAGTGTTACCACTGCCAAGAGCCTGGGCACTTAAATAGAAAATCCCAAAACTCCAAAAGGAGGAAAAAGGAAAGGAAAGACGTCACAAAGGGAAGAAGAAGGTGTGGATGGTGCTAACCTGGGATGAGGATGGATTTGATGAGTCAAGCACCACATACTCTGGCAGTGAAGACGAGACGAATCTATGCCTCATGGGAAAGAAAAAAGAAGAATCTGACGATGTGTCTAGTATCCAGAGTGATACTGAGGTAACTCCACCTACTTATAATGAACTTCTTGAAATTTATGAAAATTTAGTTTATAAATTAGAAAGCATTATTTCTAAGAAAAATTCCTTGAGAGCCGAGAATAAGAAAATAAAAAAGGACTTAGAAAAATTGAAAAGTGAAGTAATTAGAACTGGTAAAGAGAAAATCGAGTGTCTAGGTGCTCTCACTTGATGACAACGATCGAACAACGAAAGGCAAGTCTTTCAAAGTCGTTGGTGAGAACGAATAGTCTCATAAATGAAAAGGATTTCTTGTAGAAGAGACTTCACTAATCACTGGCCAAGGTAGAGGAAGGAGAGAAACAATTTTCCAATGAGTGTGTGATGCTTGTGACTGAAAACCACACCATAAAGGTGGGGCAAAGATCCATGATCTTAACTGTGCCATCCAAAAGTTTGGAATAGGCCAAAAGTCTTTAAATATGCTGTTTGTTGCACAGTGTCATGGATTTGGGATGTTTGGACTAGGATATGTGAGTCCAACATCACCACCGAGCCGAAATCTCTATCATTCCAAGCCTAAATCAAACCTTAATAAATCTAAAGATAAGGTTAAGATTTCTGGAGGTCTTTCCCCATCCTCAAGCAAGAGCTCAATCAACTCGATAAAAGCAGTATCCACTGCTTAAACTTTATGTGCAAAATATAATAAGTTTGGTCACACATCTGGCTCATGTTTGACGAAAGGTGCCAAGAAAAATATGTAAGTCTGGCTACCAAAGTCTTCTACCTATCACATGGGTGGGACAACTTGGGTAACCAGATCGAATTTTACCCTCATCTTCTTTTTAGGTCAATTGGCAGGCTAAGGACACAAAGAACGTGTGGTACTTGGACTCTGGGTTCTCCAAGCACATGACAGGAGATAAAGAAAAGTGAAAGTCTATAATTTCAAGGATAGCTAAATCACCTAGAGGGGGGGGGGGGGGGGTTGAATAGGTTATTGCTGTCTTTATTAATTCTTTTCTTTTCTTTTAGTTTGCTGCTTCAGTGGTTAATTAATTTTTTCTTTCAAGATGATTTACCCATTCACAAAGAAAACAACACAGCAAAGAACACAGATATTTATAATGGTTCCCCAACTGGGTACATCCACGTTCCCTCCCACCTATCCAACTGTCTTGTTAGACCTGACACTTCTCAAAAATGCTCCAAGGAGCTTACACCCAGGGCCCTGAGCCTTACACAAAGATTCTTCATAGAATCCATACTCAGAACCACAAGGGTTCCTACCTCAGAGCCCTGCATAGCTCCTACAGCTCAGTGATCCACTGATCACCTACCTCAACATTATTTCTAAGGCCTACAACTCAGGCTCTACAGCCCAAAATCTTCAAGCACACAGCCCTACTATCAGAGTGTTGTAACACTCCTATAACTCAGTACCCTTTCAGGTACCTACAGCTCAAATCCAGGTAAACTGAATGTAAAGCCCCGAAACTCAGAAGTAAATCGGGCGGTGTTTTGAGCCAAGTTTGTGTCTAGGAAGGGTGAACACGGCCTGTGATACGGGCGTGTCACAGGGCGTGTCGTGCTCTGGTAGTCGAGTTGAGGTCGACGAGCGTTGAGTGCTCGAACACGGCCTGTAACACGAGGGTGTCACAGGGTGTGTCAGGCACACGGCATGTGATACTGGCGTGTCACATGGCCATGTACTCCTCTGGAAGTTTGGTCCTGTGTCGACTGAGGGACACGGCACGGAACACGGGCGTGTACTATATGACACGGGCGTGTCAGTTTCGACACGGGCGTGTGGTCACCCGTGTCCACCATGGGACGTGACGGTTTGCGTGGCGGTTATTCGTGACACGCCACTGGTCACGGGCACGTCAATGACCCGAAACGGGCATATCGAGTTGGGACACAGGCGTGTCCCAACCCATGTCCTTTTTTGTCCTCGATAATCGTGTCTGGATCGAGGCACATGGCCTGGGACACAGCCTTGTGCAAAGCCGTGTTCAGCCTAGGGTTTGAAGATTTTAGGCAAATCTGAGCCATTCATTTTCTTTTAATATGATCCGATGGCCCCGATGAGTTCCTGCTGAGTTAAGTTCGGGAATGGAGGGTTAATTCCTCATTTCGTGTTATGTTTTCTCTTTCTATGGATTTAGAGAGAGGAGAGAGAAAGGAAGAGAGAAGGGGAGGAATCCAGCCACCGGCGGAGCATTAGAGCACGAAATTGAGAACCGAGACAAGATCCGTGAAGAGAATTCCCTTGCGAAGCCTTTCATCCGGCTAGTTTTTCATGGCGCCTAAGCAGACTTAAAGGGTAATGATTCTCAACATGAGCATGTGAAGCTCTTCTTCCTTTGCATAGGTAAACCCTCTCCCGTGAGTGTGTGGTGAGTTTGCGGTTTTCCTTGGGGTAGATATGTGATGTCCCCCTTGTTTAGAGTCCGGAATTGAAGTACGGGCATAGGCATTGTGTGTGAAGCCTACCCGGACGTGTTTGTCTGGATCAGTGATGTTGCATTGCATGAATATCCAGAGAAGAGTCTGTGCATTATTTTGGGTTTCTATGCGGGAGATTGTAGTAGAGATCCTTGGGGATTAACTCCAAGGCGCACCCGAAAAACTAGGCGGAATCGTAGTTCTGCTAACTTGGCGGCCGAGGAGCCAACCTTGAACATAACAAGGTTATGTGATGTTTTGAAATGTTTTAGGATCCTGGTGAGGCTTGGCCCGCACGTACGTATTAAAGTGACTAGGAGGGGTGAGCAATGGGCGGGTGGAAACGGACCTAGGCTTTGCAGTTCGGTGCTAGAGTCCCTAAAGGTTAACTGGCCGTTGGCATAGTCGGGAGTCTTGGACTACGGTCAGAAAGACTCAAAAATTATCACAATGTTTGCCATCCTGAGGGTGGTAGTGAAGCCACGGAATTAACCGGATTCACCGAGAATGTGCCTTGAGTGGACGGGGTGTTTGGCCGAGCGAGCCTACACCTGTGGCAAAATATATATTTGCACTTTTTTATTTAGCTGGGCTAATTATATGTAGGGAAGGAGCATCACTGTCCCGAGTAAGGGGAGGGGTCGTTATAATTTTGTCAGCTTTAGCTGATCGTTGCTTTGTTTGCCACCGTGCGGTGGAATGTTTCTTGCAGGTGCTGCAGAACCAAGCGCCAAGTAGCGGGCTGAAGCCCAACATGGTGAGCATGCCCTCGAAGGCCAAGCAAACTTTTGTTTTACTTTTGTCATGTGTGGCCAGCCTGTGAGCCGATGTATGTAAAACATTATATTGTCAAGTGAACATTTTTAAGGCCAAGTACTCTTTTGTGTTTTGTTTTTATTTCATTCCTGTGGTATAGTGGACATTCATGCCGTGGTTGTACAAATTTTGGGTTCTCTTAAACTGTTTAAAAGCTTCCGCTAGAATGCTCTGTGTTAGGAAGAGTAGTTGAGTTTTGGTATTATTCGGTAACACTTTCGAGTGTTCGTGGTATTTGGCGTCGGGTTCCAGCTGGACCTTCTATTATATTCCATACGACGGATGGGGGTGTTACAATTTGGTATACGACTTGGGTGTCGGTCATCTGTATTTGAATTCGTGGGCGAATTCTTTTAAGGGGTGGTGAGCACATATATGTGCGTCATCGTTTGGTGGAGACGACAAATCACAACTTGCTGAAGTCCCTCCCTCGTCTCCAACAAAGGACTCGCGTCGCCATGGTGCCCACTCGGGGCGACGTTATAATCTCCGCCCTCGGCTCAAGCCCGTCTAATCCTTTTATTTATCTCATTTTATTTTTCGTATTTGTTGTGCCACTTGTTTAGGCATTTTATTAGTCTCTTTAAGTTTAACCAAAAAAACATTATAGCTTTATTTTCATTTTGGGCTGCTAATAGCCGGATGATGGTTGTAAGCCTATATATAGGCATAGGATGTTTCCATTTGAGGCATTGAAGAAGAAAATTGAAAACCCTAAACCCATCTCTCTATTTCTCCTCTCTTTAGCCGCCCCCTCTCTCTCTCTCTTCCTCCTCACTATTTCGGCCGCCCCCCTCTCTCCATTCCCAAAAGCCGCCCACCTCCTCTACCACTCTCCCCTCTCCCTATCTCCTTCCTCAACACCACTTCCCCATCACAAGCTGCCCCATATCCGACCACCAACCTTCACCCATTCGGCCACCACCACTCTTGGCCGACCTCCATTTCCCCATCATCTTGGCCGACTACCTCCCCTTGGGTGGAGGTGGAGTGTTTCTTGCTCCGAGGAACTTGGAGACGGCGTGACTCGGCGACGGCGGAATCTTTTACTCCATCCGGCACAACTCCGGTGGAACTGCGGGCGAGTGATCCCTTGGTAAAGCAGTCGGAATCATCCATTCCGACTTGGGTAACGAACCTCTCCACTTCCGTGTGTTTCCCTCTTGATTTTTCTAGCGGCTGGAATAATTTTTGCGTTGCTTTCGAATCATTGAATTTTCATGGGTTTTTCTTTAAGTGTTGCAACATCACTACGCTTTATTTCCGAAAAGGGTTTGGCGAACCCTACAGCTTTTTGTTGGGGGAGATCTACCATTTCTCGATCGTGTTTTTGGGTAGATCTTCTTTGGTACAACATCGCTCGTCCGGACCGGGTGGGTCACTTTTGCTAGAAAGGATAACGGCCTATAGCCGCTTGTCCGATCTTTCCGATGGTGTGGCTACCGTGTTGGCTTAATTGTTTAGTTTGCATATTAGCGCGCTGCGTTTGAGCTTTGTGTGGTTGTCTTCGTGGGTGTTAGACGTCTCGCGCGTTAGAACGCTAAAGTGTTCACGTTGGCGGATAGTGGCCGGCATCAATTTGGTATCAGAGGGAGGTTCCTGTCAGTTTCTTAATTGACACCCCCTTTTATTTTTTGCACGTTAGCTCGCACTTCTGTTTGCACGTTTGGAGTCAAAAAAATCACACAAAAAAAGTTTTTCCCTGGTCTGCCAATAGCGGTGTAGATTTCTTATTTTTCAGCAAAAAAATCCAAAAAAAAATTTTTAATAACCCTCATTTTATTTCCAGTAAGAAAATCAAAAAAAAAAAATTTTTGGTAAATTGTCTAGCGGGATTAATTCCTTCTGTGGTCTGTCTAAGTCTGCTTTCTTCACTTGTGCATGCGCACTAGGCTCGGTACGGAATATCCCTCGTCGTCTTCCAATATGGATGATGACCGGCCTGAGGGTCGTGCCCTCACTGAGATTGAGGAGCTCCGTCAGGATTTCATGGAGCAGATGACGGCTCTTCGGGAGGCTTTACACGCAATGGGATTACAATAAGGAGCACCCGGTAATCCACCTCCGCACCAACGGGCGGGAGATAATCACAATCCTTACCCCCACCCCCCTAACGAGCACGCTCCTCGAGCACCATACGAGTTTGACCTTACTCGGGCTGTCCGAGTTAAGCCGCCATCCTATGATGGATTGGGAGACCCCCAAGTCTTCCAGGACTGGGTCATGGAAATCGAGTGTTACTTCGAATGGTATGCTCTCAACGATGCGGACAAGGTGCGTGTGGAGAGAATGAAATTATTAGGGCGAGCCAAGATCTTTTGGCTGAACGAAGAGAGGCGCTTGCGAGTAGAGAATGGTGCAAGGCCCATCGGTTGGGAAGATAGGAAGGCTAGGTTGACCGAGCAATACGTTCCCAAGTTCCATCGAACACAGATTTTCGATGATTTGGCTACCCTTAAGCAAGGGGCGAGGTCGGTTTCTGAGTACATGAGTTTGCTCAAGGATATGATGGTCCGTTGTGATGTGAAGGAGATGCCCGAGGTCACCCTATCCAGGTTCCGTAAGGGCCTCAACCCCGATATCCAAGGGAAGCTATTGCGATACGGCCACACGGACTTACACGTTACATTCAACGCTGCGTTAGATATTGAAAAACACAATGCGCTTAAAGGAAAGTCACGTCCTTTCCAGAAGGGCAAGTCCATCTTAGGACCGCCCCCTACAACCAGCTATAAGGATAAAGGAAAGTATCAGTCCTCTGATTCATCCTCCATTGTGGTGACGGCTAAAAACAATAGGAGTCCGACTGGGGAAAGAGTGCCGATAGGAAGAGTTAGCAGGACGAGCGTCACCTATTTTCTTGCGGGGTTCAAGGACACTATGCTAGTGATTGTCCTACAAAACCCAAGCCCCTAGCCCTGTTAGATGTCGCGGGCGGGTTTGACGACCTTACTTACGAAGCAGGTGATTTTAGTGATTCGGACGGCGTGCCGAGTGACATGGATGACGAATCCCACATGATGGTGATGAGATGTATTTTGGCCACCCCGCGGCCATTAGACGAATGGAATAGGACAAATATCTTCACATTAAATTTCAAGAGCGGTGAGAAATGGTGTAGGCTGATCATAGATAGCGGTAGTTGCATGAATGTCGTGTCTGAAGCCGCCGTGAAACGCATGTCCCTAGTTGCTGAACCACACCCTCACCCGTATAAGGTGGTGTGGGTGAACAAGTCATCCCTCCCCGTGGCGAAGCATTGTCTAGTTCCCCTCACCATCAAGGCCTACACCGAACCGGTTTGGTGTGATGTCATCCCCATGGATGCGTGTCACATCATACTTGGGCGCCCTTGGTTGTTTGACCATGACGTCACCCACTATGGTCGGGCTAATACTTATGAATTTAAGTTTAATGGCCGCGTCATCGTCTTGAAGCCCTCTCCTCCGAAGGACCCTTCGACCCCGTCCAAGGACACCGTCATCCCAGTCGAGAAGAGCGTTGGGTCTGATTGGTAGGAAGGAACTTACCCGGGATACCTTCATGGATGGAGTCCTTTATGCTTTAGTTTGTCTCCAAGTCAAGGACGATGCGGCGTTATGTGCAAGCTTACACCCGGCATTGAAGTCGCTCCTAGAAGAATTTGTGGATGTATATCCGGACGAGCAACCGTCTGAGTTACCCCCCATGCGGGACATCCAACACGCCATCGACTTCATCCCCAGCTCCTCCCTACCCAACCTCCCCCATTATCGCCTCAATCCGTCTGCGCATTTAGAACTACAAACCCAAATCACGGAGTTATTGCGAAAGGGATTTATCCGCCATAGCATGAGTCCATGCGCCGTGCCCGCCTTACTTTCCCCCAAGAAGGACGGCTCGTGGAGGATGTGTGTGGATAGTCGGGCCATAAACAAAATCTCTGTCATGTACCGATTCCCCATCCCCCGTCTCGACGATTTGCTAGATATGTTGGCCGACGCCACGATCTTCTCCAAGTTGGATCTTAGGAGTGGTTACCACCAGATCCGAATTAGAGAAGGGGATGAGTGGAAGACCGCCTTTAAATCTAAGGAGGGCCTTTATGAGTTGTTAGTGATGCCGTTTGGGATATCCAACGCGCCCAGCACGTTTTCTAGGATGATGACCCATGTTTTCCAACCTTACATGGGGAAATTCATTGTGGTGTACTTCGATGACATCCTGATTTTTAGCACCTCCACGAGTGATCATGAGTCGCATTTAAGAATCATCCTAACCACGTTAAGATCTGAAAAATTATTCGTGAACATAAAAAAATGTACCTTCTACGTGACATCTGTCGAGTTCCTCGGTTACATCGTTAGTTCAAAGGGAATCCATGTTGACCCTAAGAAGGTGCAAGCCATAAAGGATTGGCCCGAGCCCACCAACATTCGGGATGTGCGGAGTTTCCACGGACTCGCCACCTTCTACCGGCGGTTTATTAAGGATTTTAGTAGCATAATGGCCCCCGTAACCGAGTGCATGAAGAAGGGTGAGTTTTCTTGGACGAAGTCGGCAGCCAAGGCTTTTCAATTAATTAAGACGCGCATGTCCGAAGCCCCCCTCTTGCGTCTCCCAGATTTCTCCAAGGTTTTTGAATTATCTTGTGACGCTTCGGGAGTGGGGATTGGGGGCGTATTGAGCCAAGAAGTTCACCCGGTGGGGTACTTCAGTGAGAAGCTTGCCGGCCCGAAATTGAACTACTCTAACTATGATAGGGAATTCTACGCGGTCATCCGATGCCTCCAACATTGGCGGCACTACTTGCTTCCTAAGGAGTTCGTCATCCTATCCGATCACGAGGCGCTACGATTTATCAGTTCGCAGTCAAAGGTGAGCCCGCGACATGCTAAATGGGTCTCCTATCTTCAGGAGTACACATTCATCATCAAGCATCTGAAGGGTACCCTCAATCGCGTAGCGGACGCTCTTAGTCGTGGTAAGTTATTACTATCCACATTAGAAGTTAAGGTGGTGGGCTTTGATCGGATTAAGGACGAATATGTCCACTGCCCAGATTTCAAGGACATATATTTCACCACTCAGGATAACCTGCCCACAACCATTTCCGCGTTTTACATTCGTGACGGGTATCTTTTCAACCACTCGAAGCTATGTATTCCCCGCTCATCCATACGTCACTTCATTGTGTGGGAACTGCATAGTGGCGGGTTAGGAGGCCATTTTGGCCGTGACAAGACTATCGCGTTAGTTGAGGACAAATTTTATTGGCCCGGCCTTAAGACCATGGTTAGTAAAATCGTGGGGAGTTATCGGGCGTGCCAGTTGGCAAAGGGGAACAAAACGAATGCGGGGCTTTATACCCCTCTCCCGATCCCTTCGACGCCTTGGGAAGACGTTAGCATGGACTTCATTCTAGGCCTTTCGATCACGTTTAGGCATCACGATTCGATCTTAGTTGTCGTTGACCGTTTTTCCAAGATGGCTTATTTTATAGCTTGCAATAAAACTAACGACGCGTCACATGTCACTCAACTTTATTTTAAGGAGGTAGTGGGTCACCGCGACATTCCAAAATCGATAGTTACTGATAGGGACGTAAAGTTCACGAGCTATTTTTGGAAAACCTTGTGGAGGATAATGGGCACCAAGCTCCTATTTTCTTCGTCCTACCATTCGCAGACGGATGGGCAAACGGAGGTTGTAAATAGAAGTTTGGGTAGTCTGTTGCGCTGCCTTGTGGGAGACACAAGGGTACATGGGATCTTATCCTTCCGCATGATCAATTGGCATATAATAATTCCAAAAATAGGTCCACGGGTCTGTACCCGAATGAAATTGTACATGGCTATAAGGCCCCGGTGCCACTTGACTTGATTCCGTTACCCCCATCTTTTAAATCAAGCCAATTCGCACAAGACTTTGCCTCTCACATCCATGACCTGCATAAACACATTAATGAGACGCTTACCGCACAATATGCGTCCTATCAAGTTCATGCCAACACACATAAACGAGCATCTCCCCTGAAAGTCGGCGATTTAGACATGGTCCGTCTCATCCCTGAACGGTTGCCTACGGGCACCTTAAAAAAGTTAGCGGACCGGCGAGAGGGCCCTTTTCGGATCGTAAAGCTGTTAGGCGAAAATGCATTTCTTTTGGAATTACCCGCTGAATGGGGTATTTCCCCTATTTTTAATGTTTCGGACTTAACGCCATATATTGCTCCGTCGCTAGAATTATCTTCCTCCCCATTTACACCTACTACAGATTCTTTTGGGCGTACGACTGAGTGGGGAACGGGATCACTCGTTCCGTCGGTCTCCAACGGAGGTACGCCATATGTTGATGCATTAGATTTTCCCCCATTACTGCCTAATGCTTTTCCCAGGTTTGCCAGGATAGCTTTCTTGCCCGACCGGATTCTACAGGATGATGTACTTCCCACTCCGGATGGCGACGTGCGCCGTTTCTTGGTTCGTTGGCGTGGACGCCCCGCTTCAGATGACTCTTGGCTCCCGGAATCCGAGGTCGCGCTCTTGGATGATGCTCTTCTACGACGATATCTGCAGGACAACTCATCGGTGATGAGTCCTTTTAAGGCGGGGAGGATTGGTGGAGACGACGAACCACAGCTTGCTGAAGACCCTCCCTCGTCTCCAACAAAGGACTCGCGTCGCCATGGTGCCCACTCGGGGCGACGTTACAATCTCCGCCCTCAGCTCAAGCCCGTCTAATCCTTTTATTTATGTCATTTTATTTTTCGTATTTGTTGTGCCACTTGTTTAGGCATTTTATTAGTCTCTTTAAGTTTAACCAAAAAAACATTATAGCTTTATTTTCATTTTGGGCTGCTAATAGCCGGATGATGGTTGTAAGCCTATATATAGGCATAGGATGTTTCCTTTTGAGGCATTGAAGAAGAAAATTGAAAACCCTAAACCTATCTCTCTATTTCTCCTCTCTTTAGCCGCCCTTCTCTCTCTCTCTTCCTCCTCACTATTTCGGCCGCCCCCATCTCTCCATTCCCAAAAGCCGCCCACCTCCTCTACCATTCTCCCCTCTCCCTATCTCCTTCCTCAACACCACTTCCCCCTCACAAGCCGCCCCATATTCGACCACCAACCTTCACCCATTCGGCCACCACCACTCTTGGCCGACCTCCATTTCCCCATCATCTTGGCCGACTACCTCCCCTTCGGTGGAGGTGGAGTGTTTCTTGCTCCGAGGAACTTGGAGACGGCGTGACGCGGCGACGACAGAATCTCTTACTCCATCCGGCACAACTCCGGCGGAACCGCGGGCGAGTGATCCCTTGGTAAAGCAGTCGAAATCATCCATTCCGACTTGGGTAACGAACCTCTCCACTTCCGTGTGTTTCCCTCTTGATTTTTCTAGCGGCTGGAATAATTTTTGCGTTGCTTGCGAATCGTTGAATTTTCGTGGGTTTTGCTTTAAGTGTTGCAACATCACTACGCTTTATTTCCGAAAAGGGTTTGGCGAACCCCGCACCTTTTTGTTGGGGGAGATCTACCATTTCTCGATCGTGTTTTCGGGTAGATCTTCTTTGGTACAACATCACTCGTCCGGACCGGGTGGGTCACTTTTGCTAGAAAGGATAACGGCCTATAGCCGCTTGTCCGATCTTTCCGACGGTGTGGCTACCGTGTTGGCTTACTTGTTTAGTTTGCATATTAGCGCGCTGCATTTGAGCTTTGTGTGGTTGTCTTCGTGGGTGTTAGACGTCTCGCGCGTTAGAACGCTAAAGTGTTCACGTTGGCGGATAGTGGCCGGCATCATCGTTATAACATAAAAGAACCCATGAATGTCCACTTAGGAATGAAAAAATACACTTGTTTTGAGGAACCTAAGCGTTCCAGTGATTGCTTTTAGAAATTTGTGTGTCGCCTAATCAAGGGTTTTTGCTATTATAGATTCCAAGGAGCGGTGTTGGGCAATCGGAATGTCCACAATCAGCGGAAAGTAGTGCACCGAGTGACGTGCCTATAACCCCTCCTTCAGCAGAAACCATCAGATTGGTGGCTGATGCAGTCTTTGCTATGATCAATGCCCAACAAGGGCAGCCCACACCACCTGCTAATGAGCAAGAAACTATTAGAGTGGTAGGGCCAGGAGTGGTAGAATGCGTGGCAGTTGATCCGGTAGCACCAAGGAGAGCCACAGAGAAACAGCTTAAGCATGTGATGAGCTTTAATCCTCCAGTGTTCGACGAGATGGGAACGCCAACTCAAGCTGAGGTTTGGCTCTCTACGATGAAGAGGGTCATGACCGCCACAGAAACTGCGGAGTGGCAGAAGACCACAATAGCGACCTTCCTATTGGCTGGTGAGGCAAGGATGTGGTGGGATGAGTTGGAGGTTCATCTTTTAGTGGGAAGGCAACTTGCCGAAGTACCGATGGAGGAATTCTCAAGGTTGTTCTTGACCAGATACCTACCTTCTACCCAGAAGCTTGAGATGGAGAATAAGTACCTTGGTTTGACTCAGGGAGCGAGTAGTGTGGAAGAGTATCTCCACGAGTTTACTCGGTTAGGTCGTTATGCTGGTGCTATGTTTATTGAAGAAGAGCGAAAGACCAATCGATTTTATGCGGGCCTACAGGGCGAACTACAGCTACTCCTCACTGGGCCTAAGGCCCAGCACTTTCTAGCCTTGGTTAATGCGGCTCGGTCTTTGGAAAGGGTCGCAAAGAAATTTTAAGAGAAGAAGGAGCCAGGGGAAAAGAGGTCAGAGTTCAAAATGCTGAGTTAAAAGTCTGGTTTCCGTAGATGGAATAAGAAGCAAAAGACTTCAAGTTTAGCCCCTTCGTCTAGTGCGATGGGGGCAAACTCAAGTCAAGTCCTAGGAGCGTGCTACAACTGTGGAAAGGTGAGGTGTTTTGCACGTGAGTGTTGGAGCAGACGTGCAAAGTACGAGAAGAGGACTGGAGCAGCATATGAGGAAAAGGGGAAGGCGGCAGAGTCGACCGCATCCCACCATGCTCCTGCCCAGCCTAGAGTTTATAACCTTGGTCTGCAAGAGGCCATTAAACAAGCTGATGTGGTAACAGGTATGAGTTAAATATTTACTTTTTAGATTTTGTAGCCGTTACCTTTTTACATGTTAGCGTATAATCTTTGTGCTAGGCTTTGTGTTATTTTCGATAGTTCGGCGAGAGCCTTGTTTGATACGGGAGCTTCACATTCCTTCTTGTCCGAAAGATTCGTATCACGCATCGGATTTCCTTCCTCGATGGAAAATGACAAGATGGATGTGTTGTTTCCAAATGGGTGCTCAATGCCCGCGGATAGAGTCTGTGTGGTAAAGATTCAGATCAGGGATATGGATTTCGTTTTGCAAGCGTCGGTGCTGCCATTAGTGGAGTTTGATGTAATCTTTGGAATGGACTTGCTCTCAAAGCAGCGAGCATGCATTGATTGCAACCAAAAGGAGGTTAAGTTGGGACTAAATACTGATCGGGAGACAACTTTTTCAGGCATGAAAGGGTCGAGCAAGATTTTGATGTCGGCTCTTCAGGTGATTAAGACAGTTTGTTCTGGGGCAGAATTGTTTGTCGCATTAGTGCAGGCTTCAACGCCTAAACCTAGTCTTGATAGTATTGTTGTTGTGTCTGAGTATCCCGATGTATTCCAAGACGGTCTCCCGGGAGCCTCTCCTCAGCGGGATATTGATTTTATAATTGAGCTGGTGCTGGGTGCCAAACTGGTTTCATGCTCTCTGTATCGTATAGTGCCTAAGGAGATGCCGGAGTTGAAGGTGCAACTGCAAGAATTTTTAGAGCATGGGTATGTACGTCCAAGTTCATCGCCTTGGAGCGCACCGGTCCTCTTCGTTAAGAAGAAAGATGGGAGCTTGCGACTCTGTATTGACTATCGGGAGTTGAACAAGCTTACGGAAAAGGATAATTATCCGATCCCAAGGATTGACAATCTATTTGATCAGTTGGTTGGGTAAATGGTATATTCTAAGCTAGATCCAAAATCCGGATACTACCAACTAAGGATAAGGGAAAGTGACATCCCAAAGACAACATTCAGCACACGGTTTGGGCATTACGAGTTTACGGTCATGCCGTTTGGGTTGACAAATGCACCATACGTGTTTATGTATTATTAACAAGACGTTCAGAGAGTACCTGGACCATTTCGTGATATTATTTATCATCGACATCTTGGTGTACTCGCGGTGTGAGGATGATCACTACAAACATCTGCATACGCTATTGGAGACGTTGAGGAAGAATCAGTTGTATGCTAAGTTCTCCAAGTGTGAGTTCTGGTTATCCTCAATCGCGTTCCTTGGTCATATTGTTAGTAGTGAAGGCATAACGGTGGATCCGGCAAAGATAACGGCGATTCAGGAGTGGCCTATGTTGACGACGGTGGCGGAAGTCCGGAGCTTTCTGGGGCTTGCCGGCTACTATAGGCGCTTCGTGGAGAACTTCTCGCAGATAGCTCTACCACTCATGACGCTGACAAGAAAGGATCAAAAGTTTGAGTGGACGTTGGAGTGCGCACATGCTTTTGAAGAATTGAAGAGGCGGTTGGTCACGGCGCCTATTTTGCGTTTGCCGAGTGGGTCCGAAGGGTTTGAAATTTATAGTGATGCTTCGGGTAGTGGTTTGTGGCTGTGTTCTGCAACAGCATGGGAGCGTAATAGCCAATGGATCACGACAGTTGAAGGTTCATGAAAGAAATTATCCGGTCCATGACTTGGAGCTAGTGACCGTGTTATTTGTCTAAAGCTATGGAGGCACAATCTTTACGGTGTGAAGGTCGATATCTACACCAATCATAAAAGCCTGAAGTATTTTCTAGATCAAAAGGACCTGAACATGAGGCAGCGGAGGTGGATGGAGTTCCTGGGGGACTACACTTTCAAAATACATTATGTGCCCGGGAAAGAAAATGCAGTGGAGGATGCATTGAGTCGTAGGGCACCTGCGCAAGCCAACTGGTTGGCGGTGCATGATGAGAGTTTGGTCCGTGATTTGGAGGCTTTGGGGATCTCTTGCATTGACAAGCACGCTAGTGTCGAGGCAATATTGTGTTGGACAGATGTGCATTATGACCTAGCTGATAGGATTCAGCGGGCTTTGGTTGAAGATAGCAGTATGAAGCAAATCTTGGATGAATTGTTGGATGGGTCAAATTCCCAATTTGCGGTTGAAGATGGACTGCTAAGGAAGGATGGTCGCCTATGCATCCCAAGTGAGGATAACCTTCGGGAGGAGTTGATTTATGAGGATCATCATACCATGTACTCAATCCACCCGGGGAGCACGAAGATGTATAGGGACATGAGGTAGTTGTTTTGGTGGCCAGGGTTGACGAAGGATGTAGCACATTATGTGCCGAAGTGCCTAACTTGTACCCTGGTGAAGGCGGAGTGCCAGAAGCCCGGAGGTTTCTTAAAGTCCTTGCTTATCCCAGAATGGAAGTTCGACCACATTTCCATGGATTTTGTGCATGGTTTGCTAAGGTCGCAAAGGGGAAAAGACGCCATCTGGGTGGTCGTAGATAGATTGACAAAAGTGTCGTACTTCATCCCGAATAGGAATGAAGATTTCGTGGAAAAGTTAGCCAAGCTGTATGTGGATAATATTGTATAGTTGCATGGTGTGCCACACAGTATTGTTAGTGACCGAGATGGATGCTTCACGTCAAATGACTGGAGGTTGGTGCATAAGTTGTTTGGAACTAAGCTTAGTTTCAGCACAACCTTTCATCCACAGACGGATTGTCAGACTAAAAGGATTAACAGAATGATGGAGGACATGCTTCGTATGTGCGTCTTGGATTTTGGAAAGCAGTGGGAAGATCACCTGTACATGGTAGAGTTTGCTTACAATAATAGTTTTCAAGCGAGTATTAGTATGGCGCCTTTTGAGGCCCTATATCGGAGAAAGGGTCGCACGTCGTTGTCTTGGTTGGAGACAGGCGAGTCAAAGTTATATAAACGTCAGGCAGTGGAAAACGTCACTTCAATGGTACGCACGATTTAGGAACGGTTAAATATCGCTCAGGATAGGCAAGCAAAATACTATAATGCCAAGCATAGGAATGTGGAGTTCAGTTTTGGCGATTTGGTTTACTTTAAAATCAAGCCATTTAAGAGTGTCTCGTGGATTCGATGCTTGAAGAAGCTGAGTCCGAGATACCTTAGACCGTTTGAGATCCTGGAGCGGATTGGAGAAGCAGCGTATCGATTGAAGTTGTCTGTGGAATTGAGTGGGTTACACTATGTATTCCACGTTTCGGTATTGCGGAAGGTGGTACAAGAGCCTTCTCAGGTTGTTGCGATCGATCAAGTGCCGATTGATAGTGGGTTGACGACCAAGGTCAAGCCAGTTCACATTGAAGACTTTGAAGTCAAACGGCTCCGAACAAGGAAATTCGAATGGTGAAAGTCCGATGGGATAACTGAGGACGTGAAGAGCTTTCTTGGGAACGAGAGTAGACTATGTTGGAAGCATACCCCGAATTATTCGACGCAGGTAATATTTAAATTTTTTTGCATACCTTTAAATAATTTTGTGGACGAAATTGTTTAAGGGGGGAGATTTATAACGCCCCGAAACTGAGAAGTGAATCGGGCGGTGTTTTGAGCCAAGTTCGTGTCTAAGAAGGGTGAACACGGCCTGTGACATGGGCGTGTCATAGGGCGTGTCGTGCTCAGGTAGTCGAGTTGAGGTCGACGAAGGTTGAGTGCTCGAACACGTCCTGTAACACGGGTGTATCACAGGGCGTGTTAGGCATACAACATGTGACATGGGCGTGTCACATGGCCGTGTACTCTGGATGTTTGGTCGTGCGTCGACTGAGGGACATGGCCTGAAACACAAGCGTGTACTGTATGACACGGGTGTGTCAGTTTCGACACGGGAGTGTTGTCACCCATGTCCACCAAGGGACATGACGGTTGGCTTGGCAGTTATTCGTGACACGCCACTGGTCACGGGCGTGTCGATGACCCGACACGGGCGTGCCGATTTGGGACACGGGCGTGTCCTAACCCGTGTCCTTTTCTGTCCTCGACAATCGTGTCTGGATCGATGCATACGGCCTGGGACACGGTCGTGTGTAAAGCTATGTTCGGCCCAAGGTTTGGAGATTTTAGGCAAATCTGAGCCGTTTGTTTTCTTAAAATACGATCTGACGGCCCTGGTGAGTTCCTGCGGAGTTAATTTTGGGAATTGAGGGTTAATTCCACATTTCCTCTTAAGTTTTCTCTTTCTAATGAGTAAGAGAGAGGAGAGAGCAAGGAAGAGGGAAGGGGAGGAATCCGGGCACCGGCGGAGCATCGGAGCACGAAATTGAGAACCGAGACCAGATCCGCGAAGAGAATTCACCTGCGAAGCCTTTCATCTGGCTAGTTTTTCATGGCGCGTAAGCAGACTTCAAGGGTAACGATTCTCAACTTGAGCATGTGAAGCTCTTCTTCCTTTGTATAGGAAAACCCTCTCCCGCTAGTGTGCGGTGACTTTGTGGTGTTCCTTCGGGTAGATATGTGAAGTCCCCCATGTTTAGAGTCTTGAATCGAAGTACGGGCATAGGCATTGTGTGTGAAGCCTACCCAGACGTGTTTGTCTGGATCGGTGATGTTGCATTGCATGAATAACTGGAGAAGACTCCGTGCATTGTTTTCGGGTTTCTACGGGGTAGATTGCAGCATGGATCATTGGGGATTAACTCCAAGGCGCACAAGTAAAACTGGGCGGAATCATAGTTCTGCTAACTTGGCTGCCGGGGAGCCAGCCTTGAACATAACTGGGTTATGTGATGTTTTGAAATTTTTTAGGATCCGAGTGAAGCTTTTCCCGCACGTACGTCTTAAAGTGACTAGGTGGCGTGAGCAACGAGCGGGTGGAAACAGACCTGGGCTTTGCGGCTCGGTGCTAGAGGCCCTAAAGTGGAACGAGCCGTTAGCATAGTCGGGAGTCTTGGACTGCGGTTATAAAGACTCAAAAATTCTCACAATGTTTTCCATCCTGAGGGTGGTTTTGAAGCCACGGAATTGACCGGATTCACCGAGAAAGTGCCCTGAGTGTACGGGGTCTTTGGCCGAGCGAGCCTATACCCGTGGCGAAATATATATTTGCACTTTACTATTTAGCTAGGCTAATGATATGCAGGGAAGGAGAACCGACGTCCCGAGTAAGGGGCGGGGTCGTTATAATTTGGTCAGCTTTAGCTGACCATTGCTTTGTTTGCCACCGTGCGGTGGAATGTTGCTTGCAGGTGATGCGGAACCAAGCGCCAAGTAGCAGGTTGAAGCCCAAGTTGCTGAGCTAGCCCTTGAGGCCAAGCGAATAGTTGTTTTACTCTCGTCATGTGTGGCCGGCCTGTGAGCCAATGTATGTAAAATATTATATTATCAAGTGAACATTTGTAAGGCCTTAAGGCCAAGTACTCTTTTGTGTATTTGTTGTATTTCATTCCTGTGGTATAGTGGACATTCATGCCGTGGTTGTGCAAATTTTGGGTTCTCTTAAACTATTTAAAATCTTCCGCTATAATGCTCTGTGTTAGGACGAGTAGTTGAGTTTTGGTATTATTCGGTAACCCTTCCGACTGTTCATGGTATATGGCATCGGGTTCCACCTAGACCTTCTGTTTTATGCCATACGACGGATGGGGGTGTTACACTGAATCCTACAGGATGAAAGTAGGTTGATGGATATTCATGACACAAGAGATATATTTGTGTCAAGCTTTTTGACTGAGATAGAATCTGCCCAACAATGACTACAGGAGATTATTTACTGAGTCAACCTTTACTAAACTAAGATATACTTAGTCCTAACTACTTTCACAGCAACAAGTAATTACTTGTGATGGAATTTACTTATAGAGCAATGTTCTACCTCTCCTTGAACTATGACAGAAGCTCAGCCCTCTCTTATTCACAATAACAATGATCCTTATGCTGGAAGAACCTTGCACAACCATGTTTTGCCCTTCTCTCTTTCATAGGCTGAGGGTATTCAACCCTAACTTTGACTCCTGAAGAATTGTCCCCTAAGGTTTCTTTCATATTTCTGCTTCTTCAATCTTTCTTCTCTCCCCAGCTTCCATACAAAGTTATGTTGTGCTTGAGATGCTGGAACTGTGAAGAACCTTTTGCAAGGGTCGGCCCATGGCTGCTACCTTATGCTCAGAGAAGATACTCTGAACTATCTTGCTGGTGTAGGTGAAAATGGCACCAGCTATCTTGCTGTTGAAGATGTTGATTCCAACAACAGACTTGCTCTCTTTCTTTTTCAACTTGAGCTTCCTGTTCTATAGTTCCACAACAATGGCAGAGAAAAAGAATAACTGTTACTTTTTTTATTTATTAAGACCCAATGGCTCATTTAACAATGGGTCCCACACATTTAATGCTGGCTGCAAATATGCTTTAATGCCAATTGTCGTACAGTAGGTCTGTGGCAATCTTTGTCACCTAAAGTAGTCATCTTGCCACTTATTTGAAATATGTTGACTTGTTGACTTGCTGATATCACCAGCTATGGACTTAGCCAAAAATCAAGCATCATAGATTAGGCATTGAGTGAGTAAGCATCACTCAATGCCAAAACACTTAGAAAGATTCACTTTCTCTTGGCGTTAAGTGAGTAACCATCACTCAATGGCAAACTACTTAGAATATTAAGTCTGATTTTAGGCGTTGGGTGATTCTGCTCCACTCAATGCCAATGTTGCTTTATCAGCTTTCAACTTTTTGGCATTGAGTGAGTAAGCATCACTCAACGCCAAACCCATTAGACAAAATTTTGTCTACACTAGGCGTTGACAGCGTTGAGTCAGTAACTTCCACCCAACGTTTTTTGCCTTAACCAAATTTCTGCTATTCAGCAACATAAGCGTTGAGTACATTGAGTGAACATGCCTCACTCAACGCTTTCTACCTTAGCCAATTTTCTTCTTATTCAGCAACATAAGTGTGTAAAGCGTTGAGTGAACCCGCCTCACTTAATGCGTTCTCCCTTAGAAAATTTTCTATATTTAGTAGCATGGAATTGAGTTAGTTGACTTCACTCAACGCCTATGGACTTAGCCACATTTTATCTCATTCCAACTTCAGCCTTTTACTGCTTTAGCCTATCTCACAGCCTTTTGTTGTATGGCATTGAGTGAGTTGACTTCACTCAATGCCTGTGGAATTGGCCATTTTCTCAGCTTGTCACTTCCTTGGCTTTGACTGTATAGGTTTCACTCAGCGCAATAAGCCATCTGGCGTTGAGTGACTGATCTTCACTCAATACTAGTGGACTTAGAATGTTATCTTCCTTTCCACCACATCGGTAAAAACTTACCTGACTTGGCTACATAGGCTACTTGTCCCATCACAGCTTATTAGGACAAACTGCATTCATTCACCTTAAACACAGGTTAGATCACAACATGTGTATACATTATTTTTCTAGTCCTTCTTCAAATTCGGGACATTGGGATCAATGGACCCAATAATCTCCCCCAATTTTAAGAAGTCAAAACCTAAGCCAGTATATACACTAAACATACCTATGTTATAAATATTTAAATCATAACATCACTGCATAATTATGATAAATAATAGACATAATAATTAATGCATAAGTCAGATAAATCATAGACATATCAAATGATGTAGCAAATAAGTCTAACATATAGAAAATGATGAGTTAGACAGATCATGATTATAACAAAATGTTGTTCTATTTAATCGTATAGGGAATAAATGTTTGAGCGATATAAACACAGTGTTTCATCCCTAACCCTAAAAGCATAACTTGAAACATTTTAAGTTCCAGGTTCCCTTATCATAATTCCACTGCCTTTAGATTTCTTTGTCGGCTTGTATTCATCTCTAGCTATCTTATCCCTTTCTTATCAGCTCCATTAGCAGCCTTAGCCTTAGTAGCTTCAGCTTTATCCCTTTGTCTCTAAAAATAGCAGAAAGGCTTGGGAAAGTATTTGGATGGTTCCACAGCATCAAGAGTGAGAAAATTTGCCTTTTTGTTCCTCCAGAAAGTACTTCTTCCTGTGTCTCTCTTTTCCATCTTATCCCATTCAGTCTTGCTGTACCATTTACCTCTATCAGATCTTTTGGATTTGACCTAGTCCCAAGCAAGCAGAATAATAGATGTGGATTATGGGCTCCACTACTCGAAATAAGAGCTATGTTCAATTTCTTCTCTATATCTCTTCTTCCTTAGCTTGGCCTCCTCTTCAGCATCATCAATGATTCTTTCTTTGACCTGTAGTGACCGGTCTACTGTGGGGCTGAAGGAAGGATTTTGAGCACCAGTAGTCTTCTCTCCCCATTGAGCATTATCACTGTCACCTTTTTCAATGTACTGAAAATATTCTTGATTGTCTTGAACTTGTGCTTCACTGCTATACATCTTATTCAAAGCATCTTGTACATGGTCAGACATCATTGGGATGTTATTATATAGCAGAGGATCCATTCCCAATGAGCCTCTCACGACATTTGTGGCCCAGAACATATTCTCGGCATTTGTTCTGATGACATTTCTCTCCCCCTTTTTGACTTCTTCAATTAACTGAGTAGTTTGGGAGGTTCTATATTTTTTTATTTCCCCTTCTAGGTAGTTAACTCCAGCATTTACTTCATTTTTAACTTCTAACATGTAGTCATCAAGCATCGTGGTGCAGACATCCATCTTAGTGAAGATTTCAGTGTTCTTTTCTTTTCTCAGAACTTAATCATTCTTATGAATGGTCACAAAGTTCATGGCCTGAATATTTTGATTTTCAACTATAATAGTAATATTCTGATTTGACACATCCAGTTTATCCATGGTACAATCTACACCAGGAACAGCTCTTGTATAGAATATTAATGTTTCTACTTTCAGTAGATTCAGTTCAAACCTTATAGATTTTATCTCAGTTGCAAGATCATTTCAAACATCTTTGAGGGCTTCATCCACATAGTTTTCTAAAGCCCTTCTTTGCTCATCTAGCAAACCTTTTAGCTTGGCAATGAAGGTAGATGGCAGCTGATCAAATCTGGCAGATGTTCCCTCTTCCAGGGCTTCAGTTTCTCCTTACACTGGCTTGCTCCCTATTCTTTGAGGTGTGCCACTATTGTGGTATTCTGTATCTGGAGGTGGTAAGGAGTGTTCTTTCTCATCATTGTCTTCCTCTTCCTCAGATTATGAAGACACAAGATTATATACCACGTGACCAGGGAAATCAGAAGATTTCTTCCCATTAACCATTGTCATGCTTTTGTTTGCATGCAGGTCAGCAGCAGCAACATCCTTTATTGGAGGAACCTCTAGTTTCTCCCCTATAAATAGTGCATCATGCATTAATTCTTACTTTTGTTGCTCCCCCTCGTTTTTGAGTTATCCTTCCCTTAGAACTAGGAGTTTACAAGACTTTATCCTGTAGTTCCTCATCTTCAGACATAGGTATTTGCCTATCTTTATCTTCCAATCTAGCGGCATCATCACCCATTTCTGCAGATATTTTGTTAATAATTTCCTCTGCTATTTGGCTAGCATCCTTGGCTGGAGACAAATCCTCTCCTTCCTCTCATGCAGATCCAGCTAACCCGACAGTAATCTCATCGACTTAAGGAACTGAATCTAACTCTAGTCTACTCACACGACTAAGAGGGGGAAGATCAGATGAGGAGGATACCTGGATATTCAAGTCCCTCCTGGATAATTAAACAGATGAAGATTGATCAGGATCATGAGGCTCTTCGTCCTCAGATTAGCTGCTAGAGGAGATAGGCTCAGTAGCAGCAAATCTCCTCCCTTTTCTCTCCACAACAACTACACAACGGGGCAGAAGGACCCTGTCCCATCTCTCAAGCATCCTGATGTACATCCTTCTCATATGGTGTATTCTGGCACCAAGTTTCTGGTTAAGAATTTCTGGAGTGGTTTCTCATAGAAATAGAGACAAGATTCTCTACAAATTGGGTTTAGCCATATATTCCACTACTCTTTCAAACACCACTCTTCCCCAATCCGTTCTCTTGGACAGTATGACCCAAGCCATAAGATCAAAACTCCTTTTTGATATTTTTTCATGGGAGCCTGTTTTGCATATCAGAGCTTTCCTAATAACATTGGCTAGGAACTTTCCTGTCAGGTTGAGTTCTTTCCTTTGTATTGATCTGGTTGTGTGCTTGGAAAGTCCACACCATTTCATTGAGGATTTTGCATTTTCCAGCAATACCTCTTCTTCGTCCTGTGTTTCAAAAAGCTTTGGTAGCTGCAGAGCCTTGCTTAGCCTTTTGGGCATTATCTTGATCTTCTTTCCGCTTACCATGGTCTTAATTTTACCAGCCAAAGCATTCGCATTGGCGTTGGCAAACAACTCCAGTACTCCCTCTTCCATAGAAGACAGGGTTCTGTCAAGACGAAAGCTAGGTTAGATTTCTGTAAAGGATTAAGCACATGCAGAACATCTTCCAGAGCATCAACGAATCAATTTCGAACTACCTCTGCTCCTTTGAAGAGGAAATCCGGTCCCTTGGGTGCTATTTATCTAAAGAAATTGAGAAACCTATCAAATGCGGCTTTCCGTTGATTTAGCAAATGCTGGAGAGAGAGGGTAAGGAATAGTGACTTGGCGTATTGCACAAGTCCTTCTATTTATAGGTATTGCTAAAGTGATGGCGGAAAGTCACTAATCCATCTTTGTTGTTTTAATCTTGATCAATGGTAAGGATTAAGTCCCGACACATATCCACAGTCCATCTTTTCTCCAGTATTTATTAAGCGGGCTTAATAAGCTTAACATCAGTTTTCTTTAGTAAATAAACTTTCGATTAACCCCTTACGGTGTTGTCCTAACTTTCAGGGGTAATATAAACCTACAGTACATATTCTAAACCGTGTTTTATTTGGGTACAATCAGACAAAATTTTAATAACCTTATATTTATTTCAACTGAGAGAGTAATAGCCCCCAACCTCAATTGACTGAACCAAATTTTGATACTAAACTACCTTGGTATTTCATATGCATTATGTCTTTGGGTATGTTGAGACAAGTTACATTTTGTGGCATGGTGAACATATAAGCCACTAACAAATGTATTAAGAAGATTTATTGTTTTTAGATCTTCTTAGTCATTTGTTTCAATAACCATTCTCATGCATGAGTAACCAATTTTTAATTTTAGTGGTAGAATAAAAGAAAGGTGAATTCTTCATATCTCTGCTCTGTAGACTTGAAGTCCATGCTGGATTCACAGTTTCTGAGCATACCAGCAACCTAACTTCTGAGCTTTAGCCTTTGATGTTCATCTGGCTTTCCTTTGTAAACTCCCCCTTGATAATTGAACTTGTCATTGACATTTAGTACATGTGGATAAGTTGAATCATTTCTTGTATCCAGACTTGGGTCTGGTACAACATTTTCCAAGGCCATGAATGGTTATGGCCACTTGGACAATCTTGCAAGACAGAACACCCTTCCCTTAGGAACCCAAGCTGACTTGGGTCCTAGGTTCCTGTTAGCTTGAAAAATTAATTGTCTACCTACATTAGCCCTGTTAGGAAGACTTTCTCTTGCCCTTAACACAATAGGGTTGTGCCAACAATCTATGGAAAAGTGGCCCACTTTGCCACAACACCAACACTCATAAATATTGTATCTTCTTTTCTGAGTAGGTTTGACAACAGACTGAACAAACGAAAAAGCAGCTTCCTTGTTCCAAATTCTCTTATCCATAGTCTGACCAAGAGTAGGTATGACATTATAAGAGATTGGATTTTCACAAGGTCTATCAATAGCAGTTCTCTTTGTAGAGAACATGCTGTTGGTGTCCTTGGAAGATTCCAAGTCTTGCATCCTGACAAATTTACCCTTGGTCAGAGTGTGAGCAGGGAGATTTTTAGAAAAGGCCATTGCCATGCTAAAGAAAGATGGAGCTGGTGTATTAAATACAAAAGGTCCAGGATGGGCCTTTTGCACTTCTTCATGGGGAGCCTTCTGAGCACTCAGACCCATGTCCTTTATTCTTCCAATATAAGAGACATTTGTAGTCTTACAAGGAAGATTCCCATTACTCCAATGACAATCCCTTGGGTCTTGGTCATACCTGTTGGAAGGGAGAATAATCTTGTGAAAGGTAGGCTGAGTCCTGATAGGAACTTGGCCTCTTTTCTGAGATTGGATTACTTTAGAAATCCACTCAGATTCAGATCTTCTCTTGATAAAATCTATCTTAGAGAAGTTAGCCACAATTCTCCTCTCCCTATCAAGTTTCTCCTCAAGATTCTTGATAATAGAGTCGTAGTATTTTGAGGACTCAAAATGGATATCTACCATGATTTTCAGATGAGCTTCTTCCCTCTCTTTTACACATAGGAAGGATGAAGCTTCATCCAACTGAGAAGAAGTCTTTTGTAGGGAGACTATTTCCTCTGCATGTTTCTTAACAAGCAGCTTGCTTTCCTTGAATGCTTTCAAAAGGGCAGCATGATTGTCAATAAATTGATATATCATCATCTGTCAATGGACCCTCACCATCACTGGAGGAGGAGACATCAGAGTCTGTACAGGATTCATATCCAGACTCTGAGGATGGGCTAGATGGGGAATGTACCTTATTTTGACAAGGATAATCCTGACAAGATTCTACTTCGAGGGTAGCTATTTGTCCATGTCATCTGCATTCTACTTCTTCAGCTTCATCAACCTCTGTGTCACTCTCTGAATGTGATAGAGGTGTCCTGATTCTTGCTCTTATATCAAGAAGGACTTTGTCTTCACCAAGAGCATCCAATAGCCCAATGCTGATCTTTTCCTCTCTACAGATTTGCTGCTCCATATAGTTCCTCATCTTATGGTTTATCCTTGAACACATAAGTTTAACCTTTTAGCTATCCTTGGAGGCCAGCTCAGACAGTTAGGTACTTTTTGAGCAACCTCCCTGTGATACCCCTTGAAAGTCTTTAATTTCAAGGATAGCTAAATCACCTAAAGAAGGGGGGGGGGTGAATAGGTTATTGGTCTCTTTATTAATTCTTTTCTTTTCTTTTAGTTTGTTTCTTGAGTGGTTGATTAATTTCTACTTTCAAGATGATTTATACTGCACAAAGAAAACAATACAGCAAAGCACACAGATATTTATAATGGTTCCCCAGCTGGGTACATCCACTTTCCCTCCTACCTATCTAACTATCTTATTAGACTAGGCACTTCTCCCAAATGCTCCAAGGAGCTTACACCTCATACCCTCAGCCTTAAACACAGATTCAACACAGAATCCAAACTCAGAACCATAAGGGTTCCTACCTCAGAGCCCTGTAGAGCTCCTACAGCTCAGTGATCCACTGATCACTTACCTAAGCATTATTTCCAAGGCCTACAACTCAAGCTCTACAGCAATACAACTTCTAGTACACAGCCTTACTCTTAGAGTGCTGCAACTCTCCTACAACTCAGTACCCTTTCAGGTTCATACAGCTCAGATCCAGGTAAACTGAATCCTACAGGATGAAAGTGGGTTTATGGATATTCTTGACGCAACAGATATTTCTGTGTCATTCTTCTTGACTGAGATAGACTCTGCCCAACAATGAGTACAAAAAATTATTTCCTGAGTCTACCTTTGCTGAACTAAGATATACTTAGTCCTAACTACTTTCACAGCAATAAGTAATTACTTGCGCTGGAAGTTACTTGTAGAGCAATCTACTGCCTCTCCAAGAACTGAGACAATTGCTCAACCCTCTATTCTTCACTGCAATAGTGATCCTTATGCTGGAAGTAACTTGCAAAACCCTGTTCTGGCCTTCTCTCTTTCTTAGGCAGAGGTGATTCAGCCCTAACTTTGACTCCTGAGGAATAGTCCTCTGAGCCCTCTTTCAGATCTCTGCTTCTTCAAGTATTTTTCTCTTCACAGCTTTCAGGCAAAGTTGAGTGGTGCTTGAGTTCCTAAATCTGTGAAGAACCTTCAGCAAGGGTCAGCCCTTCACTGCTACCTTATGCTCAGAGAAGATACTATGAACTAGCTTGCTGGTCAAGGTGAGAATTGCACCAGCTATCTTGCTGTTGAAGATGTTGATTACAATAACTGACTTGCTCTCTTTCTTTCTCAGCTTGAGCTTCCTGTTTTATAGCACCACAATAATGGTAGAAAAAAAACAAATTGTACTTATTTTACTTATTGAGACCCAACGACTCTTTTAACAATGGGTCCCACATATTTAATACTAGCTATAAATATGTTTTAATGCCAACTATCGTATAGTAGGTCTGCGATAATATTTGTCGCGTTATGTAGTCATCCTGCCTCTTATTTGAAAAATGTTGACTTGTTGACTTGCTGACGTCACCAGCTGTGGACTTAGCCAAAAATCAACCCTCAGATAATAGGTAGTGAGTGAGTAAGCTTCACTCAATGCCAAAACACTTAGACATATTCTCTGTCTCTTAGAGTTGAGTGAGTCACCTTCACTCAATGCAAAATTACTTAGAATATTAAGTCTGATTCTAGGCATTGAGTGATTCGGCTCCACTCAACGCCAATCTTGCTTTATCATATTTCAGTTGTTTGACGTTGAGTGAGTAAGCAACCCCTTAGACAAAATTCTGTCTTCACTAGGCGTTGACTGCGCTGAGTCAGTAACTTCCACTCAACGCTTTTTGACTTAGCCAAATTTCTGCTTATTCCGCAACATAAGTGTTGAGAGCATTGAGTGAACATGCCTCACTCAACACTATCTACCTTAGCCAATTTTTTTCTTATTCAGCAACATAAGCGTTGAGAGTGTTAAGTGAACACGCCTCACTCAACGGTTTCTCCCTTAGCCAATTTTCTATATTTAGTAGCATTACGTTGAGTGAGTTGACTTCACTCAACTCTCGTGGACTTTGCCACATTTTAGCTCATTCAAACTTCAGGCTTTTACTTATTTAGCCTATCTCATAGACTTTTGTTGTATGGCATTGAGTGAGTTGACTTCACTCAATGCCTGTGGACTTGACTATTTTCTCAGCTTGCCACTGCCTTGGCTTTGACTTTATAGGCTTCACTCAGCGCAATAAGATATCTGGCGTTGAGTGACTTATCTTCACTCAACGCCAGTGGACTTAGACAGTTTTCTATCTTTCCACCACTTAGGTAAGAACTCACCTGACTTGTCCACTTAGGCTAATTGTCCCATCATTGCTTATTAGGACAAACTGCAATCATTCACCTTAAACACAAGTTAGATCACAATATGTGTATACATT